>CM068300.1:31856359-32432951 GCA_034768395.1 Linum lewisii | reverse complement strand
AAGCCTAGGTGACTTCAAAACTCAGCAGCAATATGGCAATCGCAAAACAAATGAAAGGCTGTTTCGCTATCGTGATTGCACCGAATCCACCCTCCATCGGTTGTCATATGTCTTTTAAACCTTTCTGTGTTGGTGAGGAGGCGCCCGTGAGCCATAAGCGAAAGAAACATCTTCACTCGATTAGGCCCCTTTCAGTTCCACACCACCTTCCACACATTTATGTCAATGGTGTCGTCATTTTTTATTACCAACAACTACGCATACTTAAAGGATAAGTCATTGTTTTGGCTACCACCCCAGACACATACATCATCCCCATGGATATCTCAAGGAACTGACATCCCAATTACTTCTTCAACCACCTTCGAGGGGAACAACTGATTAAGTTTGTCCATGTCCCAACTCCCCTCAGCTGTAACAAACTCTACAACCACCTCAGCCTCATTAAAGCTAGGGTTTGTAAGATCCGTGATGAACCCATCGTTGTGCTGGTTCAAACAAATAACTAACAAAGCTAACAAAAGCTAGGGTAGATCGTATTCCACTGGCCTTCTAATAATCGACTACTCAAATAAGCTGGCAAATTACTCATATTTAAACACTCCGTGCGTGGTGTGAGTTCCACGACTTCTAATTCTAAGAAATGCAGAGAAATTAAAAATTGAAACTAAAAGCAGATTGGAAATTAGGGTTGAAAACAGAGATAACAGACGAACTTCGACTTCGAATCCCCCTTCGTTCACCAGAGCATAGGCAATCAATAGATCAGCGGATTTCAATTCTCATTCAATCAATTCTAAGACACCACCATAACTCCTAACCCTTAGGTTTAAGACCGGCGAACGTTCGCTCTATCCGTTCTAGCTACCAAGATTAATTAGCCTCCTGGGTACGGTCGCCTCTCGCAACGACTTAACTTAACTGGTGGAATTACAAACGATTTATGAGTTACTCTTGCAGTGGATTAACCCTAATCGGTTCCTACGAAAGGCACACTCCAATTATAAGGTTAATTGTTCAATTTGATGTTTTAAAGTAAGGCGAGCATTCGCTTCTATCCTTTGCTTAACAAGAATCTAATCTAGGTGATCAATCCAGACAAGAAACATGAACAGTGAAGAACAAATCAAACATGAAAGAGAAACTAATTGAATTTCAAATCTAATCACCGCCGATCCGTGACCGCTTTAAAGCCCTGGGTCACTTAGGGTTCATCTAGTCTAAGCTCTAAGAGTTTAGCTACTTATGTTCATCACAAAAAAATCAAAGACAAAGATAGAGTTCATCATACAAAGGAAGAACAGAAAAGTATATGAAAAACCTAATTAAGACGACTCCGGCAGAACTTCGATCTTCCGGTAGGCTGCAATCCTAGCTCTGAGTCTTCGAGATGGAAGGGATGGCGTCACGATCTCCTTCCCGCTCTTGAACTCTAAACTCTTCTTCAGAACTCTTGAGAATCCTTGAAGTATTTGGTATTAGTTGGAAATTATGATTATGAAAAAGTATATCCTGATTTGGGCCGCCGGTTAAGTATTTATACTTAACCCTAATACCGCCGGATTTTAACTCAGATTTTCGGCGAAAATATGAAGGAATTTTTGCCGAAAATTCCTTTACAAAATGGGTTTTCCGTCGGCTGAATTCTCCTGTGTTTTTTGGACCAATGGTTCTCGGCAAAAACTTCATATTTTCGCCGAAAACTTCTTTGGTTGAGCTCCAGTGGATTTGTTCATGTATTTTCGCCGAAAACCCTAGGTGTTTTCGCCGAAAATTCCTTTGTAAAATGGGGCAGGATTTGGTTTGATTTGGTTGGCTCCTTGGATCGATTCCGGTGCGATTCCTCGATGTTCCAACGCCTTAGACACGTCCTTGGCTACTTATTTGACGGCAAAAACCTGTGCTAACATAGAAACACTAGAAAACCAACAAATAGACCCGAAACGGGCCAAGGTAACACAAATGGCACGAGATAGGGCAATTGATTGAATATTCATTATTCTACCCTAAAAACCATGTCTTAGGCAAGGAAATGTCGCTTAAATGAGGCTGATAATCACGTCAAATCGAGTGTCATCAATCCGCTAGAATCAAGCCACCTCACCATCTCAGCCACCTTAGCCTCGTTCTTTGAGTCGGCCAGAATCAAGCCACCTCACCATCCAGAAAGGAGTAGACTTCCCATCTCGAATACCAGCCCTAGCCTCCAACAACATCGTTGGCCACGCCAGATAGCCGATTGAGAAGCACGATGAGCTGGGACTATCACCTCCCCAACTTCTTAAATTATTTGGCTTCGAGTACCTGCACCCACAGCAAGTCTGGTTTCTGAAAGAAGATAAATGCTAGCTTTATTAAATAGGCTTGATTAAGATAGCTGGCCAACCGAAGACCAAGGCCCCCATTTCTTTGGCGGACGAATCTGATCCCACGAAACCAGGTGAATCTTCCTCCTCTCGTCACTGGAACCCCACATGAAATTGTGAATCATCTTATCAATTTCCTTGCAAGTATCAGTTGGAAGAACAGAGGTTTGCATAGCATAAGAACACCGACTAAGCTTAGGTAAGTTTGCCAGCAAGGCTTAACGATTTCCCTTTCCAACTTGCAAGTTTCAAATCCATACGGGAAAGAATATCTGGGTAAGTAGTCTTTGAGGTTCGTCCATGGATTAACCCTAATTGGTTCCTACAAAGGCACACTCCAATGATTAGGTTAATTGTTCGATTTGATGTTTTAAAGTAAGGCGAGCGTTCGCTTCTATCCTTAGCTTAACAAGAATCTAATCTACGTGATCAATCCAGACAAGAAACATGAACAATGAAGAACAAAACAAACATGAAAGAGAAACTGATTGAACTTTGAATCTAATCACCGCCGATCTGTGACCGCTTTAAAGCCCTGGGTCACTTAGGGTTCATCTAGTCTAAGCTCTAAGAGTTTAGCTACTCATGTTTTTCACAACAGAATCAAAGACAAAGAAAGAGTTCATCTTGACAGAGGAAGAACAGAAAAGGATCTGAAAAACCTAATTAAGACGACTCCGGCAGAACTTCGATCTTCCGGTAAACTGCAATCCTAGCTCCGAGTCTTCAAGATGCAAGGGATGGCGTCACGATCTCTTCTTGTCTCTTCGAACTCTAAACTCTCCTTCAGAACTCTTCAGAGATTCTCAGAATTATGTGAATTATGAGGTATTATCAGATATATCCTCTTTTGGGCCGCCGGTTAAGTATTTATACTTAACCCTAATACCGCCGGATTTTAACTGAGATTTTCGCCGAAAATGTGAAGGGATTTTCGTCGAAAATCCTAGTGCAAAAGGGATGACCGCCGGCTGGATTCTTCTGTGGTTTTCGGACCGATGGTTCTCGGCGAAAACTTGATGTTTTCGCCCAAAACTTCCCTTGGCTGACATCAGTCGATTTGTGCATGTATTTTCGCCAAAAATGTGAAGGTACTTTCGGCGAAATCTTCAGTGTAAAATGGGGCAGGAATTGGTTCGACTTGATTGGCTCCTTGGATCGATTCCAGTGCGATTCCTCGAGGTTCTAACGCCTTAGACACGTCCTTGGCTACTTTATTTGATGGCAAAAACCTGTGCTAACATAGAAACACTAGAAAATCATCAAATAGACCCGAAACGGACCAAAGTAACACAAATTGCACGAGATAGAGTAATTGATTGAATATTCATTATTCTACCCTAAAAACCATGTCTTAAACAAGGAAATGTCGCTTAAATGAGGCTGATAATCACGTCAATTCGAGTGTCATCAAAATACCCCACACTTAAGCTTTTGCTTGTCCTCAAGTAAACTGAATAGAAACGCTCATGTTCACAATTGATAAGATCGATTAAGTTGGAGCTCAATCAAACACAATGAATTATTAAACAGATAATTCCTAGAACAAGAAACCTAACCTGCATACAGATCAGCCAAACAACCTGGTCTCACTAATAAACTGCACACGACAAGTAATCGTAACCAATTATGCACGAATTTGACCTGACCGACCAGACTCCTTACACAGGGAAAATATAGTACAATGGGGACTCTCACTCTCTGTGTTTAAGGACGTGTTTATGCTCTCAACCATTTTTTGTTACTGAATTCTGTCATAAGTTTGCATTTTGACCACATCTCCACCACTGTGACAACACGAGTAACCAGTCAAGAAGGACTTCCCTGCTAGGACTGTAACGAATTCTACACTACAAGGGTTTATAATGAGATGGATGATGGATCAAGAAGGACTTCCCACTCAAAAAGAATTGAAATTGCAAGTTACGTGCAATGGATCAAAAGCTCACAGTTGGTTTGCTAGTCGGATTCGGTCATTTTCATGCAATCAAGGCTACAAACTACAAGTGTGATTTTAAAAATTCTGTTCTGACCAGGCAATTTAGCATCAAAGTAAGCACGTTGGTTCTCAAGTTCTAGGTTAAGCAGTCTAAGCATCATTATGAAGGATTGAACAACAACTTAACATCAAAAATCAAGAACTGAGCCATTCTAATGCTAGAGAGACTGGCAAGGAATCACGAGGCACACAAAAACACAATCAAGGGCAATCAAGTTCATGCAAGGTTCTCTAGCATTCTACCCCACACTTAAATCGGACTGTGTCCTCACAGGACTTGTTCTAGAGTTCAGAGTGAAGTAGAAGAACCTGGACCGAGATGGTTGGTGTAGGGGATGAGCACGGATCCTCGGAGCGGAAGGAATCTACCCAAGCGAAGCAAAGGGAATCTACCTACTGCCTGCAAAACAAAAAGAAATGAAACATAAAAAGGAAACCGGGACAAGTGTCCCGGATCCACACAGAAAAAAGTTGGATCGAAATCCGAAAAGAAGAAATAAAAAGAAGTGATAAGGAAAAGGATGCAACCTTATCACTGTTGGTCAGGTGCATTGGGAGGTGGGAAGAGGAGGAAGTCACCGAGCTGACGTTGCCATGCCAGCTGTGCCTCATACCGCTCGTTGGAGCGGTGCATATGTTGCTGCAGAATAGTCCATCTCGCCTCTTGAGTGGAGTTGTCGGTGATGCGCCACTTCTGCAGATGCTCGTACAGCTCTCCAACATCCGCGGGGTGCGGTCGGTGCTGCTGGTGAGGCGCCTGGTATGGCTCTGGAATGGGCGGTGGCGATTGGTGTGCATACCCTGCCTGATGGTGTGGCGAGGGTGTAGGATCACGAAATTCTGGCTCATACTGAGGCTGAGGCTCCTCAGAATCATCTTTTTCCTCCGACGCATCCTTGTCTTGGAGAGGAGGATCTGCTGCTACCTGGGGACTGAGGTCCAGCTTGAGGTCGTACTCGACCGCCAAATCACCTCCGATAGTGCGTACTCTGCGGCGTGGGATGTTCGGGCCATATTCTTGGCTGAGCCCGAAGGAGATGATGAGTCGGCCTACAAAGTTGCCTCCCAGGAGTGAGCGAGGTGGCCTCGACCTCTGAGTCTTCTGGCGGAGTAGTCGGACAAGCACCCATCCGAGATGAAGAGGATAACTCTCCCGGATGGCGCAATGAAGAAGAAGCTCCTCTCGGCTGATATGGTGGCGGTCCTTCTCTGGAGCATACAAAAGAGAACGACGCCAAACCATGTGAATGAATTTATAGAGAGGGTGAGAGAGAGACTTAACTGAATTATGCTTCGTGAGACGATCGTCGGGCACTCCAGTCATGTTGCTCCAAAGTGCATGGTACTCCTCTTCGTCGTCATCGTCGGTCTCCCAGCCGAGGTGATGACCCTCGTAGTGCTCGTGGGGAATCCCGAGATGAGCTGCAAACTCATCATATGTGAGTTTCCTGTGCACCCCGCTTAGATAGAAGGTGACGACCTTCTTGTGCTGCCTCCTCTTGTGCTCGTCCAGATCGAACGTCGCCCAAAACTCCTGAAGGGCGACGTCTGGGAAGTCGGCGGCAAGCATGGTCAGCTCCAGGAGTCCAGCATGCGTCAGTGCATCGAGCACGTTCCGGTGCCAGTCCTCATCGTGATCGAAGAGGGACTCCATGGAAAGAGGGCGAACACCAGCTCCAGGGATCTTCTCGAGCCGCTGGTAGCACTCGAAGTAGTACGGGGGTAGGCGAGCAACGGTGTGGTGGTACCCAACACGGCCAGGGAAAGCTGGGGGAGGGCCATGGACGGCAGGTGTGACGGGAGCGGGAACTCGGGAGCTGGAGGCGGTGTCAAGTCTCTGCTTGGTCCTGCGCTCATGAGTTACGTTCCTAAGCAAGAAAACAAACCATATTAGTCAAACTAAAACCCTACCCCACACTTAGTAGAAAAACTCAATTTCACAAAGAATTGAGGAAAACCGAGTGGGGGTAAGCAAAGCAGATTAACCGGTAATCACAAACAACTAAAATACATGCTTAGGAACATTCAGAAGTCAAACCGACATTCAAAAAGTCAACATAATAGAACATTGAACCCTAATCATGGCAATATTAGCACAAAGCGGAAAATGATGGTAACACATGATCACAGATGGCAAACACAATAATATGAACGTGAATGAGCACATAAGGCAGCCAAAGGATCATAGATAAGTCAAAGTCAAACCGACATTTCTCAAAAGTCAATACCACAAAGAATAGGTCTTACGCATAGCAACACATGATCAAATGATATGGAAATTAAGCACAATACTCCCTAATCATGCTAGATCAGTCCAAACCATTCAGCTAACCTAGTTCACACGAAATCAGTCGGCACGTAAATCGAGGCAAACCAAAAAGTCAACCAAAAGTCAACCCCAACGAAATTCATCATTCAACATGTCAAAAGATTCGGAATGAAAAGTTCTACAACTTACCTTGAAGCCATGGTGCTGAAAATGAACGGAGAAAGAGAAATCAGTGAAAAACTTGAAAATCTAGGGTTTGGCTGAACGGGAGCTCTAGAGCTCCGATTCGACTGTTCTAGGGCTCGAGTTGATCGGAAATGGAAGGGGAGACGTGCGGCGACGGCGGCGGCGGTGAAATGGTGTCGGCGGCGACGAGTTTGTTTAAACAGGGGAGGTTTTACAAAATTTTTCAAAATGAAGTGAGGAGAGAGAAGAAACGATCGTGAATTAAAAAGGGATAATCCGAGATTTTTGCCTGAGTTTTCGGTGAAAACTAGTGCAATTTTTCGCCGAAAACATCAGTTAAAAAGCACTGCCAGTTTTTCAAATACATTTTCGCCGAAAACATCAAGGATTTTTTAGCGAAAAGTTTAACTAAAATCGTCTGGAAACACAGTGGGATTTCAGAGGGAGTTTTCGCCGAAAACAGGGTACATTTTCGCCGAAAATTTGTACCGGTACGATTGAAAATATTTTTGCAAACCCGGCAAACTTCAAAAAATCACAGTTAAATCCACAAAAATCGGAACAATCTCAAACAACTTGCGATTGACACTATGACATACAGACAACACACGAAAAATAAGAAATCAAACAAACTGACACTTTTGGCTCCCCCGAACCGACTCTAAAACACTAAGGTTGACACAAATGAAAAACTGACTCCAGCCGTGGGTTGCCTCCCACGAAGCGCTCTTTTATTAACGTCCTTGAGCTGGACGATACCTGGACGGTATTAGGAGACATCCCAACTCAGGTTCTCCTTAATGCTAGCATCAAAGTTCATGAAGTAGAGCTTCGGAGTATCTCCGTTAAGCATAAATTTCTTCCCGTTAGCGTGGATGAGCTTGGTACGTCCGTCGGGAAGGTGCTCAGTGATCTTGAACGGACCAAAGAGCTCTGTCAAGGGATCATCTTCTACGAGGAAGACAATGGAAGGGATGAGAATGATCGGCTTCGTCTTCTCTTTATCCTCCGGCTTTGTATCACCAGGGTCGGTGATCGTAGGTATTTCCTTAGGAGATGCTTTCGGTTTCTCCTTCAATACTTGTTCCGGCGCCAGTATCTCGGAACGAATTGGCGGTGCAGCTAGCTCAGATGAAGGTGGCGGCACAACTGGTCCCCAGACCATTTGAGTCTTCGTCTTCATGTTCTTCCCCCGGGGCCTCCTAGGTTTCTTGCTTGGTGGTGAAGAAGAGGCTTTCAGTTCCTTCTTCTTTGGCGGCTTCTGAACAGCAGATTTTGGCTTCTGCTTCATAACCTGTTCAACATCTGCAGCAACAACTGATCTAGAAACACTGGAAGAGACATTAGTAACGGAGTTGACCGGAGTCAACTCCACAGTTTCAACAACTAGACAGTGAGATTCTTCATTCTTAGGAGCATATTTCATACCGTCCTTAAGACGGAATGTTATCGTTTCCCTACCAACCCTCAAAGTCAGAGAACCATTCGAAACATTAATTTGCATTCTGGATGTTGCCATGAAAGGTCGACCTATAAGAATGGTAGAATCCTCTTCACTAGTATCTATGATCACGAAGTCAGCTAGGAAAGTGAAAGGACCACATTTAGTAACAACGTCTTTGATTTCTCCCCTAGGGGTTTTCAATGATCTATCAGCGAAGACAAGTTGCATGCTAGTTGGTTCAAGTTTCCCTAGATTCAATTTCTCATACAGACTCATAGGCATAACGTTAACAGACGCGCCTAGATCAACTAAACAACGTTCTATCTCAACATCATTAATGACAAGAGGTAGAGTGAAAGAACCAGGGTCAGAGCACTTAGCTGGATATGGCGAGGCAGGCTTCTTGCTACAGAAAGAAGGATATCCTTCTTTGTTTCCCTTCATGCCAGTCTCGATCCTTGCATTCGGTAGCATTGCTCTTGGAAAAGGAGGCTTCACGTGGTATGGAGCAAGAGGAGGATCATACTCCTTAGGCGCCACTTTCTGTGCTTCCTTCTTCTCCGGAGTTTCAGTGATCCTGCGTAAAACAGAAGAAGCATTAGAAGATAAGCTTGTAAACTTTTAAACAGTTACCATCTTGGCTTGCTCCTTTCTCGGATTCGGCTATGTCTGGCTCAGGAGTTGGCCAAATGGTCGACCAGATGCTAGCATGCTCGAGATGTTGTTCATAGCTTGCTCAATTCTTTGACTGGATGCGATCTGTTCTTGATTGAGAAAAGCTTGAGCTTTGAACTGACTGTCATGATCATCAAGTCTGGTGATGATCTACTAAGCTTCTTGTCCAGGTCACTGACGTTGTTCTCCTTATGGTGCTGCTGACCTGTATAAGTGTTATTCAAATATTGATTCTGGCGATTGCCAGGAGCAGTTCCATAGTTACCCGGATTACGGTGTGGCGGCTGATAGACACCTCCCGACGGATGGTTAGGCTTCTGATCCTGAGCTGGACCAGCAGGTCGGTTATTCTGGTTCTGGTTATGGTTGGCGCCATTATTGTAGGGAGGTCTATCTTGATAGTTCCCTTGCTGTCTGAAGTTCCGGTAGCCAACATAACCGTTCTGATTGTTGTTGAAGCCTTGTTGAACAAAATTGACTTCTTCGGCAGACCAGATTTCTGTCTTACCAAAATTCTGGCATCGGCCTCCATTATGCGCACAAGCTCCACACCATTCGCAAACCGGCAACATAGACAGAAGCTGCTGGCGGTTTAATGAATAAGGGAATCAATGCTGTCAATCGGAACAACTGGTTGGGCTACTCCTTGTTTGAGGAGTCAGTTTCTTGATTCTTTATCTCAAGTTCAGTAATGGGTGTAGAAGACTTCTTCAGAGGCTTCTCTACTTCTGCCTTTATAGTAGCTTCGAGATCGAGCTTGCTCCTTGATCCTTCTGATTGTCGCTCCCAGTTCCTTGACTTGGAGGCACAGTTCGCAAAATGAAGAAAAGCAGCTTCAGGCGTGAGTGTTGTGCAATCCCCTTCAGCTAGGGAATTGACCCACTTGGCAGATTCTTCTCGAAGACCTCGAGCAAAGATTTCAGCTAACTGCCTCTGCTCGAATCCGTGATGAGGACAGTTGTAGAGAAGTTCTTGGAATCGATTCCAAGTATCGTACAAGCTTTCTCCTTCTTTCTGGGAGAATCTGGCGATGCTGTCCTTGATAGTTGTTGTTCTTGCAGGAGGGAAGTACTCTTCGACGAAGTCCTGAGCCAGAGTATCCCAATCAGTGTAATATCCAGGTGGTTTGCCAGTAAGCCACCTCTTAGCTGCGCCTTTCAGAGAGAACGGAAAAGCTCTCAAGCACAAAGTGTTCTTGTCGAGGTTTCCGTTCTTGAAAGTGCTGCAGAGATCAAAGAAATCCGCCAGATGTGTGCACGGATTGTCTAGTGGCCTGCCTTCAAACTGTAGATCCCTAGAGATCATAGTCAAGAATGGAATCTTGATCTCATAGTCAGGATCTCCTTCAATGCGCGGCACGGCAATAGAAGATCGAACACTAGTCGCGCTCGACTTGTTGCAGTCTGCTAGACTCTTCTGTGCAGTGTGGTGGTGGTGGTGGTAAATCACCGCCTGGTGGTGGTGGTAACTGATCATCCACGGTAGGCGATGGAGGAGGTGAAAGTGACTTGGTGTATGAAACGGATGAAGGTGACGGTGAAGATGAAGATGAGGAACTCTCCTTCAGTTCCTCGATCTTGATTGGAGTGACGGATGGAGGTGGATTGGTTCTGCTTCGCCTTGGAATCTGTGATTGTTGAGGTGGAGCAGAACTACCTGGTCTCTCTATGCTCTTAGCCTTGTCGGTTTGAGAGCGAGTCCAAGGGCAGCGATGCATATATCTGTGAGCAACCTACAAATAACAGAAACAAAACAAAAACCAGTGTAAAATCGAAGTGGATGGAAAGATGAAAGATGGAAAATAGAAGAATAAAATGCCAGTTCTTCTTTCGAACAATCAAAAGAAGTCCCCCGCAATGGCACCAATTTGATGATGCTGCAGAACAGTGATCAAATACTACCAAGCTGGAAAGCTAGGGTAGATCGTATTCCATGGGTCTTCTAATGATCGATTACTCAAATAAGCTGGCAAATTACTCAGGTTAAACACTCCGTGCGTGGTGTGAGTTCCACGACTTCTAATTCTAAGAAATGCACGGGAATTAAAAATTGAAACTAAAAATATATTGGAAATTAGGGTTGAAAACAGATATGACAGACAAACTTAGACTTCGAATCCCCCTTCGTTCACCAGAGCATTGGCAATCAACAGATCAGCGGATTTCAATTCTCATTCAATCAATTCTAAGACACCACCATAACTCCTGACCCTTAGGTTTAAGACCGGCGAACGTTCCCTCTATCCGTTCTAGCTACCAAGATTAATTAGCCGTCTGGGTACGGTCGCCTCTCGCAACGACTTAACTTAACTGGTGGAATTACTAACGATTTATGAGTTACTCTTGCAGTGGATTAACCCTAATTGGTTCCTACGAAAGGCACACTCCAATGATTTGGTTAATTGTTCGATTTGATGTTTTAAAGTAAGGCGAGCGTTCGCTTCTATCCTTAGCTTAACAAGAATCTAATCTAGGTGATCAATCCAGACAAGAAACATGAACAATGAAGAACAAAACAAACATGAAAGAGAAATTGATTGAACTTTGAATCTAATCACCGCCGATCCGTGACCGCTTTAAAGCCCTGGGTCACTTAGGGTTCACCTAGTCTAAGCTCTAAGAGTTTAGCTACTCATGTTTTTCACAACAGAATCAAAGACAAAGAAAGAGTTCATCTTGACAGAGGAAGAACAGAAAAGGATCTGAAAAACCTAATTAAGACGACTCCGGCAGAACTTCGATCTTTCGGTAAACTGCAATCCTAGCTCCGAGTCTTTGAGATGGAAGGGATGGCGTCACGATCTCTTCTTGGCTCTTCGAACTCTAAACTCTCCTTAGAACTCTTCAGAGATTCTCAGAATTATGTGAATTATGAGGTATTATCAGATATATCCTTGATGACACTTGATTTGACGTGATTATAAGCCCCATTTAAGCAACATTTCATACCCTTTGATGCCATTTTGATGAGTATTTGGTGCATTTGTCGTAACTTTGTGATTCTAGGCTCCTAGTGCATACATTGTCCATTTATTAGCTATTTTTACCCTTTTTGTGAGCTTTTATGTTGAGCCTCCAGGTTACCACATTATAGAGGACTCTCTCACGGTCCAGCTCTTCAAACGGGGACCATATCGGAGTTCAAACGGAGCGGAAATCATCGAAACAAGTTGGAGCTGGTTTTTAACTAATATTTTTGGCGAAAATGTAGTATATTTTCGGCGAAAATTCCCTTGAAAATTCATGCAGAAACCCTATTTTCATCCTTTTCCAACTTGTAAAGGGTTTCTGGGGTATATATAGACTTTTTGAAGCCAGATTAGAACACACACGAATTCTGAGAGATCAGCCACGACTCTAGGGTCGATAGATAGAGTTTAGAGAGTTCGAAGATCCGTGGAGAGATCGTGACGCCATCCTTCACCTCGGAGAACTCGAGCTTAAAGTTGAAGATCCAGGAGATTGAAGCTTCGCGGGAGTCGTCAGAATTAGGTTTTTCAGTTCTTAACTGTTCTTCCTCTGTATGATGATCTTCATTGTTGCCTTTAATTCTCTTGTTTCTGATATGAGTAACTGAACTTGTAGAGCTTAGATTAGATGAACCCTAAGTGACCCAGGGCTTTAAAGCAGTCACGGATCGGCGGTAATTAGATTTGAAGTTCAATCAGTTTCTCTTTGCATGGTTGTTTTGTTCTTGATTGTTTATGTTTCTTTTCTAGTTGATCGCCTAGATTAGGTTTTTGCAAGCTAGGGTTAGTCGCTAGACGGTTCCCTGCTTTGGCGCTTAAACTTGTCTTCCTTGATCACCTAGTTTAGATTCTTGTTAAGTTGAGGATAGAAGCGAACGCTCGCCTCTCTTTAAAACATCAATTCAACCAGTTAACCTTATAATTGGAGTGTGCATTTCGTAGGAACCGGTTAGGGTTATTCCACTGCAAGAGTAACTCATAAATCGTTAGTAATTGCACCAGTTAATTAAGTCGTTGCGAGAGGCGACCGTACCCGAGCGGCTAGTTAATCTTGGTAGTTAGATCGGATAGAGCGAACGTTCGCCGGTCTTAAACCTAAGGGTCAGGAGTTATGGTGGTGTATATAGAAATTGATTGAATTAGAATTGAAAACCGCTGATCTTGTGATTGCCGTTGCTCTGGTGATCTAAGGGGGATTCGAAATCTAAGTTCGTCTATCTTCTCGTTAGTCAACCTTTTACTTTTCTGTCTTTTATTTTCCTTTGTTCATTAGATTAGAAGTCGTGGAACTCACACCACGCACTAAGTGCTTAAACCTGAATAAATTGTCAGCTTCTTTGAGTAGTCAAGTTAGTAGAAACCTCGTGGAATACGATCTACCCTAGCTTCACAGCTTGGTAGTATTTGATACCGCTAAAACTGCAGCATCAAATTGGCGTCGTTGCCGGGGACTCTTCTAATTGTTTGAAAGAAGAGTTGGCAAATTATTCTTCTACCTTTCCGCCTTACCATTTAATTTTCCTCCATATTTCCATGATCTACCTGGGTAGTGCTTCTTAGTTTTGATTATGCAGGATTACAGGTGGGATGACCAGTACCAAGAGTGGCGTGTCAATGGAGCACCGAATATTGAGGATTACCAAGAGATGCTACATCAAAAACAACAACAAACGGCGAGATTTGACTCCCTCTTTGATAAAATCTCTTCAATGCTACAAGGTTACCAAGAGACACAACAACAAGAGCATCAAAGTGGCGCTAGAGATAACCAATAGATCCTTCTACAAGTTCATGAACATCAACAATGCTCGTCGGGAACCCAATCCGCCTTGGATGATATCTCTGCAATACTACAAGCTCGTCTCACGACGGACATCAAGCTCGAGCAACCAAATCAATTAATTGAAGAACACGCTCAGGAGATGTTCGAAGAAGAAGATGAGCCCGTCCATGACTATCATGAGCTAGAAGAATCCTTGGCGGTGGTGGATGAAGACATAAAGCCAATCCATCCTGATGTTGAAGCCGAAGAGGAGCACGTAGAGATTGAGGAGATATCCTCACCTACACTTCCGCCGAGTCAACCTGTAGAGAAGATGGAGCTCATTGATCATGTCGCGCCGTACTACCTCTTCCCTCCTCCAGTAGGAGAATTTGAGAAGAACTGGTCATCCAACCAGAACCGCGATCTACTGGAGCACTACCGGCTGCATCACCCTTTTGGAGTGCTACATGGCACTCAACCGCTGTCCTTGAAGAAGATGATTGACTTCAAGGAACTCCTAAGTTGGGGTCCCTAACAAGTATCGTCTGGCTCACGGACGTTAAACAAGAGCGCTTCGTGGGAGGCAACCCACGGTTGGAGTCAGTTGTTTTCATTTTGAGTCGTTCTGTTTTAAAGCACCAGTTTAAAAAAAAACACTGTCGCCGTTTTCAAGCATTTTTTCGGCGAAAATGTACCAATATTTTCGCCAAAAATTTTTGGTTTTAAAACATCCTGTTCCTCCTGTTCCATATTTACGACCGAAAAGACCCATATTTTTCGCCGAACCAAATCTTGATTTTAATGGAGATTTTCGCCGAAAATTACCCATAATTTTTGCCGAAAATATTGTGTTGTCCTTCGACTATTTAACCCGGTTCCGGCCTCATATTTTCGCCCACCCCCACCCTCGAAACAGTGATCAGGTTGTTTCTATCCTTTCCATTTCTTTTCTTTCTTCTTTTCGGATCCCGATCCACTTTTATTCTGTGTGGATCCGGGACACTTGTCCCGTTATCCTTTTGATCTTTTTGTTGTTTTTGTTTTTGTAGGAACTTGAGTAGCTACTCCGCACCACTCCGGACTCTCCGTGCTCATCCGCTACACCGACCATCACCTTCCAGGTTCTTCGTATCTCTCTACTCTAGATTAGTTCTGTGAGGACACAGAACCGTTTAAGTGTGGGGTAGGAGTCTAGGATTATGCATGATCTTGCTTGCTATCTATGATTCTGTGGTTCAAATTTGAAAATTCTCTAGCATAGAATTGCTCAATTCTTGACTTTTGATGTGAAATTGACTTCAATTTTGAACAATGACGTCTAGACTGTTCCATTTAGAACCTGTAACCAACGTGTCAGAACTGATATTAAATAAGTCTAGGTCAGAACAGATCATAAATCACTTCTGTAGTTGAAACTTGAATTAATTGAATTAATTGGTTTGTTAATAACAAAGCTCGATAACACTATTCTAAGATGATAAATGCTAGCTTCTTCCATGTTTTCACTCCATATTTGATCACCTGTGATTGTGGCTTGAGATTAGATGGAAATCCAATTCGAAATCTTGTGTAAAAAGTTATAACTAGCTAGGATTAAGTGGCTAAATTGTTAAATCAAGTAATAAAGTTGTGCAAATCAATGCTAAGTTCTTTAAAGTGCTGAAAATAAAGCTAGGCAAGCCCGACACCTAAGTGAAGTGTTCGGGTTGAGCACTAGCATAGGCACAAATACTGTGAGCTAGGCAGGTCCAACACCTAAGTGAAGTGTTTGGTATCGAGCACTAGCATGCAGTAAATCAATGGAAGAAGTTGAAACTTGAAATAAATTGTTGTTTAAATCGGTCCTAGCTGGAACATGTAACGTACAGATCCAGAAACGGATGAAGTCAAGTCGATAGCCACGTCACTTTTCCTACCTCCGCGTCCACATCATGGCTAGAGCTTAAAGTCTTTTCTCATTAGAATTGGTGTTATCGTAGTCGGTTAATTATGATTAATTGTTTTGCCAAGAAACGAGCTTTGTTAAAACTACTACTTGAAGTGTGCAGAAATTAGTGAGATCGAAAACTTCTTTGGTTGATGTTCTTGCATGTGTAGGTCACTTTTTCTACGTGGAACAGTCTAAACCAAATCGTTAGAATTGAATCTCAGTTTAATCTCGTGTTATTTGTGAATTTGAGTGTGTTCTAGTTCAGTTTGCTTGAGGACAAGCAAAAGCTTAAGTGTGGGGTATTTTGATGACACTCGATTTGACGTGATTATAAGCCCCATTTAAGCAACATTTCATACCCTTTGATGCCATTTTAATGAGTATTTGGTGCATTTGTCGTAACTTTGTGATTCTAGGCTCCTAGTGCATACATTGTCCATTTATTGGCTATTTTACCCTTTTTGTGAGCTTTTATGTTGAGCCTCCAGGTTACCACATTATAGAGGACTCTCTCTCGAGTCCAGCGCTTCAAACGGTGACCAAATCGGAGTTCAAACGTAGCGGGAATCATCGAAACAAGTTGGAGCTAGTTTTTAACTAATATTTTCGGCGAAATTGTAGTGATATTTTCGGCGAAAATTCCTTTGAAAATCCGGGCAGAAACCCTAATTTTCAGCCTTTTCCAACTTGTAAAGGGTTTCTGGGGGTATATATAGACTTTTTGAAGCCAGATTAGAACACACGAATTCTGAGAGATCAGCCACGACTCTAGGGTCGATAGTGATATGAACCAAAGCCAAGGTTGGCTCAATCCACACAACTCGGTTTGAACAATTTGCAAACGAAAACACAATCAGGATAGAAGATGGAAATCGGACCAGAACCCTTAGCTATAGAGCTAAGAACTCGAGGTATCAAGTGTGTGCGATACCACGAACTAAGGGGTGAATACCCTTATCTCGATAAACCAAACTTCCTAAGCCAAGCAACAACGAGCAAAAGCTTAAAGGAACAAATATTGTAAACCGAAGTCTGAATTTCTTTAATTGTGAGCAAACAAGCTGATTTGAAACAAACTACAAAGAACCCTTTAAATAGGGTAGGAGAAAATGTGTCCTACACCAGATTCGATGAATCTAGTCATCTAGAAAAACTACACAATTAATTGTTCACACTTAACTAAGTACATCCCCTTGTTCCAAAGTGGAAGTGAATGAACATTGCAAGTGCATGGTTCCAATGTGGAAGTGAATGAACATGAAAACAAGTGCATGAATGAAGATGAATTTCGTTCATGAGACCCCTCAATTTTCCGATATGGCAGAATGGTCACTAAAGATCACAAAACGTTCGAATCTTGTCGTTGGATCATCATTGAGTCTCGCCAACCATCCTAAGTAATGTCCAGCATCCTTGCTCCAATTCTTCATGCTTTGGCATACTCCAAGCCTCCATGAATGTTGCCACCTTGTCCCTGAGGGCCTTGGTTTGACTCCTAGTGATTGGACCAGTTGATGACCCAAGGATGTCCCCATCATTCCTCCCTTCTTGAAAAGGATTCGTCCTCGAATCTGAATCCCGTGTGGTTGTGATTTAGACTTGGCTTGGTGACAAGCCACACATCTGGCTAGGTGTTTCTCCACATCATGCCTCATTCTAGGCCAGTAGAAGTGCTCTTGAAGACATGCCATCGTTTTGGCAATTCCAAAGTGCCCCATTAACCCGCCTCCATGTGCTTCCCTGACTAAAACATCTCGACACGAAGAGTTAGGCAAACATAACTTGTTCTCTCGAAACAAGTATCCATCTAACCTATAATATTTATCATGAGCCGAATGTTCACATGCCTTGTACACATCTCCAAAGTCAGTATTGGTGTCATATAAGTCTTTAATGTATTCAAAACCAATGAACTTAACACCAAGAGTAGAGATAAGAGTGTACCTTCGAGATAGGGCATCAGCCACTATGTTCTCCTTACCTTGCTTGTAACGGATAACATAGGGAAAAGACTCGATGAACTCAACCCATCGTGCATGCCTCTTGTTCAGCTTGTGTTGAGCTTTGAGATATTTCAATGACTCGTGATCAGAATGGATGACAAACGCCTTTGGCCATAAGTAGTGTTGCCAAGTCTCTAATGCGCGAACAAGTGCATATAATTCCTTATCGTAAGTTGGGTAATTCAGAGTAGCTCCATGCAACTTTTCACTGAAGTATGCAATCGGTTTCTTTTCTTGCATGAGCACAGCTCCTATTCCAATTCCTGAAGCATCACACTCGATCTCAAATGCCTTCCTGAAATCGGGCAGCATCAGAACTGGTGCATTGGTGAGTCTCTCCTTCAATAGCTCAAATGCCTCTTGTTGAGGTGTTCCCCAATGAAAGGGTACATCCTTTTTCACTACGGCCGTGAGTGGTGCAGCAATAGTACTGAAATCCCTCACAAATCTTCGATAGAAACTAGCCAAACCATGAAAGCTCCTAACATCAGATATGTTTGTGGGAATTGGCCAAGACTTGATTGCCTCTATTTTCTCCTCATCAACCCTGATTCCTGTAGAACTAACAACAAAGCCAAGAAACACAAGGTGATCGGTGCAAAAGACGCACTTTTTCATGTTGGCAAACAGTCTTTCCTTTCTAAGGGTTTCTAACACCAATTTTAAGTGTCCACCATGATCCTCTAAATTAGATGAGTAAACCAGAATATCATCAAAGTAAACGACTACAAATCTGCCTATGAAAGTCCTAAGCACGTGGTTCATCAATCTTATGAATGTACTAGGTGCATTTGTCAAACCAAATGGCATAACCATCCACTCATATAAACCATTTTTAGTTTTAAATGCGGTTTTCCATTCATCTCCTTCCTTCATTCGAATTTGGTGATATCCAGATTTTAAATCAATCTTTGAAAAGATAGAAGCACCATGTAACTCATCTAGCATATCATCAAGTCTAGGAATAGGATGACGATACTTTACCGTGATGTTATTGATCGCTCGACAGTCTACGCACATCCTCCATGAGTTATCCTTCTTTGGCACGAGGATAACCGTACGGCACAAGGGCTCATGCTTTCTCGAACGTGCCCTTTGTCCATTAACTCATCCACTTGTCTCTGAAGCTCTTTGGTCTCTTCTGGATTGGTTCTATATGCGGCCTTGTTAGGGATGGATGCTCCTAGAACAAAGTCGATTTGATGCTCAATTCCTCTAATCGGGGGTAGTCCTTTAGGAGTCTCCTCCGGAAAGACATCTTCAAATTCTTGTAATAATGAAGAGATAACACTAGGAAGAGAATCGGTTACATTAGCATAATCAGAATTCAAACACTCCTTGTATACGATAACCACGAGTGGCATCCTAGAAGTTAAGGTTTGTTTGATCTCACCACGTGTAGCTAAAAGGTTTTCTCTCCTCTCGGTCTCACTTTTTTGAGCTTTATGACATACCATTTCTGTTTTTGCACTCGAATGGGTGTCACTCTGTTTCTTTTCACTCTTCTCTCTTATTTTGAGCTCCATCTCTTTCTTCTCTCTAGCCTCACGAAGTTGTTGCTTCTCCAATTGATCTTGGTACAATTCGGTTGGTGACAAAGGCTTGAGCTTGTAGGTTTGCCCCTTATGGGTTAAGGAATATCGATTAGCCTTCCCATCATGAAGAGAAAATCGATCAAATTGCCATGGCCTTCCAAGCAGAATATGAGCAGCCTCCATAGGTACTACGTCACAAAGAATTTCGTCAGTATATCGACCAATACTGAAAGGGATGTATACCTGCCTTGTCACTTTTAACTCTCCTGCTTTGCTAAGCCATTGAAGTCTGTATGGCTTAGGATGTCGAATGGTGGTGAGCTTCATGCCTTCTACCAGATCTTGACTTGCTACATTCGTGCAACTTCCTCCATCGATAACCAGATTACAAAGTTTGTTGTGGATGACACAACGAACATGGAATAGGTTCTCCCGCTGATCCAACTCGTCTTTAACTAAAGTGCTCAATGCTCGAATGGCCACTCTATTGAACTTCACCAACCCTTCTGGAACATTTTCTTCCTCTTCCTCCGATTCCTCCTTTTGGATTTCACCTTCTGGAACTCCTCCTGGTCGTCCTCATCATCCGTGAACACCTCTCCATTTCGGATCACCATAGTGGCTTTATTAGGGCAGTCCCTAGCCATATGTCCACGCCCTTGACATTTGAAACAAAGAATTCCACTCGGCCGATTAGTAGTATTTGAAGAACCAGATTTAGGATTTGGGGTACCTTGAGTGGTTTTAGGTTTGTTAAGGTTTCCAGAGGTGCCTTCCTCTTTCTTCATGGTATTCGTCTTCCATGATGGTGTGGTAGTGGTTGGCGTATTGAATCTCTGTCCAGTGCCAAGTTTGAGTTGCTTCTCCACTCGTATTGCTAGTCGCACCAATTCATCATAGTCGATGAAATTCTGCAAGTTGACTTGATAGCGATTTCCCTTTGTAAGCCTCCTAGGAAACGTGCAATCTTGGCATCCTCATCTTCAATTAGATCCAATTGAGACACTATCATCTCGATCTCCTTATGGTAGTCTTCAACAGTCATACCACCTTGCTTTAAAGCTTGTAACTTAGTGTGTAAATCTCGGCAATAGGAAGCTGGAACATACTTCCTTCTCATGACACATTTCACATCCTCCCATGTTCCAATAGGCCTCTTCCCTTCGCGCTCCCTTTGTCTAACTTGCTGACTTCACCAAACAGAAGCGTAGTCAGTAAATTCTACAACAGCAAGGGTTACCTTCTTGCGATCAGAAAATTGATGGCATTGGAAGAAGAATTCCATTGCCCTCTCCCAATCGAGATATGCATCCGGGTCTGATTTCCCTTGGAATTTGGGAACCGAAATTTTTACCCCTCGTATATCATCAGTCCAGCATCACTCCTCTTAAAGCTTCTCTATGTGGCCTTGCTCCACCTCGTTGAGGTGCATTATCCTCCACACCAGAATCATCTATCCTTGGCTGATTATTCTGGATGGCCGCGGTGAGGGTTTGAGCCATAGTGTTGAGTGCTTCATGGAACTCCGTCCTCATCGCATTCATTGCTGCTTCGAACCCTGCTGGATCTGTCATCTTGAACAATGATTAGTGACAATGGCCTCACCAACTCTCTCTAATGAACCTCACACACTCTTTCTTTTGCCTCTCGTGTTTCACACAAGTTTTTGGTGAGAATAAGATGAAACAGAAATCGGCAATAAGCAAGTTCATTATGAGCAGTTGCAAGTTTCTTCAAAGCTTTAGAAGTAAAGTAATTCGAAATTCAAGTAAACACAACCCTAGCTGAGTTCACTCTAATCCCTAGTCAGATTTCTTTGATGGGTTTTCGAAAACAAACTATTCAAAACGAATTTGACTTTGAAAGAACAGAAATTGTTTACCCGCCCTTCTTAGATTTCCGCTATAACCTTGGTGAGGTGGCTTTACTTTGATTGGGTCGAAATTATTCTTTTGGACCTCTTGATTTTTAACTTTGTTTCTTCTTATCCTCCACACCAGCTTTTACCACCAAGAAATTGTTAGTACAAAACTATAAATCTGAAATCACACAAATCACGATTCAGCCAAAAAATGCTACTATTTTTTTTTGAGGTTTTTTTTTAATCGAAAGAAAAACAACAGAAGCTTTGATCCAAGAGTTGAACCGAGCTCTGATACCAAACTGATATGAACCAAAGCCAAGGTTGGCTCAATCCACACAACTCGGTTTGAACAATTTGCAAACGAAAACACAATCAGGATAGAAGATGGAAATCGGACCAGAACCCTTAGCTATAGAGCTAAGAACTCGAGGTATCAAGTGTGTGCGGTACCACGAACTAAGGGGTGAATACCCTTATCTCGATAAACCAAACTTCCTAAGCCAAGCAACAACGAGCAAAAGCTTAAAGGAACAAATATTGTAAACCGAAGTCTGAATTTCTTTAATTGTGAGCAAACAAGCTGATTTGAAACAAACTACAAAGAACCTTTAAATAGGGTAGGAGAAAATGTGTCCTACACCAGATTCGATGAATCTAGTCATCTAGAAAAACTACACAATTAATTGTTCACACTTAACTAAGTACATCCCCTTGTTCCAAAGTGGAAGTGAATGAACATTGCAAGTGCATGGTTCCAATGTGGAAGTGAATGAACATGAAAACAAGTGCATGAATGAAGATGAATTTCGTTCATGAGACCCCTCAATTTTCCGATATGGCAGAATGGTCACTGAAGATCACAAAACGTTTGAATCTTGCCGTTGGATCATCATTGAGTCTCGCCAACCATCCTAAGTAATGTCCAGCATCCTTGTCCAATTCTTCATGCTTTGGCATACTCCAAGCCTCCATGAATGTTGCCACCTTGTCCCTGAGGGCCTTGGTTTGACTCCTAGTGATTGGACCAGTTGATGACCCAAGGATGTCCCCATCAGATAGATAGAGTTTAGAGAGTTCGAAGATCCGTGGAGAGTTCGTGATGCATCCTTCACCTCGGAGAACTCGGAGCTTAAAGTTGAAGATCCAGGAGATTGAAGCTTCGCGGGAGTCGTCAGAATTAGGTTTTTCAGTTCTTAACTGTTCTTCCTCTGTATGATGATCTTCATTGTTGCCTTTGATTCTCTTGTTTCTGATATGAGTAACTGAACTTGTAGAGCTTAGATTAGATGAACCCTAAGTGACCCAGGCTTTAAAGTGGTCACGTATCGGCAATAATTAGATTTGAAGTTCAATCAGTTTCTCTTTGCGTGGTTGTTTTGTTCTTGATTGTTTATGTTTCTTTTCTGGTTGATCGCCTAGATTAGGTTTTTGCAAGCTAGGGTTAGTCCCTAGACGGTTCCCTGCTTTGGCGCTTAAACTTGTCTTCCTTGATCACCTAGTTTAGATTCTTGTTAAGTTGAGGATAGAAGCGAACGCTCACCTCTCTTTAAAACATCAATTCAACCAGTTAACCTTATAATTGGAGTGTGCCTTTCGTAGGAACCGGTTAGGGTTAATCCACTGTAAGAGTAACTCATAAATCGTTAGTAATTGCACCAGTTAATTAAGTCGTTGCGAGAGGCGACCGTACCCGGGCGGCTAGTTAATCTTGGTAGTTAGATCGGATAGAGCGAACGTTCGCCGGTCTTAAACCTAAGGGTCAGGAGTTATGGTGGTGTATATAGAAATTGATTGAATTAGAATTCAAAACCGCTGATCTTTTGATTGCCGTTGCTCTGGTGATCTAAGGGGGATTCGAAATCTAAGTTCGTCTATCTTCTCGTTAGTCAACCTTTTACTTTTCTGTCTTTTATTTTCCTTTGTTCATTAGATTAGAAGTCGTGGAACTCACACCACGCACTAAGTGCTTAAACTCGAATAAATTGTCAGCTTCTTTGAGTAGTCAATTAGTAGAAACCCCGTGGAATACGATCTACCCTAGCTTCACAGCTTGGTAGTATTTGATACCGCTAAAACTATAGCATCAATCCTCTTTTGGGCCGCCGGTTAAGTATTTATACTTAACCCTAATACCGTCGGATTTTAACTGAGATTTTCGCCGAAAATGTGAAGGGATTTTCGCCGAAAATCCTAGTGCAAAAGGGATGACCGCCGGCTGGATTCTTCTATGGTTTTCAGACCGATGGTTCTCGGCGAAAACTTGATGTTTTCGCCCAAAACTTCCCTTGGCTGACATCAGTCAATTTGTGCATGTATTTTCGCCGAAAATGTGAAGGTATTTTCGGCGAAATCTTCAGTGTAAAACGGGGCAGGAATTGGTTCGACTTGATTGGCTCCTTGGATCGATTCCAGTGCGATTCCTCGAGGTTCCAACGCCTTAGACACGTCCTTGGCTACTTTATTTGACGGCAAAAACCTGTGCTAACATAGAAACACTAGAAAACCATCAAATAGACCCGAAACGGGCCAAAGTAACACAAATGGCACGAGATAGAGCAATTGATTGAATATTCGTTATTCTACCCTAAAAACCATGTCTTAAGCAAGGAAATATCGCTTAAATGAGGCTGATAATCACGTCAATTCGAGTGTCATCAGACTCTCCCTCGATCCCCTGTCAACTATCGTCCTTTCGGCTTACTGTGGAAGGTGCGGAACCTGTGCTCATAACGGTGGAAGCTGCCTTAACTTTGGTAAAACAGATGACTGGTCTACAGAAGAGGTGAACTTCATTAGTCAAGGCTTCGGCAACAATCAGAAAGGCTACACCAATTACAGGAACTACCAACCGCTGAATCAGAACAACCGATTCTCAGATTCATACCAAAGACCTCGTGGATTCATTGGAGGACAGCAACAGCCTCGAGCGAAGCCGCATTACAATAGAGACGAGGACTATGAGAAGAAGTTTCATCGAATCATGACCAGACTCGACGAACATGACAATCAATTCAAAGCTCAAGCTGCACTCAATCAAGGACAGGGCTCAAAGCCAAAGGATAGAAGATGCAATAAGCAATGTGACTAGATTTCTCACTAGCAATCCTTTCCTTAATCAAGCAGCATTTCAAGGAGAGCTCGGTGTGAAGAATGAACAAGCTCAAGCCATCACCACCAGGAGCGGCAAGCAAACAACTAATCCAATGGCTCCAGAACCTGACATGATACCAGATACTACTGCCATGGATATGCCAGAGATTGAAGATATCACAGAAGAGGAAGAAGTAGCACCGACTCCTCCTCCCAAGACAGCTCCGGAGCCCGTCTTAGCACCATATATACCTCGGATCCCCTTTCCAAAAGCTGCAATGAGCAAAGCTAAGGATCACGATACCCAGTATAAGAAGTGGTACAATGTTCTCAAGAATGCAGAGATCAAGATACCAGTAACTGAAGCTGTAGAGATCATACCACTACTTGGGAAATTCTATAAGGATCTTGTCAAGAAGGTGAATAACGGAGAGGCGTACTCTGTCACGCTTACCAATGAATGCGCTTCTCTCTTCGGTGTGCCGTCTCCCATGCGACAACCGCCGCCACCGCCATTTAAGTGTTCTGATCCCGGTCCTTTTACATTACCATGCATCATTAATGGTATTAAAATTGACCATAGTCTAGCTTATTTTGGTGCTTCTATTAATGTTATGCCTGCTTATCTTTATGAAAAGTTAAACCTAGGGAAATTAAAACCGCTTACTTTGCATCTCCTGCTAGTCGATAGGTCCGTCAAACTACCTAGGGGTATAATAGAAGATGTAGCTGTTTGCTGTGGTCCTTTTACCATAATTGCATATTTTGTTGTTCTAGACACCCGTGAGTTAGACAGAGTGCTTATCTTAGGCCGACCTTTCTTAACAACTGCTGGTGCAAATATCAACTGCAAACAAGGCCTGTTAACTTTAAGTGTAGGACAGGACAGTGTTACATTCCGCATTAAGGATAGCATGAGATATTCTGTTGCTCAAGATGATAATTGTTATACTGTTGATTCTATGGAGCTGGCCTCGGCCAACTTCATCACTAACTCCTTATCTAGTGATCCACTAGAGTTGTGCTTGATTTCAGGAATTGACAATGCACTAGAAGATCTAGAGCAGCGCCTTTGGCAGAACGAGTTAGACGATCAGAAAGCGACATCCACAACCACTTCACCTCCACACATCGAACCAGCAACAAGTCGGATCACTACCTTATATGAGAACCCGCCAGAAGTCGCCTTAAAGGAGCTACCTGACCATCTAGAATATGCATTCCTGGGGAAGGAATGCCAGCTGCCAGTCATCATCAATTCAAGTTTATCTCCCGAGCAGAAAGAGCAACTGATCATGCTACTCAATAAGCATGGCCGACATCAGAGGCATCTCCGAAACCTTCTTCAAACATCAGATAGTTGTAGATGAAGAGTTCAAACCAGTCAGACAACAACAACGCCGATTAAATCCTCTGATGCAGGAAGTTGTGAAGAAGGAAGTTCTGTAGCTTCTGGATGTCGGGATCATCTACCCTATTGCCGAAAGTCCTTGGGTCAGTCTAACGCAGGTTGTTCCGAATTAAGGAGGAATCACAGTCATCCCTAATCTGAAGGGTGAGCTCATTCCCACTCGCACGGTTACCGGGTGGAGAGTCTATATCGATTATCGATGACTTAATAACGCCACAAAGAAGGATCACTTCCCAATGTCGTTCATTGATCAGATGCTAGAACGGTTGGCTGGTCATGACTACTACTATTTCTTAGATGGGATGTCTGGTTACTTTCAGATTCCCATCGAGCTCGATGATCAAGAGAAGACGACCTTCACCTGCCCGTTTGGTACGTTTGCTTATCGTCGTATCCCCTTTGGTTTATGCAATGCTCCCGCTACTTTTCAGAGATGCATGCTTGCTATATTCGGAGATCTAGTAGAAAATATGGTGGAAGTATTCATGGACGACTTCTCCGTTTATGGAGACTCATTTCCCAAGTGCCTAGCCAACCTGGACAAGGTGCTAGCTCGTTGTGGGGAAACCAATTTAGCTCTTAGTTGGGAGAAATGTCACTTTATGGTTACCGAAGGAATCGTTCTTGGCCATAGGATATCCAAGCTCGGAATTCGATCGTGCCAAGCTTGAAACCATCACCAGTTTGTCGCTGCCGACCTTGGTCAAGACAGTTCGAAGCTTCCTCGGTCATGTTGGATTCTACCGGAGATTCATCAAAGACTTCTCCAAGATCACTCTTCCAATGACCAAGCTTCTAGAGAAAGATGTTCCTTTTGTTTTTGACAAAGCCTGTCTTGCAGCCTTTGAGATCTTGAAGGCTAGACTCACCACCGCACCAATCCTTACAGCACCAGATTGGAATCATCCATTTGAGATTATGTGCGATGCTAGCAACTTTGCCGTTGGCGCAGTTCTTGCACATAGAAAAGAAAAGAGGTTTCATCCCATCTATTTTTCTAGCAAGACGTTTAACGATGCTCAAAGGAACTACACTACTACAAAGAAAGAGCTCTTAGCTATCGTCTTCTCCTTCGATAAGTTCAGACAGTACCTGGTTCTTTCACATACCATCGTCTATACCGATCACGCTGCCCTGTGCCATCTGTTAGCCAAGCAGGATTCGAAGCCAAGGCTCATCTGATGGATCCTCCTTCTCCAAGAGTTCGACATAGAGATTAAAGACAAGAAGGGAGCTGAGAACCTAGCAGCCGACCACCTTTCCCGGCTCGAGGAATCACAGACATGTAAGTCTACTACTACCCCTATCAATGATTCTTTCCCTGACGAGTTGTTGCGTGTTGAAATCTATGAACAGGACAATAGCATAGCCATCGAGCCCTGGGTAATTGATGAACCGCAATAGTAGAGCAGGTTTAGCAAATAACTACCAAGCTGTGAAAGCTAGGGTAGATCGTATTCCACGGGCCTTCTAATGATTGACTACTCAAATAAGCTAGCAAATTACTCAGGTTTAAGCACTTCGTGCGTGGTGTGAGTTCCACGACTTCTAATTCTAAGAAATGCAGAAAAATTAAAAATTGAAACTGAAAACAGATCAAAAGATTGATTGATTAACGCAGATGACAGACAAACTTAGACTTCGAATCCCCCTTCATTCACCAGAGCATTGGCAATCAACAGATTAGCGGATTTCAATTCTCGTTCATTCGGTTTCTAAGACACCACCATAACTCTTGACCCTTAGGTTTAAGACCGGCGAACGTTTGCTTTATCCGTTCTAGCTACCAAGATTAATTAGCCGCCCGGGTACGGTCGCCTCTCGCAATGACTTAACTTAACTGGTGGAATTACTAACGATTTATGAGTTACTCTTGCAGTGGATTAACCCTAACCGGTTCCTACGAAAGGCACGCTCCAATTATAAGGTTAATTGTTCGATTTGATGTTCTAAAGTAAGGTGAGCGTTCGCTTCTATCCTTAGCTTAACAAGAATCTAATCTAGGTGATCAATCCAGACAAGAAACATGAACAATGAAGAACAAATCAAACATGAAAGAGAAACTGATTGAACTTCGAATCTAATCACCGCCGATTCGTGACCGCTTTAAAGCCCTGGGTCACTTAGGGTTCATCTAGTCTAAGCTCTAAGAGTTTAGCTACTCATGTTTATCACAAAAGAATCAAAGACAAAGAAAGAGTTCATCATCCAGAGGAAGAACAGAAAAGAATCTGAAAAACCTAATTAAGACGACTCTAGCAGACTTCGATCTTCGGTAAACTGCAATCCTAGCTCCGAGTCTTCGAGATGGAAGGGATGGCGTCACGATCTCTTTCCGGCTCTTCGAACTCTAACTCTCTGCTCCAGAACTCTTGAGAATCCTTGGAATTATGATTATGAAAAGTATATTATGAAAAGTCTATTGATTTTGGGCAACCGGTTAAGTATTTATACTTAACCCTAATTCAGTCGGATTTTGCCTGATATTTTCGCCGAAAATACTGGGGTATTTTCACCAAAAATATTAGTCTAAATGGGAAGCCCGCCGGTTGATTTCATCTGTGATTTTCAGTCCATTAGTTCTCGGCGAAAACTTAGGGTTTTCACCGAAAATATCCTTCAGTTGACATCAGTGATTTTGTGCATGTATTTTCACCGAAAATGATGAGGTATTTTCGGCGAAAACTCCTTTGTAAACCGGGGCAGGAATTGTTTCGAATTGATTGGCTCCTTGGATCGATTCCGGTGCAATTCCTCGAGGTTCCAACGCTTTAGACACGTCCTTGGCCAATTTATTTGATGGCAAAAACCTGTGCTAACATAAAAACACTAGAAAACCATCAAATAGACCCGAAACGGGCCAAGGTAACACAAATGGCACGAGATAGGGAAATTGATTGAATATTTGTTATTCTACCCTAAAAACCATGTCTTAAGCAAGGAAATGTCGCCTAAATGAAGCTGATACTCACGTCAAATCGAGTGTCATCAAAATACCCCACACTTAAGCTTTTGCTTGTCCTCAAGCAAACTGAATAGAAACGCTCATGTTCACAAATGATAAGATCGATTAAATTGGAGTTCAATCAAACACAATGAATTATTAGACAGATAGATCCTAGAACAAGAAACCTAACATGCATACAGATCAGCTGAACTACCTGGTCTCACTAATAAACTGCACACGACAAGTAGTGGCAACCAATCATGCACGAATTTGACCTGACCGACCAGACTCCTCCACAGGAAATATTTAGTACAATGGGGAACTCTCACTCTCTGTGTTTAAGGACGTGTTTCTGCTCTTAATCATTTTCTGTTACTGAATTCTGTCATAAGTTTGCATTTCGACCACATCTCCACCACTGTGACAACACGAGTATCCAGTCAAGAAGGACTTCCCTGCTAGGACTGTAACGAATTCTACACTACATGGGTTTATAATGAGATGGATGATGGGAATGTATGATGATGGCTTTGTGCGGTGTAGCTTTCGACTAACTTCCCTCGAATCTAATCTACGGCTTCCTACCGTCTAACTAGACACGGGTGGAATAATGAACGCTCGTCCTATAATACCCTCAAGCAACCTAGCACTTATTATTTTTCTTTTACACAATTTTTTTCTGACTTTTCTTTTGACTTCGTTCTTCCATTTGTAGGGAGAAGAACGTTTTATTGAACGAAAAACTTGAACCTTTTCGGCTTTTCTGATTTTTTCTTCTTTTCATTTTTTCGAAACTTGCTTCTTTTCTTCTTTTTCTATTTTTTTTCTTTTGTGCCGATTTTTCTTTTAGTTGATAGAGGGATTTACACGTCTGGACATAATAGCTAGAACCACCTGTTTAATGGTTATAGGCAGGTTACCACAAACCGACTTCCGGTAGGTCAATCTAGAACTACAACCACTGGGGATCAACGGGAAAATGAAAGAATGGGAAATGGTTGTAATGTATTATTGAACCGAAAGAATAGGCCAAGCTCAAGGGTCTAAACCTAATGGATTTTATTGTTAGGTAGGCTATCTGGCTTAGTAGCTAAATCTAGGTGCCCCTATCATTCTAGAACTCGTGTCATCGTGTGGTCTCGAGTAGGTCTCATGCAAATTCTAACTTATTCAAGCAAACAGAAAATCACTCAGGGGTCGTTTGGTATAGGGGATTGAGAATTAGGGGAAATATGAAAATAGGGGAATGGTGGAAAAGTGTTTGTTAAAAGTTGGAGGATGTTAAATTACATTGTTTGGTATGTATATTTGGTAAAGAAAATAGGAGGGGAAGATAGTGGGTCCCATTATTCTATTTGGGGGAAGTCAGAATTTCTGATAAAAGTAGAAATTGTCAGAATACACATTCTGGAGACAATAAGTAACTCTGGGTATCTGAAATACAAAACCCCAGCTCCATTAGACAGTAAACAAACAAGGATATCTCAGAATACAGAGTTTCCAAGAAACACAACTGAATTTCCCCTATACCAAACGACCCCTCTAAAAGAATTGAAATTGCAAGTTACGTGCAATGGATCAAAACCTCACAGTTGGTTTGCTAGTCGGATTCGGTCATTTTCATGCAATCAAGGCTACAAACTACAAGTGTGATTTTAAAATTCTATTCTGACTAGGCAATTTAGCATCAAAGTATACAAGTTGGTTCTCAAGTTCTAGGTTAAGCAGTCTAAGCATCATTATGAAAGTTTGAACAACAACTTAACATCAAAAATAAGAACTGAGCCATTCTAATGCTAGAGAGACTGGAATGGAATCACGAGGCACACATAAAACACAATCAAGGGCAATCAAGTTCATGCAAGGTTCTCTAGCATCCTACCCCACACTTAAATCGGACTGTATCCTCACATGACTAATTCTAGAGTTCAGAGTGAAGTAGAAGAACCTGGACCGAGATGGTTGGCGTAGGGGATGAGCACGGGTCCTCGGAGCGGAGGGAATCTACCAAAGCGAAGCAAAGGGAATCTCCTTACTGCCTACCAAACAAAAACAAATGAAACGTAAAGAGGAAACCGGGACAAGTGCCCGGATCCACACAGAAAAAACATGGATCGAAATCCGAAAAGAATAAATAAAAAGAAAGGACCAGAAAAGGAATACAACCCGATCACTGCTGGTCAGGCGCGCCGGGAGGTGGAAAGTGGAGGAAATCGCCGAGCTGACGTTGCCACGCCAGCTGTGCCTCATACCGCCTATCAGCGCGGTGCATATGCTGCTGCATAATAGTCCATCTCGCCTCTTGAGTGGCGTTGTCTGTGAGGTGCCACTCCTGCAGTCGCTCATACAGCTCTCCAACATCCGCGGGGTGCGGGTGGTGCTGCGGGTGAGGCGCCTGATATGGATATGGGATGGTCCGCGGCGACTGGTGTGCATACCCTGCCTGATGGTGTGGCCAGGGAGTATGGTCATGAAACTCTGGCTCGTACTAGGGCTGGGACTCCTCAGAATCATCGTCTTCCTCCGACTCATCCTCGCTCTGGAGGAGAGGATCTGCTGCTACCTGGGGACTGAGGTCCAGCTCGAGGTCGTACTCGACCGCCAAATCTCCTCCAACGCTGCGTACTCTGCGGCGTGGGATGTTCGGGCCATATTCATGACTGAGGCCGAAGGAGATGATGAGCTGGCCGATGAAGTTGCCTCCCAAGAGTGAGCGAGGTGGCGTCCTCCTCTTGGTCTTCTGGCGGAAGATGCAAGCAAGCACCCATCCGGGGTGAAGAGGGTAGCTCTCCCGGATGGCGCGAAGAAGCAGAAGTTCCTCCTTGCTGATATGGTGGCGGTCCTTCTCTAGAGCATATAATAGCGATCTACGCCAAACCATATGAATGTATCTATAGAGAGGGTGAGAGAGAGACTTAACTGAGTTATGGTCCGTGAGACGATCGACGGGCACTCCAGTCATGTGGCTCCAGAGTGCATGGTAGGCCTCCCCGTCGTCCTCGTCGTTCGCCCAGCCGAGGTGATGACCGTGGTAGTGCTTGTAGGGAATGCCTAGATGAGCTGCAAACTCATCATAGGTGAGGGTCATGTACACCCCGCCAGGTAGAAGGAAATGACCTTCTTGCTCTGCCTCCTCTTGTGCTCGTCCAGATCAAAGGTGGCCCAGAACTCCTGGAGAGCGACGTCAGGGAAGTCGGAAGCTATGGTGGTCAGCCCTAGGAGGCCGGCCGGTGCCAGGGCGTCGTGCACGTTCCGTTGGTAGTCCTCATTATGATCGAAGAGGGACTCCATGGAAAGTGGTCGAACATTAGCTCCCGGAACATGCTCGAGCTTCTTGTAACACTCAAAGTAGTAGTCGGGTAGACGAGCAACAGTGCGATGGTGCCCAGCACGGCCAGGGAATGCTGGTGGAGGGCCCTGGACGGCAGATGTGACAGGAGCGGGGGCTCTGGAGCTCGAGGCGGCGTCAAGTCTCTGCTTGGTCCTGCGCTCATAGGTGGTGTTCCTAAACAAGAAAACAAACCAGATTAGTCAAATTAAAACCCTACCCCACACTTAGTCGAAAAACTCAATTTCACAAAGAAATGAGGAAAACCAAGTGGGGGTAAGCAAAGCAGCTTTAATCGGTAATCACAAACAATAAAATACATGCTTAGGAACAGCCAGAATGGAATTATCACAATCAGAGTTCAGAAGTCAAATCGACATTCAAAAAGTCAACAGAATAGAACAGTGAACCCTAATCATGGCCAGACTATCATAAATCGGAGAATGACGGTATGATATGATTTCAGATGGCAAACACAATAATCTGAACGAGAATGAACACTTAAGGCAGCCAAATGATCAAAAACAGTTCATGGTCAAACCGACATTTCTGAAAAGTCAACCTCACAAGGAATAGGACTTAGGCATAGTAACACATGATCAAACGGTATAACAATTAAGCACGATACTACCTAAGCATGCTAGAACAGTCCAACAAGTTCAGCTAACCTAGTTCACACGAAATCAGTCGGCACGCAAATCGAGGCAAACCAAAAAGTCAACCCTGACGAAATTCAGCAATCAACATGTCAAAAGATTGCAATGAAAAGTTCTACAACTTACCTTGAAGCCATGGATGCTAAAAGTGAACGGATTGGGAGAAATCAGTGAAAAATCAAAAGTTTTAGGGTTTGGGTGAACTAGAGCTGTAGAGCTCCGATTCAGCTGTTCTAGGGCTTGGAATGATCGGAATAGGAAGGGAAGGGAGCGGCGGCGGCGGCGACGGCGGTGGCGGTTGGCAGGGGTCGGCGGCAGCGAAAATGGGTGGCGGCGGCCAGGTTTTCGGAAACAGGGGAGGGTTTTGGGAAATTTCAAAAATAGAAAGTGAGGAGAGAGAGAGAAGAAATCCGGATTTTTAAGTGAAAAAGTTGGTGATTTTCAAACATATTTTCGGCGAAAATAGGTGCAAGTTTTCGCCGAAAATCTTAGTCAAAATAGTACTGCCGGTTTTCAAAGGTATTTTCGCCAAAAATGTTTAATAGGTTTTCGCCGAAAATGTTGGTTAAAATCATCTGGAATCACAGTGGAATTTTAAAGGGGATTTTCGCCAAAAATAGGGTGTATTTTCGCCAAAATTTTGACCTGCACGATTGAAAATATTTTCGCAAACCCGGCAATCTTCAGAAAATCACAGTTAAATCCACAAAAATCGGAACAACCTCAAACGACTTGCAATTGACACTACGACACGCAGACTACGCATGAAAAATATGAAAACAAACAAACTGACACTTTTGGCTCCCCCGAACTGACTCTAAAACACTAAGGTTGACACAAATGAAAAACTGACTCTAGCCGTGGGTTGCCTCCCACGAAGCGCTCTTTTATTAACGTCCTTGAGCTGGACGATACCTGGACGGTATTAGGAGACATCCCAACTTAGATTCTCCTTAATGCTAGCATCAGAGTTCATAAAGTAGAGCTTCGGGGCTTCTCCGGTGAGCATGAATTTCTTCCCGTTCGCGTGTAAGAGTTTGGTACGTCCGTCGGGAAGGTGGTCAGTGATCGTGAATGGTCCGAATAGTTCTGTCAAGGGATCATCTTCCACAAGGAAGATAGTGGACGGAATGAGAACGGTCGGCTCTTTCTTTTCTTTAACCTCCGGCTTGATATCACCAGGATCGATTATCGTCAGTATTTCCTTAGGAGACGCTTTTGCCTTCTCCATCCATACTTGTTCCGGCGCCGGTAGCTTGGAACGAATTGGTGGTGCAGCTGGCTCAGTAGAAGGTGGCGGCACAACTGGTCTCCAGACCATGTGAGTCTTCGTCTTCTTGTTCTTTCCCCGAGGTCTGCTAGGCTTTGTGCTCGGTGGTTTAGAAGAGGCTTTCAGTTCCTTCTTCTTTGGCGGCTTTTGAGGAACATATTTCGGTTTCTGCTTGATAACCTGTCCAGCACCTGCAATAGCAATTGATCTAGGCACACTAGAAGAGACATCAGTACCGGAGTTGACCGGAGTCAACTCCACAGTTTCAACAGCTAAACAATGGAATTCTTCATTCTTAGGATTATATTTCATTCCGTCTTTAAGGCGGAACGTGACCGTTTCTTTACCAACTCTCAAAGTTAAAGAACCATTTGGAGCGTTAATTTGCATTCCAGTAGTAGCCATGAAAGGTCGTCCTATGAGAATGGTAGAATCATCCTTACTAGTATCAGTGATAACAAAGTCAGCTAAGAACGTGAAAGGACCACATTTAGTAACAACGTCTTTTATATCTCCCCTAGGGGTTTTAAGTGATCTATCAGCAAAGACAAGTTGCATGCTAGGTGGTTCAAGTTCTCCTAGGTTCAATTTTTCATATAGACTCATAGGCATAACATTAACAGACGCGCCAAGATCAACCAAACAACGTTCTATCTCAACATCATTAATGACAAGAGGTAGAGTGAAAGAACCAGGATCAGAACACTTAGCTGGATATGGAGAGGAAGATTTCTTACTACGAGCATCAGGATATCCTTCTTTATTCCCCTTCGTGCCAGTCTCGATCCTTGCATTCGGCAGCAATGCTCTTGGAAAAGGAGGCTTCACAACGTATGGTGCAAGAGGAGGATCTTCCTCCTTAGGCGCCACTTCTAGTGCTTCCTTCTTCTCTGAAGTTTCAGCGATCCTGCGTAAAACAGAGCAAGCATTAGCAGATAAGCTAGTAATTTTTTTAACAGTTACCATCTTGGCTTGCTCCTTTCTCAGATTCGGCTCTGTGTGGCTTGGAAGTTGGCCAAATGGTCGACCAGATGCTAGCATGCTCGAGATGTTGTTCACAGCTTGCTCAATTCTTTGACCGGCTGCTATCTGTTCTTGATTGAGAAGAGCTTGAGCTTTAAACTGACTATCATGATCATCGAGTCTGGTGATGATCTGACTAAGCTTCTTGTCGAGGTCACTGACATTTTTTCCTTCTGGTACTGCTGCCCTGGATAAGTGTTATTCAAATATTGATTCTGGCGTTTGCCAGGAGCAGTTCCATAGTTACCCGAATTACGGTGCGGCGGCTGGTAGACACCTGCCGGCGGATGGTTAGGCTTCTGATCCTGAGCTGGACCAGCTGGGCGGTTATTCTGGTTCTGGTTATGGTTGGCGCCAGCATTGTAGGGAGGTCAGTCTTGATAGTTCCCTTGCTGCCTGAAGTTGCGGTAGCCAGCATAACCATTCTGATTATTAACGAAGCCTTGTTGAATGAAATTTACCTCTTTGGCGGACCAGACTTCTGTCTTACCAAAATTCTGGCAACGGCCTCCATTATGTGCGCAAGCTCCACACCACTCGCAATCAGCAACATAGACAGAAGCTGCCGGTGGTTTGATTGGTGTGGAAGACTTCTTCAAATGCTTCTCTACTTCTGCCTTGATAGCTGCTTCAAGATCGAGCTTGCTCCTTGATCCTTCAGATTGTCGTTCCCAGTTCCTTGACTTGGAAGCACAGTTTGTGAAGTGAAGAAGAGCAGCTTCGGGTGTGAGTGTAGTGCAATCCCCTTCAGCTAGAGAATTGACCCACTTGGCAGATTCTTCTCGAAGACCTCGAGCAAAGATTTCAGCTAACTACCTCTGCTCGAATCCATGATGAGGGCAGTTGTAGAGAAGTTCTTGGAATCGATTCCAAGTATCGTATAAGCTTTCTCCTTCTTTCTGGGAGAATCTGGCAATGCTGTCCTTGATAGCTGTTGTTCTGGCCGGAGGAAAGTATTCTTCAATGAAGTCCTGAGCCAGAGTATCCCAATCAGTGTAATATCCAGGTGGTTTGCCAGTAAGCCACCTCTTAGCAGCGCTTTTCAGAGAGAACGGGAAAGCTCTCAAACAAAGAGTATTTTTGTCGAAGTTTCCGTTCTTGAAAGTGCTGCAGAGATCAAGGAAGTCTGCAAGATGAGTGCATGGGTTGTCTAGGGGCCTGCCTTCGAACTGTAGATCCCTAGAGATCATATTCAAGAATGGAATCTTGATCTCATAGTCAGGATCTCCTTCAATGCGCGGTACGGCAATGGCAGATCGAACGCTAGTCGCGCTCAGCTTGTTGTAATCAGCTAGACTCTTCTGTGCAGGTGGCGGTGGTGGATTTTCCGCCTGATGGTGGTGGTGGTGGTAGTTGATCAGTCATGGTAGGAGATGGAGGAGGTGAAAGTGACTTGGTGTATGAAACGGATGTAGGTGACGGTATAGGTGAAGATGGAGATGAGGAACTCTCCTTCAGTTCCTCGATCTTAATCGGAGTGATGGATGGAGGTGGATTGATTCTGCTTCTCCTTGGAATCTGTGATTGTCGAGGTGGAGCAGAACTGCTTGGTCTCTCTATACTCTTAGCCTTGTCGGTTTGAGAGCGAGTCCAAGGGCGGCGATGCATACACCTTTGAACAACCTACAAATAACAAAAACAAGCAAAAACCAGTGTAAAATCGAAGTGGGTGGAAAATGAAAGATGGAAAATAGAAGAATAAATTGCTAGTTTTTCTTTCAAACAATCAAAAGAAGTCCCCGCAACGGCGACAATTTGATGAACCGCAATAGTAGATCAGGTTTAGCAAATAACTACCAAGCTGTGAAAGCTGGGGTAGATCGTATTCCACGGGTCTTCTAATGATTGACTACTCAAATAAGCTAGCAAATTACTCAGGTTTAAGCACTTCGTGCGTGGTGTGAGTTCTACGACTTCTAATTCTAAGAAATGCAGAAAATTAAAAATTGAAACTGAAAACAGATCAAAAGATTGATTGATTAACGCAAATGACAGACAAACTTAGACTTCGGATCCCCCTTCGTTCACCAGAGCATTGGCAATCAACAGATCAGCGGATTTCAATTCTCGTTCAATCGGTTTCTAAGACACCACCATAACTTCTGACCCTTAGGTTTAAGACCGGCGAACGTTCGCTCTATCCGTTCTAGCTACCAAGATTAATTAGCCGCCCGGGTACGGTCGCCTCTCGCAACGACTTAACTTAACTGGTGGAATTACTTACGATTTATGAGTTACTCTTGCATTGGATTAACCCTAACCGGTTCCTACGAAAGGCACGCTCCAATTATAAGGTTAATTGTTCGATTTGATGTTCTAAAGTAAGGCGAGCGTTCCCTTCTATCCTTAGCTTAACAAGAATCTAATCTAGGTGATCAATCCAGACAAGAAACATGAACAATGAAGAACAAATCAAACATGAAAGAGAAACTGATTGAACTTCGAATCTAATCACCGCCGATCCGTGACCGCTTTAAAGCCCTGGGTCACTTAGGGTTCATCTAGTCTATGCTCTAAGAGTTTAGCTACTCATGTTTATCACAAAAGAATCAAAGACAAAGAAAGAGTTCATCATCCAGAGGAAGAACAGAAAAGAATCTGAAAAACCTAATTAAGATGACTCTGGCAGACTTCGATCTTCGGTAAACTGCAATCCTAGCTTCGAGTCTTCGAGATGGAAGGGATGGTGTCACGATCTCTTTCCGGCTCTTCGAACTCTAACTCTTTGCTCCAGAACTCTTGAGAATCCTTGGAATTATGATTATGAAAAGTATATTATGAAAAGTCTATTGATTTTGGGCAACCGGTTAAGTATTTATACTTAACCCTAATTCAGCCGGATTTTGCCTGATATTTTCGCCAAAATACTGGGGTATTTTCACCGAAAATATTAGTGTAAATGGGAAGCCCGCCGGTTGATTTCTTCTGTGATTTTCGGTCCAATAGTTCTCGGGAAAACTTATGGTTTTCGCCAAAAACTTCCTTCAGTTGACATCAGTGATTTTGTGCATGTATTTTCGCCGAAAATGCTTGAGGTATTTTTGGTGAAAACTCCTTTGTAAACTGGGGCAGGAATTTTTTCGACTTGATTGGCTCCTTGGATCGATTCCGGTGCAATTCCTCGAGGTTCCAATGCTTTAGACACGTCCTTGGCCACTTTATTTGACGGCAAAAACCTGTGCTAACACAAAAACACTAGAAAACCATCAAATAGACCCAAAATGGGCCAAGGTAACACAAATGGCACGAGATAGGGCAATTGATTGAATATTCGTTATTCTACCCTAAAAACCATGTCTTAAGCAAGGAAATGTCGCTTAAACGAGGCTGATAATCACGTCAAATTGAGTGTCATCAGTAATCACTCACGCTCAAGAGCTAAGTAACACAACCGATTCAGATGAGCCCTGGTATGCCACCTTAGCTAATTATCTCTCTTGCGGCATAATACCTCCTGGGCTGGACTATAATGCGCGCAAGAAGCTCTTTAAAGAGGCCAAGTCATACTTCTGGGATGAGCCCTTCTTATACCGTATTAATACTGACGGGATGATCCGAAGATGTGTCTCTTACATCGAGGCGGCTGACATCATGCGTAAGTGCCATGAAGGCCAGTTTGGAGGACACTTCGATGGCAACCGCACTGCAAGAAAGGTACTTGAAACTGGATTTTATTGGCCTTCAATCTTTAGTGATTGCGACGCTTTTGCTCGTCATTGTGACGCTTGCCAATGATCAGGTAACATCTCTAACCGTAATGAGATGCCCCAAATTGTTTCTTTAACTGTTGAAATCTTTGATGTTTGGGGAATTGATTTTATGGAACCTTTCACACCCTCCAACAGAAACAAGTACATTCTTGTAGCCATTGATTATGTTTCTAAGTGGGCTGAAGCTGAAGCTTTACCCACCAACGATTCTAGAGTGGTGGGTCGGTTCCTTACACGTCTTTTCACGCGTTTTGGTTCACCACGCTTCATCATAAGCGATAGGGGTACGCACTTCCATGGACATTTCGACCGGGTGTGCAAACGCTTTGGCGTAACCCACCGAATGTCCACAGCTTACCACCCTCAAGCTAATGGTCAAGCGGAAGTGACGAACCGTGAGCTCAAGCGGATTCTTGATAGGACAGTTGGCCGGTCCCGCAAAGACTGGTCATCTAAGCTCAATGATGCCTTATGGGCTTCTCGAACTGCATATAAGACTCCCATCGGTACCTCAGCGTATCAGCTAGTCTATGGCAAGGCATGCCATTTGCCAGTTGAGCTTGAGCACAAGGCGTTTTGGGCTACTAAAGAGTTGAATATGAGTTATGCAGTAGTAGGTAATATGCGCCACGACCAGATCGCTGAGCTTGAAGAACACCGTCTCCACGCGTACGAGAGCACGAAGCTTTATAAGGAACGCACCAAGAGAATTCATGACTCCCAGTTGAAAACAGTCAAGCAGTTCTACCCCAGAGATGAAGTTCTTCTCTACAACTCTTGTTTGAAGCTTTTCCCAGGTAAACTGAAATCCCGATGGTCCGGCCCCTACACCGTGGTTTGACAGACGACCCTTAGAAGCGTCCTAATTAAAGGCGACGGTCAAGAACCATTTATGGTCACCGGTCACAGGCTCAAGAGGTATCTGCAAGGATTAGCTGTTTCTCTCATCGACGTACACTACTTTGCGTCAGACCCGTGACGCGGATCCAGGTATCGTCCAGCTCACTGACGTTAACCAAGAGGCAACCCACGACTGGAGTCAGTTTATTTTCATTTCGAGTCATTTCTTTTAAACCCCCCACCTTCATGTTAAAAAAATAATAAAAAAAAACTTTAGCGTCCGTTTTTCAAACGAGTTTTCGCCGAAAACTCCACAAGTTTTCGCCAAAAAAATCTGGTTTTAAAACCCCCCTGATCCTCCTGTTTCTCATTTTCGACAAGTTCGCGCTGAAAAATCTGACTTCGCGGCGAAAACCATCTGTTTCAAACCACCGTCATTTTGTTTTGTAAAGGAATTTTCACCGAAAAATCCCACATTTTTCACCGAAAATTCTGAGATTTTTCCTCCCGGTATAAATTCCCACCTTCGGCCTTCTTTTCGCGGAACCCTCCCCCGAAAACCCAATTCCCACGTCTCCCTCTCTCCCTGTTCGCGTTTTTCCGCCGCTGCCGTCCTGTTTCCTTCGTCGCCGCCGCTCCGCCTCCCTCCTCCTCCTTGGTTGATCGCAGCTTAGTTCTCCCGGATCGGAGCCCTATAGCTCTGGTTCCACTTGAAACGAGTTTTCAAGCTTTTGGTCGATTTCTCGGATTTCCAATCATTTTCTCGAGTCATGTCTTCACGGTTAGTTGTTCAGCCCTTGATTTTGAATCTTTTGGCGTATTAACTTTCAGTTTTCGGCATGGTTGACTTGGTTGACTTTTGGTTTTCCTCGAATTGCGTGTTTGCTATTTCGGTGTAATCTGCCTCAACTTTTGGAATCCTTTTGTGCCGATGAATGATTTTCCCTCGTGAATGATTTTCTATGACATTGTGCCGATGAATTGTCTTGTGCTCTGCATTTGTCGAACTGCATCATTTCTCATACTTGGTGATTGAATGTTGCTCTTCCCCTACATGCTGGTCGTTTCTTTTCTGCTATGCTTTGAAATTGTGATACCTCGGCTTGTTTGCTTACCCCCACTTGCCCGCTTCGTTCTTCTCCAAATCGTGGTTTCAAAATAAGTGTGGGGTAAGATTCTTGTCATCTGATTCTGGTCTGCTCTGAGCTGTGTATTACAGGAATCTGAAGCGGTTCAAGACCACCAGTGCTGATAGAGAGCAGCGGTCCAAGGCTCGACAGAACAAGGCTCAATCCTCCCGTCCACCCGCACCATCTGCCACAACACCAGCGGTTGTGAACTTAGTCCCGCAGGCTGTACCGTCCCCCATGATCCCTATCTCCTGTGCTCCTGCACCCACCAATGGGGCCCTGCATCCATTTATCACTGCCCTTGAGCCACGCCAATTGAAGGTATATCAGAAGATCAAAGACATCCCTCTGACCAAGTTGGCAGTTCTCTCCTTAGACAGTCTCAAGGACCACAATCCGGCTTGGCACTCCACCATCGATAACGTCCTTGACCAAGCCGGCTTGCGGTCCCTGACCACTCTTGGTTCCCCCTACCCTCTGGTCGCCCTTCAAGAGTTCTGGAGTTCATTCTGGTGCCTCACGTCGAAACCCATAAGCGGTCAGAAACTCGTATCCTTTCGCCTCGGTGGTGTTCAATACGAGAAGACTACCCACGAGTTTGCCCGCCTAATGGATCCACATGCCATCATCCAGGGCACCGCTGCTGGATTCGCGGACACCTACTCCATCACTCGTACACCCTACCCAGAAATATGGAAGTATGTCTCCGGCCAACCAGAGGTCAAACCTATCGTCAACTCCATGGTAGGTGACATTGCACACCCTATTTTCAAATTCCTGCATTATGTTTGGATGAAATCTCTGTGTTATTGCAGCAAGGCGAGCCATCACCATGTTTCCTTGGAGGAGCTCATGATGTTCCGTGCTATAGAGGAGGAGGAACGTCTCCACCTAGGATGGTGGCTTTCAAGATTCTTCCACAAACGCACGACATCCAAGAAACTTCCCTCTGAACTTCCTGGCGGGACTTTCATTTCCTGTCTGATCAACAACCTCCAGATCGGTGACAAATGGGGCCCTGATATTCCTCGCCTCTAGATTGAGCATTTCGGTGCTGAGCTCGCCGTCGCACGCGGCCTCGACCTCGCGTGTAGTCTCGACGAATACAATCCGATACCTCGCCGGCCAAGAAGGGAGCCTCCACAACCAGTTGCAACTCCAGCGCCTCACGCTCCTCTCATAGAGTTGCTGCCTCCACCATATCCACAGATGCCCGTCGAGATTAATGAGAGGCTGGCGCGTATTGAGCAATGGCAGCTCGACTACTCTGTCAGTTCACTTCAATGGCAGCGGGACTGAGTGGCGCATGAGGAGACGCAGAATGCGTGATGGGCCGTTCTGCAATAGTTTATGACCAATCAGGAAGCTCGACACATGGGTGAGCTCACATGGCGACAGCAGATTGAGCAGCGACTTGGCGTTTCCCCTTACCCGACTCCACCACCACCCCCACCTGCGGAACAGTGATCAGGTTGTTTCTATCCTTTCCCTTTATTTTTCTTTCCTCTTTTCGGATTTCGATCCAACTTTTTTATGTGTGGTTCCGGGACACTTGTCCCGGTTTCCTTTTGATCTTTTGATTGTTTCTGTTTTGTAGGTGTCTCTTGGTAGCTACTCTACTCCGCTCCGTAGCACGCTCTCCGAAACCATCCACTACACCCCCGTTTCCAGGTTCCCCGTTCCTCTCAATCTCTTTTTAGTCCTGTGAGGACACATAACAGTCTAAGTGTGGGGTAGAATGTTAGAGAACCATGCATGATCTTGATTGCCCTTTCTTTGTGTTTCGTGGTGCCTTGACCGATTCCTCTAGCTTTAGAATTGCTCAGTTCTTGATGCTTGACGTTAAGTTGTTTTTCAATCTGTCATAATGATGCTTAGACTGCTTAACCTAGAACCTGAGAACCAACGTGTGTACTTTGATGCTGAATTGCCTGGTCATTACAGATTTTAAAAATCACACTTGCAGTTTGTCGCCTTGATTGCATGAAAATAACCGAATCCGACTAGAAAACCAACTGTGAGCTTTTGATCCATTGCATGTAACTTGCAATTTCAATTCATTTTGAGTGGTTTTCTGTTTGCTTGAATGAGTCAGAATTTGCATGAGACCTACTCAAGACCACACGATGACACGAGTTCTAGAATGATAGGGGCACCTAGATTCAGCTACTAAGATTGCCTAACCAACGTTAAATCCATTAGGTTTAAACCCTTGAGCTGGCCTATTCTTTCGGTTTGATATACACTACAGCCAATCCCCATTCCTTCTTTCCCCGTTGATCCCCTGTGGTTGTAGTTCTAGATTAGCCTACCGAAAGTCAGTTTGTGGTAACTTGCCTATAGCCATTAAACAGGTGGTCTTAGCTATTATGTCCAGACGTGTAAACCCCTCTAGCAACTAAAAGAAAGAATCGGCACAAAAGAAAAATTTAGAAAAAGAAGAAAATATGAAAATTTTCGAAAAAAAAAGAGAAAGAAAAAAGTTCAAAGTTTCAAAGCTTTTAGTTAGTTAGTTTGATAACGTTCTTCTCCCTACATATGGAAGAACGAAGTCAAAAGAAAAATCAGAAAAAATGTATGTTAAGAAAATAAAGTGCTAGGTTGCTTGAGGGTATCATAGGACGAGCGTACACTATTCCACCCATGTCTGGTTAGATGGTAGGAAGCCATAGGCTAGATTCGAGGGAAGTTAGTCGAAAGCTACACCGCACCAAAGCCATCATCTTACATCCCTTCATCCATCTCATCATGAACCCTTGTAGTATTGAATTCATTATAGTCCTAAGCAGGGAAGTCCTTCTTGACTAGTTCCTCGTGTTGTCACAGTGGTGGAGATGTGGTCGAATTGCGAACTTATGACAGAATTCAGTAACAGAAAATGATTGAGAGCAGAAACACGTCCCCAAAACACAGAGAATGAGAATTTCCCTTGTACTAAATATTATCTGTGTGAGGAGTCTGGTCGGTCAGGTCAAATTCGTGCATGATTGGTTAATACTTCTTGTCGTGTGCAGTTTGTAGTGAGACCAAGTTGTTTGGCTGATTAGTATGCATGTTAGGTTTCTTGTTCTAGGTATTATCTGTCTAATAATTCATTGTGAATGCTTGAACTTCAATTTAATCAATCTCAACATTTGTGAACCTGAGCGTATTCTATTCAGTTTGCTTGAGGACAAGCAAAAGCTTAAGTGTGGGGTATTTTGATGACACTCGATTTGACGTGATTATCAACCTCATTTAAGTGACATATCTTGGCTTAAGACATGGTTTTTAGGGTAGAATAGCGAATATTCACTCAACTGCTCTATCTCGTGCCATTTGTGTTACTTTGGCCCGTTTCGGGTGTATTTGATGGTTTTCTAGTGTTTTCATGGTAGCACAGATTTTTGCCGTCAAATAATGTAAGTAAGGAGGTGTCTAAGGCATTGGAACCCCGAGGAACTGCACCGGAATCAATCTAAGGAGTCAATCGAGTCAACACATCCCCTGCCCGATTTACACAGAAGTTTTTGGCGAAAAGACCTTGAGTTTTCGCCGAAAACTCAAGAAGAGATCATCAGAGCATTACAAGAAGAAGATTTCGGCGAAAACCCAAAGTTCTCGCCGAAAACTCTAAGAGATTTTGGAACAGAAAAAACAGTCGGAGCAACCAAGTTTTTAAAGGGAGTTTTCGCCGATAACTTCCCAAGTTTTCGGCGAAAAATCAAGCCGTTTCCAAGCCACCCGCGGACGAGTCACTACAAGAAAATCCGGGTTTTAGTCGCGGATAAATGTCCTGTTTGTCGCGGATATGACCACGACATTTATCCGTGAATATGACCGCGACAAACAATAGTTAGTCGCGGATGACACATCCGCGACTAAAATCACCCATACAAACGGTGTTAGTCGCGGATATGGCATCCGCGACAAACTTTGTCGCAGATAGGTTATCGTGGTTTTTTCCATGACAAATGACTTCAGTTCGATTAATGGATCGATTAATGGCTCGATTAATGGTTTAAATATCCGCGAAAAACTGAAACATATCCGCGACAAACACCAAAAAATATTTTTTAAAAAAATTATGGAATCTCCTCGTCACTCTCTTCCTCTACATGACTCCTCTGTAAGAATCACGAATACAAAATTGAAGCAAATCAAACAGCTATCATAAACCCAAAATAGATATCAAAATGCGGTGAAATGATTACCGATCTGAAGGAGTAAACAGCGACAGGAAGTTTACCGGTGAGACTGCAATCAACGGAAACAACATAAGAAATTAAGAATCATCGCAGTGAGTTTGAAATGGAGTAGAGTGAACTTTTCATTGTTTTACCTCTCGACGTAGTTGCGGAAGAAGGAGAGGGAAGGATCGGTGAGGACGGTGGGATTGGACTTGAGAGGTCGACGGAGTTCTTCAGTTCCTTGAGCTTGGCAGTGTCCGATGGCGACACAGATGGAAGAAAGTGAAGAAGCGAAGGGATTGGGGGAGAAGAAACGAAGGGATCGGAGGAAGAGAGTGAAGAAGAAATAATAAGTAGTGTACAGATGATTCCATTTGTCGCGAATAATTATGTATATCCGTGACAAACGTTGTCGCGGATACATATCCGCGACAAACCCCAACAAAACAGCTAATCATTGTCGCGGACAATATCCGCGACTAAAAATCAGATTTTCTTGTAGTGAGTATAAAAGAGGAAATACCGGCTAAACAAAAGGGACTTCATGACTTACACTTTGGCGAAAATTCCAAGACTGAGATCAGAGAGAGAAAGAGTGAAAAGGGTTCAAGGAGCCAGGAAAGGATCGTGACACCATCCTTCCATCTCGGAGAACCAGTGCTAGGAGTTGAAGATCCAGCAGATCGAAGCTTCTGGATTCGTCGAAATTAGGTTTTACAGTTCTTCTCTGTCTTTCCTACCTGAGATGTATTCCTTGTTCGTCTTTGATTCTCCTGTGTTGAATATGAGTAGCTAAACTCATAGAGCTTAGATTAGATGAACCCTAAGTGACCCAGGGCTTTAAAGCGGTCACGGATCAGCGGTGATTAGATTCAAAATTCATTCAGTTTCTCCTTCATGTTTGATTTGTTCTTTGTTCTCTGTGTTTCTTGTCTGGTTTGGCCACCTAGATTGGATTCTTATTTAGTTAAGGATAGTAGCGAATGTTCGCCTCACTTTAAAACACCAAATCAAGCAATTAACCTATTCATTGGAGTGTGCCTTTCGTAGGAACCAGTTAGGGTTAATCCACTACAAGAGTAACTCATAAATCGTTAGTAATTCCACCAGTAAGTTTTGTCGTCGCAAGAAGCGACCGTACTTGGGCAACTATTTAATCTTGGTAGTTAGATCGGATAGAGCGAACGTTCACCAGTCTTAAACCTAAGGGTAAGAAGTTATGGTAGTGTCTGTGAATTGAATGAATTAGAATTGAAAATCGCTGGTCTGTTGATTGCCAATGCTCTGGTGATCTAAGGGGGATTCGAAGTCTAAGCTTGCCTGTCGTCTGTCTAAGTGAAACAACCAATCTTTCTGCATTTTAATTTCAATTTAGTTTATCTTGCATTCTAGTATAGAAGTCGTGGAACTCACACCACGCACAAGTTACTCTTTCTTGAATAAAAATTGCCAACATATTTGAGTAAGCAAGTAGAAGAGGCACGTGGAATACGATCTGTGCTTGACAGTTATTTGATTGCACGCATTACAACGTTCATCAGAGTCCTTATGAGTTACCAGTGTTGGTCAGAAACATGCGTTGGGCAGTGTGTTAGTTCAGGGGGCGATAAGGCTAGTTAGTTGAGTTGGGGCCCTTACCTAAAACATGATTAGCAAGATGACGATTGAGATGACATGTTATGTGTCTTGTGAGGACTAATGATGTCTTAAAATGATAAGTTATGTGAGATATGCTTCTCAATTTTAGATCATGATCGACGATGTGATAAGATTATGTATGCATACGTTGAGTGATGATTAGTGATGCTTAATTAAGTCATGTTACATGCTTGTTGTGTTATATGATTGATAATCCTTGTTGAGTTTATTGTATATGATATTATTGAGTTTATTGATAATCCTCTCTATGTTATGATTAAGACTTAATAATTATGATCTCTACTTAGCCATGTTTAAAGAACCCAAGTCAGTTAAGAGTCATAATGAGTACAAGTCTTATGAGATGATTGGTTAAATTAAGAATATGAATGTCATGACTACCATCACAAGTTATTTCATGAACTATGTTGTAAGTAAGATTGTGAATTATTGTTGGGAATTTGATGTGTGAATGAAGGAATGAGCTTAGTGGTGTTGAATACCACATTGCTAATTGATGGGAAAGTGGAGCTAGATATAAGAATTCAAACCCACTAAGGTTGGTAAAAGGGTTGAGGTGGTGATGGGCCCTCGCACCGTCGTCGTCGCCTCGCCTCAACCTCGAATTTGGATTTGGATTTAGTCAAAATATTTTATTTGATTAAATTCTTTTGCTACCCGGCCGATTCGGTTGACTGAACAGTCATCCAGAATCTACTGTTCAAATCCAAACTAGAATTGGGTTTTAAAATGGTTCAGCCGCGAATTGATATGTATGTTTGGTTCAAACCCGGCCAACTGCCCAACTGCCTCCTGAATAGTTGTGTCTTTTCAGAAGGCATCCCTTCATTTACTATAAATAGCATATCAGTCCCTGCACTTTTTCCTACATACTTTTCCCCTCTCTAAACTTATTCTCTGCACGAAAAGGCTGTCTGCATTCATTCTCTCAAATTTATCGAGTCGTGTGATTGCGTCGTTCGTTGAGTTCGCCGGTCACCTGCGTTTGCATCACCACTACGCATGTGAGTATCCGTTTTATCCTGGGAGAATTGATTTTGTTAACCGTGGGTGACGTAGAGGGGAATAACAATTCTTAAGGACAGGTCGTGAAGTCGATTGACTCGGATTTGTCCTTCTATTTATGCATGCTTGCTTGTTGATCTTGTTTTGCAGTTTACGGTACCAATAATCTTAAGAATTGTTATTCACCTCTACGTCACCCAAGGTTAACGGAATCAATTTGCAAGCGAAAGTGTTGGTGAGAGCTCCAAGAGACCTCAAGATACGACTATGGATGTTGTACCTGAGGTGGAGGTGATGTGAACCGCTGCAACCGTGGGTAGACGACCCTTGAACACCGCAAGTTGAGACCGTGCAACGAGGTAGAACCGTCGGGAACCGGGGGCGGATGAGTATTTTGACCCGTCAGCTATATAACAGCTGGGAACCAGAAGTGTCCAGTCGAAGGCGCCACGCCAAGAGATGGATGCTCTTGATGATAAGTCGATCCTTTAGTATCGCAACATGCAGATACAATAAGGGTTTCAGAACAAAGTTCTTTTAAAGGGGGTTGTTTATTTCATAAAAGTTGTGAGTACAAAGGGTGGTCGGCGGCCTCCTTATATAGGTGAGGGAACAAGCTCTCCTCCCTAAACACTACTTCCTAAATAATAATAAAATAAAGAGTCCTACTCCTAAAAAGAATCCTAAAACACCTAAATAACCTACTAAAAAGGAATAAAACATAAAATAATAGTTGTAGTCTTTAAAGCAGAATAAAAGACCTAAATTAGGTCAAAAACCCTAATCTGGCCGTGTATGGCTGCTCGGGCCGGTTGGGCGCGTGTGGCGGCCCGGTGGGCTTGACCGGCTGAGCGCCGGGCTTGACTCGGGTGGCAGTCACGGGCTTCGTGCTTCGGGCTGGTTCAGTGACCGGGCTTCTTGGCCGACTTCATGGGATCCCTCGGATCGGTCCGGCTGCCGGTCTAAGGCTCGGGTCAGGCCTTTCTTCAGTTCCTTTCCTTTTCTGCTCGGGCCTTCCTTCCTAAGCTTTAGGTAGGCCTCCAGGTAGCTTCGAACGTAGCTCTCTGGGTCAGTCCAAGTGTCATGCTTCGGGGCCACGGACTCCAATTCTTCTCATAGCTCGGCTCAAGGTCAATCTTTGAAAGCTCTCCTCTTCGGGCCAAGGGTTCTTGGACTCTCTTCCTTCTGTACTCCAGAAATGCTTCCAGAGGGTCACTCAAAGAACCGGCTTCTTCTTCAGGGCTCCTGGAGGTCAGACTAGGAGCAGGTTGAAGCTTCTCTTCGGTGCTAGGGCTTATACCCTCGGCCAGCAGCATGGCCTAGAACAACATTCCATCTCTCGGAGTCTTTCTACCTGCAAGGGAAGGACTTAGTCGATATTTCTTGTTATACCTTGGCTTTAGGGCTTGCAGATGGCCTGTTCTTGGACCTAGACGCTTTTTGTGAGGCCCTAGGATCTTATCTCGGCCTGGTGACCCTGGTGGGGTGTAGGATTACCGGTTGGCATCAGGCCAGCATTGTTGGATCATATCAGGAGGACACAACAATAGATGTTGTACCTCATGTAGACGATCCACGACGGAGTAAATGTCAAAGGGTCCCTATATCTTTTGGTCCTGATTTTCTGACATTCTTGTTAGAAAATGAGCCTCAAACATATAAGGACGCAATGAGATCTTCTGAATCTCATTATTGGAAAGAGGCGGTCAATAGTGAAATTGAGTCCATTTTGCATAACCATATGTGGGAATTGGTAGTTCTTCCTCTAGTAAACAAACCCCTTGGTTATAAATGGATATTCAAACAAAAATTGAAAGATGATGGTACTATTGACAAGTATAAAGCAAGACTATTGGTCAAAGATTTTAGACAAAAAGAAGGTTTTGACTTTTTTTACACTTATTCACCAGTCACAAGAATTACATCGATTTGATTGTTAATTGATTTGGCTGCTGTGTATGGTCTTCAAATCCATCAAATGGATGTGAAAACCTCCTTTCTTAACGGCGACCTGGAGGAAGAGATATACATGGAACAACCCGACGGGTTTGTCGTTCCAGGACAAGAACACAAGGTGTGTCGCTTGGTCAAGTCTTTGTATGGACTTAAACAAGCTCCTAAGCAATGGCACGCGAAATTTGAGACAGTAATGTTGTCAAATGGATTCAAGATTAATGAGTGCGATAAATGTATTTACATTAAGGACACTCCTAATCATGAAGTCATTGTTTGTTTGTATGTAGATGACATGTTGATAATGAGTAAAGACATTATTGACATTAAGTCTACAACAAATGCTTTCCAAGGCATTTGATATGAAAGACTTGGGGGTGGCTGATTTTATTTTGGGAATTAAAATCTGTAAGACTCCTCAAGGTCTAGCTCTATCTCAGTCTCACTATATTGACAAGGTACTTGATAAGTTCAAGTCTTTGGAGTTCAAAGCAGTGAAGACTCCGATAGACGTGAACCTTGCTCTTGCTAAGAATAAAGGTGCAAGTGAAGTGCAAACGAATTATGCTCAAGTGTTAGGCTGTCTAATGTACATCATGAATTGTACTAGACCAGATATTGAAATGCCAATAAGTAAGTTGGGTCGCTACACGAGCAATCTGAATGCAACTCATTGGATGGCAATGAGACGTGTTTTGGGGTACTTGAAGCACACCCAGAACTTTGCTTTGCATTACACTAAGTATCCGGTTGTGCTTGAAGGATATTGTGATGTGAACTGAATCACCAGTTCGACCGAAAGCAAGTCCACAAGTGGATATGTGTTTACGATTGGTGGAGGAGCAGTATCTTGGAAATCCTCCAAGAAAACTTGCATAGCCCGTTCAACAATGGAATCTGAATTCATTGCATTGGACAAAGCTGGTGAAGAAGCCGAATAGCTTCGGAATTCTTGGAAGATATTCCATTTTGGCCAAAGCCGTTATCACCAATAAGTATACATTGTGATAGTCAAGTGGCGATTGGAAGGGCAGGAAGTGTTATGTACAAAGGTAAATCTCAACACATTTGTCGACGACATAACACGGTTAGACAACTAATCTCTAGTGGTGTCATCTCAATTGCTTATGTGAAATCAAAGGATAACGTGTCAGATCCATTACAAAAGGCCTAACTAGAGATGTAGTTGAGAAATCATCGAGGGGAATGGGATTATGGCCAAGGATATAATAGTTGACTGGAGATCCCCAAGATCTAGGTTCAAGGAGAAAACAAAGTTGTGTTTGATGGTTCGACATTGTCAAAATTTCTCCAACCCATTCTCATGATGAGACAATGTTTAACAATAAGGGTAAGCCTATAAACGCAAGGCTTTTAATGGTTTCTAAGTTTGACCTCAAGTTGGTCAAATGATGTATTTACGACTACACGGTTAGAAATCACCTATGTGAGTGTGAAGTAGAGCCGCTTCAAGGAGAACTAACGTAGGCCAAGTTCTCTACGCACTCATGAGACCAGGCGGTGTTCAGTGCTAAAATGAACACAACAGTTAGAACCAATGAACGATTAAGGATTAGCTGTGTGACATACGTTGTCTTAGTATACACAAAAAGTCTATGGTTCAAAGATATCAAATCTACCGATGGACGAGTATACTCGATGTATGTTCAATATGAAAAGTTCAAAGGGAAACCTACTTATTCAGATGCAGCTAATTCTTGCGAGCAAATCACACAGTTTTTGCATAGTTTTCAAAACTTAGCATTCTCCATTCATGTGGGGGATTGTTGGGGATTTGATGTTTGAATGAAGGAATGAGCTAAGTGGTGTTGAATACCACATTGCTAATTGATGGGAAAGTGTAGCTAGATATAAGAATTCAAGACCACTAAGGTTGGTAAAAGGGTTGAGGTGGTGATGGGCCCTTGCACCGTCGTTGTCGCCTCGCCTTGACCTCGGATTTGGATTTTGATTTAGTCAAAAGATTTGATTTGATTCAATTATTTTGCTACCCGGCCGATTTCGGTTGACCGAAAAGTCATCAGAATCTGTGGTTCAAATCCAAAGTAGAATTGGGTTTTAAACCGGTTCAGACGCGAACCGACATGTCTATTTGGTTCAAAATCGGCCAACTGCCCAACTGCCTCCTAAACAGTTGTGTCTTTTCAGAAGGCACCCCTTCATTCACAATAAATAGCATATTAGTCCTTGCACTTTCTCCTACAAACTTTTCCCCTCTCTAAACTTATTCTCTGCACGAAAAGGCGTTCTGCATTCATTCTCTCAAATTTATCGAGTCGTGTGATTGCGCCAATCGTTGAGTTCGCCGATCACCTGCGTTTGCATCACCACTATGCATGTGAGTATTCGTTTTGTCCTGTGAGAATTGATTCCGTTAACCTTGGGTGACGTAGAGAGGAATAACAATTCTTAAGGACAGATCGTGAAGTCGATCAACTCAGAATTTTCCGTCTGTTTATGCATGCTTGCTTGTTGATCTTGTTTTGCAGTTCACGGTACCAATAATTATGTGATCGAAAGCTCAATGATGCATGTTTAGTAGTATTATTCTTTCTTGGCAATATGATTGATCGATCCTAAGTTCTTAGGATCTCTTTTATAGTTCATTATTGATTTGAGCACGAAAGATTGACCCGAGCCACCTACCAGTTTGCTAGAAGTTGTTTTGAGCTTGAGGAGCTGATTCGGTGTATAAGACTAGGACTTGAGACATTTGTTTTAAAGTTTATCTTGAGACTTGTTTTCACTTCAATTTGGCCCTAGTGTTTAGGACTCAGTTATCAAGCCATCGATTTTATGAGTACAAGTTTTATTGAAGGTTTTACAAGTTCTATTTAAGTTTATTTTCAAGTTCCTTGGCCAAGGCATTTTGTTAAATTATTTTAATTAAGCGTAGCACCCTCGTTTGGTTTTATGGTTTCAGTTGCGGTAAAGGGTATTTTGGCAATTCCCTTTATTCCAAAGTGAGGGTGTTATAGGAACCCTAAGAGGATTGATTTTATTGGCTTGTTGTGTTGTGTTGGATGATGATGAACTATTGTTGTTAACGCAGTTGAGTAGGATATCCATATTTTTCATGTGTTTTTGTCATTCTTGAGATCATGCTTGATTTTCGTATTGATGATTGACTTGATTTGTCATGAGAGGGTGGTTTTCTCAAAGAGCATAGGATTATCCGTTTGATTACTTGTTAAACTCGAGAGAGGGGCGAGAGTTAGGTCACTATGGGTGAAAATCCACTGAGGCATTTTATCGAACACCTGCATGCGTCTTGCATTTTGTCAATTAGTGACGAGAGTCTTATTGGTTTGTGTTTAGCCTAGCCTAAGGTATCAGTAAGAGTCTTAAGACCTGTGTTTGACATGCCTAATTGTTTCAATGCATGGATACGAGTTTTATTCATCCTAGCTAGAATCACCAACTTAGTTAAATCCATCTATTTCAATGCTCTTTGAGCCCGCTCTTGAGTTGATTTCTCGATAACTTGAGCCATCCTTGATTGTGATTGTGAGTGTTTAATTGTGAACTGTCCTACCCACCATTGAGCAAACTCACTCTTCACGAGTAAGCCAACGAAGGGACCCTGCGAGAATCTGACCCTAGCCAAAAGCTAGGTATCTTTGTTGAAGGAGAATTTTCTCCCCATCAATGGATTATACCGTTTCATATTCTTTGCACCCTCCTGCCTTATTTATAGTGCTATCAATCAGTCCAATTAATTTCTTACTATTACTCTCACTTGCTGTGATACAATAACCAAAACGAGGAGAACACTGTCAGAGACAACAAGACGATATTATCGTCTCGAGGCACATCCAGCTGGCGGTGAGGAACGACGAGGAGTTGAGCAAGCTGATGGGATTGGTGAGGATCATGAACAGAAGAGTTATTCCCAACATTCACAACACTCTCCTCCAAAGAAGGCTAGTGGGAAGGGTGAAATCAGATCCGCTTCTAAGGCGTTCTGATCAGTTGATTGCTTTTGATTTGTTTTCAATCGTAGATGTTAGGCTCCCCCTCCCTCTTATGGGTTTCTGATTTTGATAGGGTTTTCCATTCTGGGTATCCATATAATATTGTAACAAATGATGAAATTTTCAGTGAAATTGAAGCTGTTTTAATCCAAACTTGTTGAAAAGCTTACTGATTTTGTGTTCACAATTCTAAATAGTGAAGCTAGTGCTTGTTCATCTGTCTGAATTCAAGATATGCCGCATTACTTCATAAGCGCAACCATTTAAGCTAAGTTTAATTCCTTTTTGTTCATACCCTTTGCTTGAAAATTCAATTCTTCGATCGAGGAAGTTTCGAGACAAGTTTGTAACCCGCCCCAAAGTTTTGGGACTACTAAGGTATTTGACCCGATAGTTAAGTGGCATCTTATGCTATTACGGGTCAAATACTTAAAACGTCCCGAAACTATAGGGAGGGTTACAAACTTGTCCTAAAACTTTAATTTGTTACATAGTGGTCCTATTACTATGAAACGGGTTACAGAGTAGTCCTAATGACATCATCAGTGTACTTTTTCACCCATTTCTCCATGCAATCGTTGACATGTCATCAAAAACATAATTCAAAATTCAACAATATAATTCAAATCTAAATCTATACTCATCTACCTTATAAACTTTAGTTCAAAACTAAATCTAGTGAATTAGATTGATATAAGTTTAGATTTGAATCAATTTAAGATGAATTTTAAATTATGTTTTTGATGACATGTCAACGGTGACGTGGAAAATGGTTGGAAAAGTACACTCATGCCGTCATTAGGAATACTTTGTAACTTGTTTCATAGTAATACGACCACTCTGTAACGGATTATAGTTTTAGGATGCGTTTGTAACCCACCCTATAATTTTAGGACGTTTTAAGTATTTGACCCATGCTATTACCCATAATAGTAATAGTAAGGGAAAATAGCACTTTGCCCCCCTCTACTTTGCCAACTTAACAAATACCCCTATACTATAAATTGCTCATTTTACCCCCTCCTACTTTGACCACTTTGCATTTTGGGTCCTTCCTTTTCAACTATCATCTTCATAATGTTAATTGGTGCGCATTCAATACGCTGTGTTAGCTCTAGTAGTCATGCATTAGCTTACTAAACATTTTTTTTAGTTGAGAATATAAGTATAAATAATTCCATAGGATGAAAACGATGAATAAAACTTGTGATTTTAAAACCCTTCGTATTTCACCATACTCTTGGCGATACCTACCCAATTTACCTCGCTGGCCAACTCTTAGTCTCCTACCTCTAATATCTTTCTTCGTCGATGTGTGGACGTGTCCATATTTAATGTTAAGAAGATGATAGTTGAAAAGGAAGGACCCAAAATGCAAAGTGGCCAAAGTAGGAGGAGTAAAATTACCAATTTATAGTATAGGGGGTTAATTGTTAAGTTGGAAAAGTAGAGGGGGCAAAGTGCTATTTTCCCTAATAGTAATGAGATTTTTACTAACCGGATCTACCATGGGCCCAAATCGTAAGCCCATGCACAACTCACACAATCAAATCAAATTTCGCCATTTTCCTATTAATCTAGCTTGGCTTTTCCCTCAATCAAAGTCTCTCTCCAGACACCAGACTCCAGCTGCACAATCATATTAATCATCATCATCATCATCCATGATCCCGCCTCCACATCAGCCACCACCGCCCTCCTCCGCCTCTCCTTCCCCCCAAGATACTATTCCAGGTCACCAAATTTAACACCTAGAACAAAGTAAAACCCTAATAACATCCCCAATTTGCCAAATTTCCCATTTCACCATCTCTATCTACCCCGATTCTCCATTTCTCCCTCCCTAGCTCAATTTTCCACCTTTCCTCTTCTTCCTTCACCTCTGCCACGAGACATGGAGGAAGGAGTAAAGGGTATCAATTGACAGTTACTAACCGGATTCTCTTCTTCTTCACTTCTCCTTTTTGTTTTGATTTGCCTTTCGGGGGTCGGTTTTCCCCCAGAAATGCCGACTGTGGCTGTGAAATTTTACAGTGTGTTCTTCAAGTTTCTCCTCAAACACCGCTTACAGTCTCGGATTCACAACCCCATCGACCCTGATTCCAACGCTTCTTTTCGGCGTCACAACACGACCCGACGAGTCCGTCGTCTCTTCCAATCCTTCCTTCGCCGCCGACGGTGTCGCCACCAAGGATATCCACATCGATCCCTCTACTTCCCTCTCTATACGGATCTTCCTCCCTGAGTCCGCTCTTAACCCGCTTGATCCAGCTTCCAACTTCCCCCCAAGCTCAAGCCAAACAACCCTGCCCCTGCACGATCCGATCTCCTTCACAACAACGACAACATTTTGAATGGGAATCACCGGCAGCAACATAGCTTGAGGAGGAGCAGCATCGGCCCCATTCCAACACCTGATGTTCCTTAAAGAAAATCCTTATCCCCCCAAGAATCGAGGCGAAATAGTTACGGTTGTAGCACCGGCTTGGATGCATTACATTTGATGATGAAGTATGACGGTGGAGGCTACAGGGGTTATGCGCCATCTAAAGGAAAACGTTAGATGCATAAACAAGAATCGCAGCGGAAATACGAATCAAACATCTAACAACCTAGATCAGCCCGATATGCATATCAATCAATAACAAAACGGTTATCGTAACTCACATACTTGAAGCGTGATATTACCTCGAAAACTAATACCTCTCGTAGCTTCCGTAGCCTTTAGATCGATCCAGAGAGCTTCAAATGTAGCTCCTCTACTTAGTCCACGCTAGCTGGGATCCGGATCTTCCTCACCAAAGCTTGCTAGAACTTCTGGTCGAAGAACGGCTTTTAGGGTTATGGCGGCTAGGGTTTTCTCCGGAGAGAAAGTGTATTTGGCTTAGGATTGACTGCTACCCTAGCAGTCTTATTTATAGGATTAGGGTAGAAACCCTAATCCCTATCTAACCCTAATGGGCCGCCAGCCCACTAGTCCCAATCCACCATGGATTTGGCCTATTAATGATCCGGTCCATACTATAGGCGTGTGACCTTGTAGGACCCGGTCCGATTAGCCGTGGCCCAAACCACTTATTAATATTGGTCTCTAGCAAGACATATTAATCCCTAACCGGCCCGAATTAAATCTATTAATCAGGTCCAACACTTAACTAGTTCCTATGCGAATTTGGACCGATGGACATAAATCCTTCAGTTTCCCACTTGGCCGAGGACAAGTCCGCACGTTAAGATTTCCTGTGTCTCCTGGTCGACCATTTTGAGAACGTGATAACATGGAGCGGTTACTCACTTATAGCTCAAAATATTTCTTCTTGTCACTGAGATTCTTGAACTGTTTTAAATAAACAAATGATTGTAACAACAATCCATTTGAGCATGGCCATGCATTTCCACAGTTCTCACTCTACAAGGGGCCCGGATCACCGTATCCTGCTTTGCAGCAAGAGAGACATCTCCAGTCTTGTATCGATCATGCTCCCACTCAAATCATGACTACCCCGAAAACAATGCCTTTATAACTCCCTTATGCAGGTGAGCGTTTGACAGAATCAAAGGTGAGTCACTCATTCAATGAGGTCATACCATACTCATGTCGGAGGAATCCACTAGAAGTGTATAACTTTAGAAAGTCTTGGGTTACTTTCCAAAGCAGGTCATGTCCAGTATGCAACACTTATACATACCCATGTATATGGCAGGACAACACTTTGTCTCTATAGTCCGTGAAACTCGCGACTATCACAACCATCATACAAACTAGTCATTTATGGGATCTCGTTTAGTTCAGTTTAACAACTCCAGACTAGGGACAAAACATAGCTTGAGAGGTTCAGTTCACTTATGGGGTTTCATGCATCAGCGACTTGTGGTGATGATCCCATTGAACGCTACTCAACTATTGAACATTTCATTTGATTCTAAGCCAAAATCAAATGAGAAGGAAACATATTTCCTTTTGTTGAAACAATAACTCCAATGTCATACATCTCATGTAATAAGCTCTATTACATAATGTATACATCAAATCTAAGCAAGGTCTTCCAAGACAATCTCCAACAACTTGTCCGAGTCCTTTTGCCAAGTTGTGCTACTTGTGCTTAGCACCGCTTAGAGGCTTAGTCAACAGATTGACCAACTTGTCATTTGTTGAAGCTTTGCACAATCTGATCAAGTGTTTCTTCACATAGCCTTGAAGTAGACATTACTTCATATCAATGTGGCTTGACCTAGCCTTTGGGGCTTGGTTCCTTCAAACGAGAAGTGGCTTCATTGTTGTCACAATGAAGACCTACTTCCTTTTGACGAGAAGGAACCACATCAAGCTCTGTCAGAAACTTATTAATCCACATAGCTTACATTGTTGCTTCTACTGCAACAATGTACTATGATTTCGTAGCAGATTGAGCCACCAAAATCCATTTGATGCTCTTCCAGCATACTACTCCTTCATCTCCATGAAGACGTATCTGGATTATGACTACGTGCCATCACGATTAATCAAATGGTTGGCATCACAATACCATTTAATAGTCAAATTCCTTTTCATCTCCAATCACTGGATAATAATCCTAAGTTTTTAGCAAGACACTTAAGGATACTCTCGACAATCCAATGAAAAATCACTTGGATTCGATTGGAATCTGTTGCACGTGATGCAACATCTCTTCGAGTACATGTCATGACATACATGATGAGTTTATAGCCAAACCATGTGGAACACTCATCATATCTCATTTTCAGTTTGTGTCTAAAGACACGATTCTTTGCTGAAATGTATGTTGTGGTTCATAAGAAGGTATCTCCTCTTGGATTCCCTCATATCGAACCTATCAAGGACCTTATCAGTATAAGTCTCTTGACATAGACCAATGAGCTTTCATGATCTATCTCTATAGAACTTAAAGCCCAATATGTACTCTACCTCACCCAGGTCTTTCATTGAAACACATTTTCAAATGACTAGTATGTCATCTACATACAAGACCAAAAGACTACATTGCTCCCACTGAATTTCTTGTAGACGCAAGTTTTCTCTATACACACTACAACAAAAACTCCTTATAGCGTCATTTCATATTTGTCGCTTAAAGTAAAAAAAATGTCGCAACAGATGTTATACCAACAATTATAGGAAATGTCGCTTATGCCTGTGTCGTTTTGGTTTTTGCGACATTTGTTATAATTGTCGGTACCTCTTTTTAGCGTCATTTATTTAACATATAAAAATGTCACTAACTAGGTTTTCAAAGACAAAAGTAATTGTCGTAAAATATGATAATAAATGTTACTTAATTGTGATGAAATTCATTGTTAGCATAAAAATATGATGATTATAGCTGTTATAATAAGGAGATGCTATTCTTTACTATTGAAGTTTTGATAACTATAGTCCCATGACGATGCTGCTCTTTGGGTTCTGAACCAATTGCATCAATTTATAATCCCATCAACTAGAGATTTGACACTTTGATTATTATGTTATGGGCTGAGGATAACGATTTGAAAAAGATAATGGTACAAACTCGTTCTCATTTATATGTAAGATTATATACATAAGGTGGAAATACATAAAGCCTATGAACATACACAACCTCTGTTACACGCACCTTCAAGAAAAATTACGGGGCCGTTTGGTTGATGGAATTGGGTCCGGGATTTGAGACCCAATTCCCGGTCCATTGGGAATTGACTCAAATAATTGCACTACAATTCTCATTGGACCGGGAATTGAAATCTAATTCCCAAACCCAATTCCATCAACCAAACCACCCCTACATTGATAAACAAAAATAAATTATCTTTCAACTGTACCCTCTAGACTATAGATTCAACTACTTCCAACGCCTGCTTCTGCAGATTCAAAAGAAACAAACCCCATTTAGAACCAGAAGTTAATGTCTTATTACATGAGAGCTTTTGACTGTGTTATTTTATTAAACTTACTGGTTAAGAGTGTTGTATGTTCTCTGAAGCTCTCTTCGAGAAAAGCAGATTAGTCCTTCGACAGACTAAACTTCTTCTACCAGATCCATTCTTTTCGTCTTCCCTCGCTGCAGCTCTTTTACCTTCTGATATCTCTTACCATTGTTATTACTTCCCACGCCAAACACCCTGATTTTGAAAATCCATCCATATGTAGAAGCTATGTTGGGAGACGATAGAGAACCTCCATCATCGCCTTCAATTCGCTGTCAAACAGTTCATGTGGAACCACCTACTTTGACTCAGTTTCCACTTTCCACACCTTCAGGATACAAACAAAACTAAATCTAAAAAACCCCAATATCCTTAAAATCATAATCGCAGTTCGACTTACAGGTTGGGTCGGCTATGAGCCATATAAACACGACGGGCTCCGTCAAAAGCACCATTGTCTCCGTCGCCTGAGTGTGTCTTCATGGGACAGAAACAAATGGTAGGCGAGTTGGAGTTAAGGTTGGTGACTACAATTGAGGGAACACTAACTTTCTTAATGTCTTGCTCTGCAACACCAACCGAGCAACCTAGGTTAAGAAAAGGAGGCGGCGGCCGCTTAAACCCTAAAATTAGTTCATAGGTTTGAGGATATGGAGGATTAGTTATTATTATATAAATTATAAAACATAAATACCTAATTTGTTTGAAAAGTTGGGAGCGCCAATTAAAAAATTTAGGCGCTCTTTCAAAATAATTAGAAAAGTTTGCCCCTCTTAATTATTTCTTCTCCGCTAAAAATATTAATTATCACTTACCAAGTTAAAACACATTAAAACGTTTTTTACCGATATTTGATGCAAATGTCACTAATATTATGTCGTTAAAGAGCTTTTTTGTTGTAGTGACATAAGATGAAGTCAATTTCCTTGTCAACTTCATCAAGTATGAGGTTTCAACTCCTTGATGCTTACTTAAGTCCATACATGGATCTCTCAAGTTTGCATATCTTCCCAAGATTTTAGGATCTTCAAAACCTATTGGTTGTGTCATGTACACATCCTCTTCCAGAAATCCATTCAAGAAGATGGTTTTAATATCCAACTGCCATATTCATAATCATGAAATGCAACAGTCGATGGGATAATCTGAATGGATCAAATGGAGTCTGAACTCGTCATTGCTTGATTGTAGGTTATTGGTTCTTGACTTTCAAGAAGCAAAATGTCTAGAGTTCCAGTCATAACGAAGATTACAAATCTTCTTAGATGGAATTCCAGTCCATTTAAACTAACGAATTTGGGTGAACAACAACAACATGAGTATATCGCCCATCCTTTGGCGTTTCCTCTACATCTTCACTATCTTGAACAATTTCTTATTCAATCGGGTTCTCCGATGTAATTGGATCAGTATCCATTTGTTGCTCATCATCTTGAGTCTCTTCAAGATGAATATTTCTCCCACTTGTTTTCTTGAAAATGAACTCATTTTTCAAGAAGACACCATCACGAGCAACAAAACATTTGTTCTCTTGAGGATTATAGGGGTAATATCACATCGTCTCTTTAGGATAACCTACAAATAGGCACTTTGTCTGATTTTGGTGCTAGTTTATCGAAAAGCATACGCTTGACATAAAGTTCGCGACCCCAAACTTTTTAGAAAAGATATCACTGGTATCATACCAGTCCATATGTGATATGGTATCTTTTCAACAGACTTAGACAGAGTTTATTCAGTGTAAGCGCAGTAGTTTCATGTCCCCAGAAAAAATATTTGGAAGATTAGTGAAGCTCATCATAGACTGAACCATGTCTAACAAGGTTCAACTTCTCCTCTTAAACATGCCATTCAACTATGGCATTCTAAGAGAATTGAGTTGTGAAATGATTTCATAACTCCTAGGATGATCAGAAAAACTCTTGGCTAAGATATTCACCATCTCGGTCAAACCGAATGGCTTTTATCTTCCTACCAATTGGTTTTGTACTTCATTTTTGGAATCTTTGAACATTTCATAAGATTCAAACTTCCGATTCATTAAGTAGATGTACCCATACCTACTTAAGTCATCAGTGAGAGTGATGAAGTATCTAAAACCTCCACGAGTTATTGAACTCATAGGTCCAAACACATCAGTATGTGTGAGGGCCAAAAGATCACTTACTCTTTCACTTTGGCAGAAAAACGACGACCTAGTCATCTTTCACATTAGGTAAAGCTTCGCATGTATCAAAACTCTCACAAGAAAATGAGATTGAAACACCAACTGTCTAAAGTTGTTTCATGCGTAGCAAACTAATGTCTCTAAATGCCAAAAGTTTGTGGATTATGAGTTTGTCTATTGCTTCCTGGTGTTATTGGAACTAAAACTCCCACTGGAATGCATGCCATCCAAACATCATTGTCAATGCGAAGTTTTATTCTACCACTAACTTCTTCCAAGTTACAAATATTATTTTGTCTGAAATCCATTTTCATTTACGATCTATTGCTCGTATAGTGCTTTGTGGGTATCACACCTCTCATTCCTTTGTTTAATACTTTAAACGCGGCTACCCTTAACACCATATCTGAAGTGGTTCACAAAAATGTGTATAAACCAGCCAACTACAGACAAGAAGCAATCATTGCATCTAGTTCTCCTCCCACTTAATTCATGCAGTCATTGTATAAATTTTGGGAGAGATTTGGTCGTTTCGGGTACCAGGGATAGAGTATGCATTCATAAACTTCACTCCAAGTGAAAACTATGAATGTCAACACATGGCACATGACAATCAACTATTGTCTTTTGAACTTCACTTATAGTCTTCTCTTCCTCATATGAGGTGACTATTGAAGTTTAAAATGTGGATTTCAAGGACATTTCCTTAAGAACACTACTTTGTTCTATGTGTGGTGAGGGCTTCAAAAGCCTTTAGCATTCATAATGCTTTGAATTTCTCCTTCGTAAGGATAAATTCATTTGGTGATAGGATAATCGAGTTGACTAACCATAATTCTACGAAAATAAAGTGCAAAAACTGTTATTGTTTCAAATATACATAGCTCAACAATTTTCTCTAAAATTAAGAGCATATGTGTACTTCATTCACACAAAAGTGTGTCCCCTTGAATGAAATACTTCCCAAGATCCTAAATCCATCAAAAAGTTAGCCATACTTTGGCACTGCCACTAAATTTTTGTAATTTAGGTAGACCAACCCATTGGTCAATCACAAACCTTTTGTGACTCTTGGTTGATTATATGACAATCACAAAATCGACTATGCTTCGAACCAAAACTTTGTCTTTTGTATTCATTGAGTACGACCAAAAACGAACTTATGGACCCCTAAGATTCACCCTTGCTATCCAGTGTAATAATAGGTCCATAGTCTACTTTGGCAGAAAAGGCCTAGTTCTTGTAAAGGCATCACAGGTCTCGTTATGGTAAAGCATTGCCTCAATTTTACTTTGGGGACATTTTAGGTGATATGTTTTTATCTACGTTTGCTAGTGAACTAATCGCGCAAGAGACATACACAACAACCTAAAATATGGTTCTAAGCATTCAGACAATAAACGCTTGTAGGTGATCGGATCTTGGCCCCCTTTAATCTTGGAAAAAACGCTTCATGTTCATCATCGAAGGATCTCCTATCCTTGAGTCTTTGACTAGCGTCCATCCCTCCTTGTTGTAATTACATATTTTTGTAAACTAAATACAAGATTCCTAATCTATCTAAATTTACAAATAATAAAATTACAACAAAATAAACGGTACGCAGACCGTATTTCCCAAAATAAATTAATAATAAAATTAAATTGGGGTGGGGCCTTTTATCCGATCACCAAGAACCTGCACGCTTTGCCACAAAACGCACAATATACACAATAACACATGTATATAACATCCATTCATTCACTGCCGCATGAGTGAATGACCTTAAATCTAGCATGCTTGATAGATTGAACCCTAATTAACCAATTTTAATTAAGGTGGTAATTAATTATGAATAAAACAATTTTATTCTAATTAAACCGTAATAATAAACTCCTTTATTATAATTGCTTCAACAATAAAATTCATTCAATTATAGGAATTATCGTTAATATTTCAAAGTTTCATGGATATATATTTCAAAACTTGCTCAAAAATTCCATCAATTAAAACTCCCACTCAATTTAATAACTCATTATTAAAATTAGATAGGAAATTAATTATGAATTTAAAACTTTTCAATACTCAATCAAACCTATGATTAAAATCGAAAAACTGCCCATAAATCGAATCCAATTAAATCTGTCCCAAACAGAAAAAAAAACATTTATTTTTATTTTTTAAACTCGAATCAAAACCGGTCGGACCAAACTGGGTGAACCAGAGGGTTCAACCCGGCCCGACCCGAACCAAACGGGCCGACCAGGCTAATGGGCTGGGTTGGGCAGCACTAGGATCCAAACCTAGTTGCTGCCGCCACTCCCTCGCATCTTCTATCTCCGCTGCGGCTGCTCCGCCGTCGGATGTCGGCTGCTGCCCCACCGGTCAGCGGCGGCGGCGGTCGACGGTCGGCGGTCGGCGGCGTCGGAACAGTGATTAAAGATTTTTTTTTAAATCAGTTTATACTTTAAACTTAAAATATCCATGAACACTTTCAAAAACACGATTTTCAACAAAATATTAACATGACATAATCCCATCTTATAATTGAATAATTTTATTAAGAACGCAATTCTTTTGTTATGAAAAATACGCAAAACGAGGGGCTCTGATACCACTGAAGGAAAACGTTAGATACATAAACTAGAATCACAGCGGAAATACGAATCAAACATCTAACAACCTAGATCAGCCCTATATGCATATCAATCAATAACAAAATGGTTATCGTAACTCACATACTTGAAGCGTGATATTAGCTCGAAAACTAATTCAGATGCAGCTAATTCTTGCGAGCAAATCACACAAATTTTGCATAGTTTTCAAAACTTAGCATTCTCCATTCATGTGGGGGATTGTTGGGGATTTGATGTGTGAATGAAGGAATGAGTTAAGTGGTGTTGAATACCACATTGCTAATTGATGGGAAAGTGTAGCTAGATATAAGAATTCAAGCCCACTAAGGTTGGTAAAAGGGTTGAGGTGGTGATGGGCCCTCGCGCCGTCGTCGTCGCCTCGCCTTGACCTCGGATTTGGATTTTGATTTAGTCAAAAGATTTGATTTGATTCAATTCTTTTGCTACCCGGACCGATTCGGTTGACCGAAAAGTCATCTAGAATCTGTGGTTCAAATCCAAAGTAGAATTGGGTTTTAAACCGGTTCAGACGCGAACCGACATGTCTATTTGGTTCAAAACCGGCCAACTGCCCAACTGCCTCCTAAACAGTTGTGTCTTTTCAGAAGGCACCCCTTCATTTACAATAAATAGCAGATCAGTCCCTGCACTTTCTCCTACAGACTTTTCCCCTCTCTAAACTTATTCTCTACACGAAAAAGGCGTTCTGCATTCATTCTCACAAATTTATCGAGTCGTGTGATTGCGCCGATCGTTGAGTTCGCCGATCACCTACGTTTGCATCACCACTACGCATGTGAGTATTCGTTTTATCCTGTGAGAATTGATTCCGTTAACCTTGGGTGACGTAGAGGGGAATAGCAATTCTTAAGGACAGATCGTGAAGTCGATCAACTCAGAATTTTCCGTCTGTTTATGCATGCTTGCTTGTTGATCTTGTTTTGCAGTTTACGGTACCAATAATTATGTGATCGAAAGCTCAATGATGCATGTTTAGTAGTATTATTCTTTCTTAGCAATATGATTGATCGATCCTTTAAAGTTCTTAGGATCCCTTTTACAGTTCATTATTGATTTGAGCACGAAAGATTGATCCCGAGCCACCTACCAGTTTGCTAGAAGTTGTTTTGAGCTTGAGCCTTGAGGAGCTGATTCGGTGTATAAGACTAGGACTTGAGACATTTGTTTTAAAGTTTATCTTGAGACTTGTTTTCACTTCAATTTGGCCCTAGTGTTTAGGACTCAGTTATCAAGCCATCGATTTTATGAGTACAAGTTTTATTGAAGGTTTTACAAGTTTTATTTAAGTATATTTACAAGTTCCTTGGCCAAGGCATTTTGTTAAATTATTTTAATTAAGCGTAGCACCCTCGTTTGGTTTTATGTTTTCCGTTGCGGTAAAGGGTATTTTGGCAATTCCCTTTATTCCAAAGTGAGGGTGTTATAGGAACTCTAAGGGGATTGATTTTATTGGCTTGTTGTGTTGTGTTGGATGATGATGAACTATTGTTGTTAACGCAGTTGAGTAGGAATTCCATATTTTTCATGTGTTTTTGTTATTCTTGAGTTCATGCTTGATTTTCGTATTGATGATTGACTTGATTTGTCATGAGAGGGTGGTTTTCTCATAGAGCATAGGATTATCCGTTTGATTACTTGTTAAACTCGAGAGAGGGGCGAGAGTTAGGTCACTATGGGTGCAAATCCACGGAGGCATTTTATCGAACACCTGCATGCGTCTTGCATTTTGTCAATTAGTGACGAAAGTTCTATTGGTTTGTGTTTAGCCTAGCCTAAGGTATCAATAAGAGTCTTAGGACCTGTGTTTGACATGCCTAATTGTTTCAATGCATGGATACGAGTTTTATTCATCCTAGCTAGATTCACCAACTTAGTCAATTGTCATGATCCTTAGGGGGGAAACTTATCTACGCCCTCCATTCTCATCCTCCCCCGTCTTAATTGTTTTGTTTGCACTGTCTTGGTTAAATCCATCTATTTCCATGCTCTTTGAGCCCGCTCTTGAGTTGATTTCTCGATAACTTGAGCCATCCTTGATTGTGATTGTGAGTGTTGAATTGTGAACTGTCCTACCCACCATTGAGCAAACTCACTCTTCACGAGTAAGCCGAACGAAGGGACCCTGTGAGAATCTGACCTTAGCCAAAAGCTAGGTATCTTTGTTGAAGGAGAATTTTCTCCCCATCAATGGATTATACCGTTTCATATTCTTGGCACCCTCTTGCCTTATTTATAGTGCTATCAATCAGTCCAATTAATTTCTTACTATTACTCTCACTTGCTGTGATACAATAACCAAAACGAGGAGAACACTGTCAGAGACAACAAGAAGAACATTATCGTCTCGAGGCACATCCAGCTGGCGGTGAGGAACGATGAGGAGCTGAGCAAGCTGATGGGATTGGTGAGGATCATGAACAGAAGAGTTTTTCCCAACATTCACAACACTCTCCTCCCAAAGAAGGCTAGTGGGAAGGATGAAATCAGATCCGCTTCTAAGGCGTTCTGATCAGTTGATTGCTTTTGATTTGTTTTCAATCGTTGACGTTAGGCTTCCCCCACCCTCTTATGGGTTTCTGATTTTGATAGGGTTTTCCATTCTGGATATCCAGATAATATTGTAACAAATGATGAAATTTTCAGTGAAATTGAAGCTATTTTAATCCAAACTTGTTGAAAAGCTTACTGATTTTGTGTTCGCAGTTCTAAATAGTGAAGCTAGTGCTTGTTCATCTGTCTGAATTCAAGATATGCTGCATTACTTCTTAAGCGCAACCATTTAAGCTAAGTTTAATTCCTTTTTGTTCATACCCTTTGCTTGAAAATTCAATTCTTCGATCGAGGAAGTTTGAATGTAGCGATCAATTCATCTAAACCGTAATATTTTGAAATCACAGCTTGTGAATTCTTCTGCTGGTTTTATGTCACTGGTGTTGGATTCTTATTCCCAATTGGTACTAGAGTCCTTTGTGAAGTGTTTAGTTCTTGGTCTTTGTTATTCTATCTTGCTTGCAATTCATAAGGGGGTGGAGTTGGTCGGAATCTCCGGTACGAAGAGAAGACATAAGTTCGATGGTTTCAAATTCCGATTAGGTTAGGATGACAATGGTTGGGGTTCAAGATTTTTGGTTTTAGGTTAAGTTGCCCGGTTTGATAAAATAGTTTAGGTCGATTCGTTTAGGGTCTATTATTTAATTGTTATTTAGCTGGCGTGGACCGGATGATAGGGCAAATAGTACCACATTGTAACGGAGTCCATACTATCGGGACAAGCCTGCAACAAAACGAAGTTTCAAGACAAGTTTGTAACCCGCCCCAAAGTTTTAGGACTACTAAGGTATTTGACCCGATAGTTAAGTGGTATCCTATGCTATTACGGGTCAAATACTTAAAACGTCCCGAAACTATAGGGAGGGTTACAAACTTGTCCTAAAACTTTAATTTGTTACAGAGTGGTCCTATTACTATGAAACGGGTTACAGAGTAGTCCTAATGACATAATCAGTGTACTTTTTCAGCCATTTCTCCATGCAATCGTTGACATGTCATCAAAAACATAATTCAAAATTCAACAATATAATTCAAATCTAAATCTATACTCATCTACCTTATAAACTTTAGTTCAAAACTAAATCTAGTGAATTAGATTGATATAATTTTAGATTTGAATCAATTTAAGATGAATTTTAAATTATGTTTTTGATGACATGTCAACGGTGACGTGGAAAATGGTTGGAAAAGTACACTCATGACGTCATTAGGAATACTTTGTAACTTGTTTCATAGTAATACGACCACTCTGTAACGGATTATAGTTTTAGGATGCGTTTGTAACCCACCCTATAATTTTAGGACGTTTTAAGTATTTGACCCATGCTATTACCCATAATAGTAATAGTAAGGGAAAATAGCACTTTGCCCCCCTCTACTTTGCCAACTTAACAAATACCCCCTATACTATAAATTGCTCATTTTACCCCCTCCTACTTTGACCACTTTGCATTTTGGGTCCTTCCTTTTCAACTATCATCTTTATAATGTTAATTGGTGCGCATTCAATACACTGTGTTAGCTCTAGTAGTCATGCATTAGCTTACTAAACATTTTTTTAATTGAGAATATAAGTATAAATAATTCCATAGGATGAAAACGATGAATAAAACTTGTGATTTTAAAACCCTTCGTATTTCACCATACTCTTGGCGATACCTACCCAATTTACCTCCCTGGCCAACTCTTAGTCTCCTACCTCTAATATCTTTCTTTGTCGATGTGTGGACGTGTCCATATTTATTGTTAAGAAGATGATAGTTGAAAAGGAAGGACCCAAAATGTAAAGTGGCCAAAGTAGGAGGAGTAAAATTACCAATTTATAGTATAGGAGGTTATTTTTTATGTTGGAAAAGTAGAGGGGGCAAAGTGCTATTTTCCCTAATAGTAATGAGATTTTTACTAACCGAATCTACCATGGGCCCAAATCGTAAGCCCATGCACAACTCACACAATCAAATCAAATTTCGCCATTTTCCTATTAATCTGGCTTGGCTTTTCCCTCAATCAAAATCTCTCTCCAGACACCAGACTCCAGCTGCACAATCATATTAATCATTCATCATCATCATCATCATCCGTGATCCCGCCTCCACATCAGCCACCGCCGCCCTCCTCCGCCTCTCCTTCCCCCAAGATACTGTTCCAGGTCACCAAATTTAACACCTAGAACAAAGTAAAACCCTAATAACATCCCCAATTTGCCAAATTTCCTATTTCACCATCTCTGTCTACCCCGCATTCTCCATTTCTCCCTCCCTAGCTCAATTTTCCACCTTTCCTCTTCTTCCTTCACCTCTGCCACGAGACACGGAGGAAGGAGTAAAGGGTATCAATTGACAGTTACTAACCGGATTCTCTTCTTCTTCACTTCTCCTTTTTGTTTTGATTTGCCGTTTCGGGGGTCGGTTTTCCCCCAGAAATGCCGACTGTGGCTGTGAAATTGTACAGTGTGTTCTTCAAGTTTCTCCTCAAACACCGCTTACAGTCTCGGATTCACAACCCCATCGATCCTGATTCCAACGCTTCTTTCGGCGTCACAACACGACCCGACGAGTCCGTCGTCTCTTCCAATCCTTCCTTCGCCGCCGACGGTGTCGCCACCAAGGATATCCACATCGATCCCTCTACTTCCCTCTCTATTCGGATCTTCCTCCCTGAGTCCGCTCTTAACCCGCTTGATCCAGCTTCCAACTTCCCCCCCAAGCTCAAGCCAAACAACCCTGCCCCTGCACGATCCGATCTCCTTCACAACAACGGCAACATTTTGAACGGGAATCACCGGCAGCAACATAGCTTGAGGAGGAGCAGCATCGGCCCCATTCCAACACCTGATGTTCCTTACGGAAAATCCTTATCCCCCCAGGAATCGAGGCGAAACAGTTACGGTTGTAGCACCGGCTCGGATGCATTACATTTGATGATGAAGTCTGACGGTGGAGGGTACAGGGGTTATGCGCCATCGACCGATAAATCTCGGAAGTTGCCGATAATGGTGCAGTTTCACGGCGGGGGTTGGGTAAGCGGAGGGAATGATTCAGTAGCGAATGATTTCTTTTGTAGAAGGATTGCGAAGCTATGCGACGTGATTGTGGTGGCCGTGGGGTATAGGTTGGCTCCAGAGAACAAGTATCCAGCGGCTTTCGAGGATGGGATGACGGTGTTGAATTGGTTGGGGAAGCAGGCGAACCTGGCGGAATGTAGCAAATCAATGGGGAATGCTAAAGGGTTTGTTACAGAGTTTAAGAGGGCTGATAGTCGTAGGCATATTGTTGATGGGTTTGGAGCATCAGTTGTGGAGCCCTGGTTAGCAGCCCATGGTGATCCTTCCAGGTTAGCGTTCTTCTTTCTCTCTAATCACGTTTGCATAGTTTAGAGAATCTTGAATGATACTCCCGTTCAAAACAAAAAGCTTGTCAATGTGGTGAGGAAGTAGTGTACAAAGTTCACTTTGTCGATTACCTTTTGCAGTCGGTATTCATTTCTAAGCTTAACTTCGCTGAACTTGTTACTTTATGAGTAAATGTCCTAGGCTTTTATCCTGTTGGATTTCGCTGCAATGTAAAGGCATCAAAAGTCTTCAGCTCGTGGAGCCTAACACTCTGTTTGTGTTGTTATAGTAGCAGCTAAAGACTGCTGCTGGATGCATACATATGTATTTGAGTTCACTAAAATTTTTCAAAGAATCATAGTGGTGTTATGTGCTCTAGTTTTTGCTTTGAGCTTGTTATCATTTCCAAACAATAACATAAAGCAAACGTATCCAGGTTTTGAATTATCAAGGACCGACTCATAGAACTTTCTTCTTCTTACCTGTGCTGGTGAATGATGCATCCTCACTAAAACATTTCTGGATTGAGGATCTGGATTTGAATGCAGGTCCTGAAGCATTTAAAATTCTGTTGTACCTTTTGGAATCTATTTTTACTAGAGCTTACTGTTTATGCTTCTTGGTTATTTGGTTTGGGCACCATTTTTTGGTCCTTGGAACAAATACTAGACAAACCATAACTAATTTATTGCCTAGTTGACAGTTCGTGATGCTTGTTTTCCTTGGTCTGTTCAAGAAGCAATGCCTGTAATATTGCTGTCCCATTTAAGTTTTGGATGGAAGCTTACGTTCCGATAGTTTAGCGTCAGAGTAGGTGTTTTAATGATTGACAAGGCCACAAGGGCTGAAGTCCGAGACTGCTTGAAAAGGAAACCCATGATATATGTCTTTCCTTCTTTCAAGTTTTCCATGAAATTTAGAGGAAGTCCAGGATCGTAGGTGATAATTAGGCTACTTTTGGTGCATGTGGAAAAATGTTCTGCCTCTCGCACTTTTACTGAGCAGTAGTCTTCTGTTAGTGGTGCCATTAACAATATACTTGATCTTGTTGAGATATTAGCAGATCTGGTTGGGTGTTTAGCTTTATAGATTACTGCGTTGTATAGTACATGTTCGATTCTTATCTCTGCTTCTCTCTGTATGATTGCAGTGATAGATAAAGTTACCAGGACCAAAAAACTTCCCTTTCTTCAATAATAAACGTAGTTACTTGTGAGTATCATTTCTTTGGGTATTAATGTTGTCTAAAAACCTGAACCGTCATCTGTTAGTTTGTTAATGGCAAGGTGATTCTGAGTCCCATCATTATGGCTGACTGTCTGTCAATTGAAATGCTACGACTATTTATAAACCATCTGCATATTTTTTTCCCACCATATGCTCTTGGATATTACGGACCGTTTGGTTGATGGAATTGGGTCCTGGAATTGAGACCCAATTCCCGGTCCATTGGGAATTGACTCAAATAATTGCACTACAATTCTCATTGGGCCGGGAATTGAAATCTAATTCCCAGACCCAATTCCATCAATCAAATCACCCTGTTGTTGTTTAAAAACCTGAACCCTATAGCTGTGTAACAAACAACAAGAATTCTTGAGTTCTGATTTGTGTTTTCACATTACAGGTGTGTTCTTCTTGGCGTGAGCTGTGGTGCTAATATTGCGGACTATGTAGCTAGGAAAGCTGTAGAGGCAGGCAGGCTTCTGGATCCTGTGAAGGTGGTAGCCCAAGTATTGATGTACCCATTCTTCATTGGGAGTGTACCAACACACTCTGAGATAAAGTTAGCAAACTCTTACTTCTACGACAAATCGATGTGCATGCTTGCATGGAAACTCTTCCTACCGGAGGAGGAGTTCAGTCTAGATCACCCAGCTGCTAACCCTCTTGTTCCTGACAGAGGGCCTCCCTTGAAACTCATGCCACCTACCCTGACAGTGGTTGCTGAACATGACTGGATGAGAGACAGGGCCATTGCTTATTCTGAGGAGCTGAGGAAAGTGAATGTAGATGCTCCTGTTCTAGAGTACAAGGATGCAGTTCATGAATTTGCAACCCTAGACATGCTTCTGAAAACACCACAGGCCCAAGCCTGCACCGAGGACATTGCTATATGGATGAAGAAGCACATCTCATTTCGGGGTCATGAGTTTTCTTATTAGATAGCAAAAGGGTTACAACATACAACAAGGTGGTCGAATGAAAATGGTGGAGGCCATGAGTATCTTTCACCTACTGCATATAGCTCTTGGACAACATGATCATGATCCAGTGAAGGCTGCTGTCTCTTATCTCTGTGGCTTGTTTTAGCTGCTGCTTTGTTGCTTGCTATTGTTCAGTTATTCGACGAGCATTTTGTTAGTTAAACATCGGGGAGGGGGAGATACAGAAAGAGAGAATCCGACAGAGAGAGGGGCAGGGGAGAGGAGAGTAGGATTGGATTAGTCATTAGTGCATGGTGTTGATGAGCCTGTCAAAGTGGTGAGCCACATTTGGTGGGGGAATTCCTTGGTTATTTGTTTGTTTCTTACTGTGTATTGAAATGTAACATTATTTGCAGATTATTAAAGGGAGATTCCTCATTTCTTCTGTATTCTTCACCTGGTGATGCGTTTGGCAGTTTGAGAGTTGTGTATAAATTATAAATTTTGCTCCAGTGATGGTGAGGAGCTTGTGATTTATGACTTGGATACTATTATTCATAATTAATTCAATTCATTATTGGATGCCTTTTGTTTGGAAGTGATTAGCTGTCAGATTGATTGGGGGAATGAGAATAAATAAGTGTCTTTTTGTCCTGTCAGAAATTGACTCAACTGAGTGATACAGGACAAGAGATCAACAATGCAAAGTCGGCGGTCTATTTCAGCAAAGTGGTCGGGATGAGACGAAGAACAACATCATTAATCACATTGGCTGCTCTCCTGGAGACTAATCCGAGCATTCCTACGGAATGGGGCCGCTCGAGAAAGGAGACTTTTGCTTTCCTCTTGATAGGATGGATAAGGCCGCCCAATCATGGAAGAGTTCTATTCTCACTCTGGCTGGAAAAGAAACGCTCATCAAAGCCGTGCTCCAAGCAATCCTGACTTATGACTTACGTTAGGAGTCTATTTCTTTTGCCCAAGCATATGACTAATAAAATCAACTCACGCCTGTGCAACTTTTTATGGTCAGGTAGCCAAGTGAGACGCAACTTTCATGGCGCCATGCTGATATCCTCTGTGCACATAAAGATAAAGGAGGCCTTGGTTTCAGGGACTTCGAAACTTTCAACTTTGTTCTCCTTGCCAAACAAGCATGGCGACTTATGACGTTGTCCGAGCCTTTATGGGTGCGCCTGCTTAAGAGCCGATATTTCCCGAAATTAGCTTTCATCAAAGCCAGAAAAAGGGCGCGACCGACATGGATTTGGTCAAGTTTGTGTGATGCGCGAGACACCTTTGACCTTGGGACCATTCGGGTTATAGGAAACGGAGAGTCAACGCACCTGACAGAAGATCCCTGGATCCCTTTATGTCCCTTCCCTCAAGCTTAACGCGAATGTTGGTTCTTTTGACATTGTTGCCGATCGGATCAATGAGAGAACAAGGAAATGGAATATGAACACGGTGAACGATTACTGCAATAGTGAACGATTACTGCAACAGTGAACAAGCAAATGATATTAGACTTATACCCGTGGGGCCACCGAATCAAGAGCATGCATGGAGATGGAAGTTTACGAAAGAGGGTAGTTTTACGACAAAGTCCGCCTACCATGCAACGTACAATGAGAATGACAACCACCACCGTCTCCCCCTAAATCTCCGCCGAGTCGAGGATAACCAATGGAAATGGCTATGGAATTTATCCCTCCCACCTAAGATTAGATTTTTCATCTGGAGATGAGTACATAATATCTTGGCCATGACCAAAGAGGATGTGCCCAATCCGACCTTTGTCCAATCTGTGGTTCCGAGGACGAGAGACTATTATTCACTGCATTTTCTCTTGCGCTCATGCCCAGACCACTTGGTCCAAAGTCATCCCTTTAACCCTTCTACCCATGGCTAACTTGGACTTTGCTTCCTGGTGTTTTGATTTCTCTCGGCAGGATAATCCACCAAACTTAATGCTTATTGGGGCCACCATGTGGAATATTAGGAAGGCAAGGAACGCTAGGATCCTTCGAAATGAAAGGACCCTACTCAACATCGTAGCCTCCTTGATCCATACAGATGTCACCATGTGGAAAGATATTCCCCAAAACATGAGACAACCAACTACGTCCACTACCACCCAAAATCCCCATCTCCGAAACACCATGAACTCACCGCCAAGTACCGGTTGTAACATCCATCCCGAACCGACCGGGTTGAATCCGTGGTTGAACCGGTTTCAACATCACTCGAAGATACATCAGTAAAATGAAAGGAGAAACAATTTTGAAATCAAATTAAAACTTAAAGCAAGCGTAAGTCGGAGCGCCTCCATTATTCAAAATCCAAAACTTATTACAAAGATACAATTGAAACCAAGATTCCTTTACAATCCTAAAGTTCAAATCAAACGATACAAATCATCCCCAACCCAAAATAGTCAACATAAATCCAAAAGATGGTCAACTCCTGGTCCAAGCCTCCGAAGATCTTCTCCACGCCAACAACACATCGACACTCGACACACAAAGAAGCTCATGACCTTAACTCACTCACTCTAACCACGCGTACCTGAAAAGTGAAACTGGAGGGGGATCAATTTCCTATTGAAAATGAATGAACCCACTGGGTTTAACTATGCGCCGAACCTATCCAAAATAAGCGATCCCAAACTCCTCAAGAAACACCAACAATGGGATCAGACTCAACCTTTACCAATTTTAATTTCCTAAAACAGTCTAAGTGATCACATAGGTGCAGTTCTCAATCAACACTTACCATCCTCGATAACATCCATAAATAATAGAGAATCATAAATCACACAGTTCAACATTATGATACAATACCACTCAAGATCATAGTCAGCATTTTCCACAGACACCACAGTCGCAAGCATTCACATTGCACACGCACATTGCTCCCATTTAATTCACTAAGTGAGCTATTAGACATCCTTAAGAAATCTAGGTTATCACTCAAGAGTAGTTCTCCTCACTATCAATTCACAATTCATAGCTTCAACACAACCAAAAGCCATCGAACATCATTCCTACAGCATCACTCATTTCACCGATCAATCCAACACAGTCCACAACACATCATATATCAGATCACCAACATATACCGCACATCACATATACACACTCAACAAATCGATTTCAGCTCACAATCACATCCAGCACAACACACGCACACGACAATTCATAATTCATTTAACTAGGTGAGTTAATTAGGCGCAATAAGGAGTTGTTCCCCCGCTACCCCGCCTGCCATCACATCATCCATATCCCACATGATCTTTTCCCGCAGGGAGATAACACGACGCATCCCCTAAGGTATCCTTCCTCCACAGAGCTATCACGACGCATCCCATCAGGATCCTTCCTCAAAGGAGATTTCAACCACTATGACTCCCTGTCATAGGATTCACCCCAGTGAATCGAACTCTAACACCACGGTATTTCGGTTGGGGTAACGTTGGCTCCTTCCGGTTCTATCAATTAATTCTATTAAACATAACTACATCGATCGCACACATCAACAATGAAATTCCATATCACAATTCCACAATTCAAGTTCACAACATAATTCCACACCACCATTCCATGTACCAATTCCATATCCCAGTTCCATGTACCAATTCCATATTATAATTCCACACTAACCACAACCGACAACAATAAGTACAATCACAGAAATTTAGCTCATCCCATCACATCCTATCTCACATTTCTAATTCAAATTCATTAGCCAACATCTTTTATCCTAATCCCCACATCACACGTCAATCAACACAATCATCATACAATAATTACAAAACAGCCATTCAGTTTCACTCTCATAGGTTCATGCAAGACCTAATGCCATTCTAGGTCGAGTTCCAGCTTCTCACATCATTCATAGTGTCCTAACGACACTAAACTAATCACAGCCACATAACTCATGCACACTTGGAAATGGACTCTCATTACTAGCCACCTAGTTAAACATACATTCACACAAGTCAACCATACATACCGACAAGTCAATCATTCATTCAACCAATCACTCATCACCACATAACAACAACCATCACAACAACATCCATTTACCGTTTCAACCTCCCAGTTCATACAATCCTATATTTAACTACATAATCCATCTATTTCACATATTTCATTTAACACGATTCCTAGTCACAACTCATCCAATTTCGACATCCTCATTCTCCCTAACTCACATACAAGACTCCAACCCTATTACAATAATCACATGTCACGCTATCAATCACCATCACACATAGTATCAATTCATCTAGTATCACATTTACAATTATAATTCACTTCAATCAACATCTCACATATCACAAACAATTTAAGGGTAAACGGCTAGCTCACCGACCACCCACACCTCAAGTACAGGGATAGCCATGTCATGAGTCTTAGGGTTACCTGTAACATCCCCGCCCAACCGAACGATTGGAAACTCGAGTTTGGATGGTTGAGACATTGAAAAAAATGTTCTTGGGGCCCCATCGAAGTCCGGGACGTTCATAATTGAATCGGGTCGAAGTTACAAGAGAGTACGTGAAAAATTCGTCAAAGTTGGCAGATCTTGATACATGGCCGTGTATTAGAGATACACGCCGTATATCATGATACACGGCCGTGTATCATGATACACGGCCGTGTATCATGGTCTGACTAAAAAAAAATTGGGTTTTTGATGGAAATCCTCAACTTCTCTCTCTGTCTTTCCTCCCGAAAATCTCTTTGACGAACCAACTTCTTCCAACTTCAAACCTTGATTCCGGGAGCTACAGAGGTCCGATTGGCGATCCGTTTCTTGCTACGCGCTCCTAGAGACAAGAGGAAGAGATAACATATCTTGGTTTCTCTTATTTCGGAGTTGGGAGCTGTCGGCGGCAGAAGAAAGAAGCTACGTTTTTGGAGGTGTAGAGCTTGGATGTTCGAGTTCTAGAAGTTGTTTTAGAGCCTCGTCTTCTTGTCAGGTGAGGGTTTAGCGTATGATAGGCAGTGCTAGTCGATGTGAGGAGTTTTAATCTGTCTTAGTCGAAATTAGGGATAGCATGAAATTGGAAGAGAGTAAAAGGGGATAATTGATATGTGATTGATTGTAAGTTGATTGAATGTGATGGCTGTCTTTGATTGTTTATGGATGGATGATTACTTTTGTGATTGCTATGATGTTGGGATTGGGGTAACCATGATTAATGATGATTAAATGAATCAGAATTAGTAAGGAGTGATAGGGGGAACGGGTATGTGAACTGTGAATTGTGCATATATTATGCTATTGTTAGTTGTGGTTGCAGGAGGGTGGTCCTGCCAATGTGGGGTCGCCCTATTAATGACGAACATGTGGATGGCCCTGCCAATGTGGGGTCGTCCTATGAAGGAAGAACAGGAGGGTAACCCTAAGACTCACGACATGGCTATCCCTGTACTTGTAGGTGGGGGTGGCTGGTGAGATAGTCTTTTAACTTTAAATTGTTTGTGATATGTGGGATGTTGATTGAAATTAATTGTATTGTAAACGTGATATTGGGTGAATTGATGCTATGTGTTGTGTTGGGTGAAATTGATGTTATGATGAATTAGTGTTGTGTGATTGACATGAGTGAAATTGATGATATGAGTGATGGTGATTGATAGCGTGACATATGGTTAGTGTAATAGGGTTGGGTCTTCAATGTGAATTGGGGTGAATGAGGATGTCGGAATTGGAAGGATTGTGGATAGGAATCGAATTAAATGAAATATGTGAAATAGATGGATTAGTAGATAAATATAGGATTGCATGAACTGGAGAGTCGAAACGGTAAATTGATGTTGATGTGATTGTTGCTGTTATGAGGTGTTAAGTGACTTGTCTGAATGGATGATCAACTTGTGTGAATGTATGGATAATTTGTGTGACTGATTGGTTGACTAGGGGCTAGAATTAGGAATTCATTCCTAATTGTGCTTAGTTATGTGATTGTATTTTAGCTTAGCGTCATTAGGACACCATGAGTAATGTGAGGAGCTGGAACTCTACCTAGAATGGAATTAGGTCTTGCATGAACCTGTGAGAGTAAAACTGAATAACTGTCTTGCGATTGCTATAAGATGATTGTGTTGATTGATGTTTGATGGGTGGATTGGGACAAGGGATGATGGCTAATGAACTTGAGTTAGAAATGTGAGATGGGATGGGAAGGGATGTGTTGAATTTATGTAATTGTACCTACCATTGCCAAGTGTGGGTTAGTCTAGAAATGTAACATGGAATTGTGATGTGAGATTGTGTGGTGGAATTGTGTTGTGGATTTGTGACTTGGAATTGGGAAATGGAATTGGTACATGGAATTGTGAAATGAATTTGTGGTTGGATGGAATTGTTTTGTGAATGAGTGTAATTGTTGTGGTTGCATTAAGTGGAATTTAAATGATAGAACCTGAAGGAGCCAACGTTACCCCACTCGTAATACCATTGAGTTAGAGTCTGATTCACTGGGGTGAATCCTATGACAGGGAGTCATAGTGGTTGAAATCTCCGTCGAGGAAGGATCGCGATGGGATGCGTCGTGAGCTCCGTGGAGGAAGGATCCCTTAGGGGATGCGTCGTGTTATCTCCCTACGGAGAAAGATCCTGCGGGATGTGATTGATGTGATGGCCGGCGGGGTAGCGGGGGAACAACTATGGCACCTAATTAACCCACCTAGATAAATGAAGTGTGCATTGATGTGTGTGTGTGTGATTGTGCTGGTTGTGTTTGTGAGCCGATATGTGATGTGTTGTGTACGGTGTTGGATTGATCTGTGAACTGAACTGTGTTGTTGTGTTGATATGTAGATTTGATGTCGAATGGTTTGTGATTATGTTGAAGTCATGAATTGTGAATTGTTAGTGTGGGGAATTACTCTTGTGGTTATAACCTAGACTGCTTAAGGATGCCTGATAACTCACTTAGTAACTGAAATAAGAAGTGTGGTGTATATGAATGTGGGTATGTGTGAGTGTGCGTTTGATGGTTAATGCGAGATTGAAAATAACGGGAGAAAACATGAGAAATAACGTGGTTCATCGACGGTGAGTCGACTACTCCATGGGGAAGACAATGGCTGTGTTCTTATTAGGTTTAGAAGATAGAGAGGTACAACTTGTGTATCGGCCATGAACCACAACACTACATATTTATACTACCTGAAGCCCATAACTATTTACGACATGATACAAGTAAATGGGCCTAAATTAACAGCCTCCCTCAAATTGATGTACGTCTCGAAACATCAATTTGTTAGCTAAGTACCAATAGCGGCTAGTGCAGACGGCCTTCATAAGGAGGTCAGCTATCTGTTCCTCGGTATTCAAATATTGAATCTTGATATCCCCATCACGTAAAAGCTCTTGGATGTAGTGAACATGAGTCTGGATGTGTTTTGTCCTGTCGTGAAGAACAGGATTCAATGCAATTTGAATTGCACTGGTATTATATGCATATAGGATAGCTGGAAGAGAGATACATACTCCAAGCTCCATGAGCAACCGCATAACCCAAACTATCTCGGAACAAACATCTGACATTAACCTATATTCTGCCTCTGTCGATGACTTGGCTACCCGATCTTGTTTCTTGCATCTCCAACTAACACAGGCTTGTCCAAATTTCACACACCAACCAGAAGTGGATCTTCTCGTATCCATGCAACCTGCATAATCCGCGTTAGCAAAGGCAGAAATTGTTGTATCGCCCGATGAAGGTAAGAAGATGCCAACATGTTGAGTTCACTGAAGATAGCGAAGAATCCGATAAACCGCAATTAAGTGGGGTGTCCGTGGCCTCGTCATGAACTGGCTGACAACCTGAACAACATAAGCTAGATCAGGTCGGGTAGAGGTAGTGAGATAGATTAAGCTTCCTACCAACTGTCTGTATAAGGAGTGATCGACCTCCTCATCCCCAGCCTGCCTGCCAAGTTTGACATAATATCCATCGGAGTGCTACAAGGCGTGCAGTCAGGATGACGAGATGAAGTTAAAAGATCGTCAATATACTTATGTTGGCTGATGAAAATTCCTTTGTCCGAACGTTTGATCTCAAGGCCCAAGAAGTAAGAGAGTGTACCAAGATCTTTGAGATGAAACTGAGCCTGTAAACTGTCCTTAACCAGTAGAATACCCTCGCTATTTTTCCCAGAAAAAATCATGTCATCAACATAAATGAGAAGAAACAACTATCTTTGAACCTGAGCACTTAGTGAAGAGAGAGGGATCGGTATTGCTCTGCAAAAATCCACTTCGGACGATAGCCGATTGAAACTTGTCAAACCAAGCACGCGGGGCCTGTTTAAGGCCATAAAGAGAGCGATGTAGATGACACACCACATCGTCTTGAGACTTGTCAAATCCAGTAGGACATTCCATATAAATGGTTTCCTTAAGATCACCATGTAGAAAAGCATTCTTAACATCAAGCTGCATAAGGCCAACCACGTTGAGAAGCAACAGCAAGAAGAATACGAACCGTATACATCTTAGCAACTGGAGCAAAAGTCTCATCATAGTCAATGCCGTGTTCTTGATGAAAACCATGAGCCACAAGGCGTGCCTTGTAACGATAAACTGAACCATCTGGATGACGTTTTATAGTATAAACCCATCGACAACCAATGACAAGGAATCTGGAGGGCGAGAAATCATAGACCAAGTATGATTATCCTAGAGAGCATCAAGCTCTTCGATCATTGCATGATGCCACTCGGGGTGAAGAGCTGCATCATTATAAGAGGTCGAGATAGGGAGAGGTGCGGTGGTGGCTTGAACTGAAAAGTAAATATAGTTAGAAAAACGAGTTGGGAGTTGGCCGCGGGTGCTTCGTTAAGGTCGAGGAGGAGGAGTGGACTGCATGGGGTGCATGGGTTGGGATGGGGTAGGAGACCCATCGTGACTAGTGGAAAGAGGAGAAGGAATTGGTTGGGTTATGTGAAGAGGGGAAGGTGATTGGGTGATTTGGTGAGATGGAGAGGAGGGATGAATGGTACTGGGCACATGGGAAGAATTAGATGGAGGTGAATGTGGGTTTGGGGTGTGGAGTGAGTGTTACTAGGCATATGAGGAGGTGAAATAGGATAATCCAAGGACGCAACATCAAACATACTTGGCATGCGAGTTTGCATGGCACAGTAGGAGAATGAGTAGGATAATAAAACTGATTTTCAAGAAAAATCACATGATATGCAATACGCATACGACGAAGAGCATGATCATAGCATAAGTAACCTTTGTGATGCACAGAATAACCCATGAAGACACACTTAGCGGTCTTGGAGGTGAGTTTCGTCCTTTCTGTATGAGGAACCAGAACGAAGCAAACACAATAAAAAACCCTAAGCAAAGAGTAAGATGGTGCACGCCCATATAAAGCTAAGTAAGGCGACTTATCACCCAGAGTCGGTGTCACTTGACGATTAATCAAATACACCACCGTATCAACCACCTCTGGCAGAAGCTCGGAGGAACCTGTGGCTGAAGTAAAATAGCATGTGCACGTTCCAAAACATGTCTATTCTTTCGCTCAACTAACCCATTCTGTTCGGACACTCCAGGACATGACATCTGATAGTGGATACCATGACTCACATAGAAATCTTTAAGAGCAACAGAACTATATTCTCCACCCGAGTCTGACTGTATAACCTTAACCATTTTGTAGAATTGAGTCTGAATCATGGCGAGAAACCCTTTTAGAACCACAACAAGGTCAGATTTAGCTCAAAGCATATACACCCAAGTAAAGCGAGTAGCATGATCAATGAAGAGAGCAAAATAGCGATACCCTAGATATGAAGTCACAAGCGATGGCCCCCATAAATCAGTATGTATCACATCAAACGCATCAGATATAACTGATTATCTTTGTAATGCGGTCAATCAAATAACTGTCAAGCATAGAGCAAGACAGATCGTATTCCACGGGCCTCTGCTACTTGCTTACTCAAATATGTTGGCAATTTTCACTCAAGGTTGAACACTTTGCGCGTGCTGTGAGTGTAACACCCGTCCCGAATCAACCCGGTGAAACCCATGGTTGAACCGTTCTTGAGTATTACTAAGCGGTAAAACAACATAAAACATAAATTAAACCAGCTTTGAGTAAAACCAACAAAGGAGGCCTCCAATAATCCGTAAAAATCACAAAGAAACCGTGTACAATCTCATCTCAACGTAAAACCATAGAATCCCACATAAACTCGAAAGATACATAAATCCATAGAAAACCCCCAAAATATCCAAGGTCAACTGAAATATGAAACAGGTCAACTCCAAGTAGGCTCCAGTCTTCACCTCATAGCTTCAGTCCAGAACTTCTCGAAATTAACCTCGCGCTCAAACTCCTCAGCCACCTCTACTAGCCACGAGATCCTGAAAGGGGAAAAGGGATCAATTTCCTATTAAAATTGAGTGAACCCACTAGGCCTACCTACACGTTGTCCTATTCTATGGAGCGGTTCCAGACTCCCCACAAGACATCCAACAATGGAACCAAGATTCAACCCCTTCTAGTTTTTAACATCCTAAAGCAGTCTAGGTGATGACGTTGGTCAGTTCTCATTCTCAAGCATAACTATAACAGCATGATAGCAAACCAAAACAACGCTCCATGAAAACACAGCACAATCACAACACATTCATCAATCAGGTACAACCACAATCGCAAGCACACAATCATTCACATCCATATTATCTAGGTGAGTTATTAGGCGCCAAGGAGTTATCCACACCACCACCGGCCGGTCGACGCACTTCCCTACCACATGGGAAGTCCTCGCGCTCCCCTAACGCATGGGGAACGCATACTCAATATCCATCATCATCATCCATCTCATCATCAATCTCATCAACTCCTTGACACCCATGTTAAGGGGACCACCCCAATGGATCAGACTCAATAACCAATATCTCGGGTGGGGTAGTGATGATGCTGCAGAACAGTGATCAAATACTACCAAGCTGGAAAGCTAGGGTAGATCGTATTCCACGGGTCTTCTAATGATCGATTACTCAAATAAGCTGGCAAATTACTCAGGTTAAACACTTCATGCGTGGTGTGAGTTCCACGACTTCTAATTCTAAGAAATGCATGGGAATTAAAAATTGAAACTAAAAATAGATTGGAAATTAGGTTGAAAACAGATATGACAACGAACTTAGACTTCGAATCCCCCTTCGTTCACCAGAGCATTGGCAATCAACAGATCAACGGATTTCAATTCTCATTCAATCAATTCTAAGACACCACCATAACTCCTGACCCTTAGGTTTAAGACCGGCGAACGTTTGCTCTACCCGTTCTAGCTACCAAGATTAATTAGCCGCCCGGGTACGGTCGCCTCTCACAACAACTTAACTTAACTGGTGGAATTACTAACGATTTATGAGTTACTCTTGCAGTGGATTAACCCTAATTAGTTCCTACGAAAGGCACACTCTAAGTAGGCTCCAGTCTTCACCTCATAGCTTCAGTCCAGAACTTCTCGAAATTAACCTCACGCTCAAACTCCTCAGCAACCTCTACTAGCCACGAGATCCTGAAAGGGGAAAATAGATCAATTTCCTATTAAAATTGAGTGAACCCACTAGGCCTACCTACACGTTGTCCTATTCTATGGAGCGGTTCCAGACTCCCCACAAGACATCCAACAATGGAACCAAGACTCAACCCCTTCCAGTTTTTAACATCCTAAAGCAGTGTAGGTGATCACGTTGGTCAGTTCTCATTCTCAAGCATAACTATAACAGCATGATAACAAACCAAAACAACGCTCCATGAAAACACAGAACAATCACAACACATTCATGAATCAGGTACAACCACAATCGCAAGCACACAATCATTCACATCCATATTATCTAGGTGAGTTATTAGGCGCTAAGGAGTTATCCACACCACCACCGGCCGGCCGACGCACTTCCCTACCACATGGGAAGTCCTCGCGCTCCCCTACTGCATGGGGAATGCATACTCAATATCCATCATCATCATCCATCTCATCAACTCCCTTGACACCCATGTCAAGTGGATCCACCCCAATGGATCAGACTCAATAACCAATATCTCGGGTGGGGTAGTGATGATGCTGCAGAACAGTGATCAAATACTACCAAGCTGGAAAGCTAGGGTAGATCATATTCCACGGGTCTTCTAATGATCGATTACTCAAATAAGCTGGCAAATTACTCAGGTTAAACACTTCGTGCGTGGTGTAAGTTCCACGACTTCTAATTCTAAGAAATGCACGGGAATTAAAAATTGAAACTAAAAATAGATTGGAAATTAGGGTTCAAAACAGATATGACAGACAAACTTAGACTTCGAATCCCCTTCGTTCACCAGAGCATTGGCAATCAACAGATCAGCGGATTTCAATTCTCATTCAATTAATTCGAAGACACCACCATAACTCCATACCCTTAGGTTTAAGACCGGAGAACGTTCGCTCTATCCGTTCTAGCTACCAAGATTAATTAGCCGCCCGGGTACGGTCGCCTCTCGCAACGACTTAACTTAACTAGTGGAATTACTAATGATTTATGAGTTACTCTTGCAGTGGATTAACCCTAATTGGTTCCTACGAAAGGCACACTCCAATGATTAAGTTAATTGTTTTATTTGATGTTTTAAAGTAAGACGAGCGTTCGCTTCTATCCTTAGCTTAACAAGAATCTAATCTAGGTGATCAATCCAGACAAGAAACATGAACAATGAAGAACAAAACAAACATGAAAGAGAAACTGATTGAACTTTGAATCTAATCACCGCCGATCCGTGACCGCTTTAAAGCCCTGGGTCACTTAGGGTTCATCTAGTCTAAGCTCTAAGAGTTTAGTTACTCATATTTTTCACAACAGAATCAAAGACAAAGAAAGAGTTCATCTCGACAGAGGAAGAAAAGAAAAGGATTTGAAAAACCTAATTAAACGACTCCGGCAGAACTTCGATCTTCCGGTAAACTGCAATCTTAGCTCCGAGTCTTCGAGATGGAAGGGATGACGTCACGATCTCTTCTTGGCTCTTCGAACTCTAAACTCTCCTTCAGAACTCTTCAGAGATTCTCAGAATTATGTGAATTATGAGGTACTATCAGATATATCCTCTTTTGGGCCGCCGCTTAAGTATTTATACTTAACCCTAATACCGTCGGATTTTAACTGAGATTTTCGACGAAAATGTGAAGGGATTTTCGTCGAAAATCCTAGTGCAAAAGGGATGACCGCCGGCTGGATTCTTCTGTGGTTTTCAGACCGATGGTTCTCGGTGAAAACTTGATGTTTTCGCCGAAAACTTCCCTTGGCTGACATCAGTCGATTTGTGCTTGTATTTTCGCCGAAAATGTGAAGGTATTTTCGGTGAAATCTTCAGTGTAAAATGGGGCAGGAATTGGTTCGACTTGATTGGCTCCTTGGATCGATTCCAGTGCGATTCCTCGAGGTTCCAAAGCCTTAGACACGTCCTTGGCTACTTTATTTGACGGCAAAAACCTGTGCTAACATAGAAACACTAAAAAACCATCAAATAGACCCGAAACGGGCCAAAGTAACACAAATGGCAGGAGATAGAGCAATTGATTGAATATTCATTATTCTACCCTAAAAACCATTTTTTAAGCAAGGAAATGTCGCTTAAATGAGGCTGATAATCACGTCAATTCGAGTGTCATCAAAATACCCCACACTTAAGCTTTTGCTTGTCCTCAAGCAAACTGAATAGAAACGCTCATGTTCACAATTGATAAGATCGATTAAATTGGAGCTCAATCAAACACAATGAATTATTAGACAAATAATTCCTAGAACAAGAAACCTAACCTGCATACAGATCAGCCAAACAACCTGGTCTCACTAATAATCTGCACACGACAAGTAATCGTAACCAATTATGCACGAATTTGACCTGACCGACCAGATTCCTTACACAGGGAAAATATAGTACAATGGGGACTCTCACTCTCTGTGTTTAAGGACGTGTTTATGCTCTCAATCATTTTCTGTTACTGAATTCTGTTATAAGTTGGCATTTTGACCACATGTCCACCACTGTGACAACACGAGTAACCAGTCAAGAAGGACTTCCCTGCTAGGACTGTAACGAATTCTACACTACAAGGGTTTATAATAAGATGGATGATGGGAATGTATGATGATGGCTTTGGTGCGGTGTAGCTTTCGACTAACTTCCCTCGAATCTAGCCTATGGCTTCCTACCGTCTAACTAGACACGGGTGGAATAGTGAACGCTCGTCCTATGATACCCTCAAGCAACCTAGCACTTTATTTTCTTTTACACACATTTTTTTTCTTTTCTCACTTTTCTTTTGACTTCGTTCTTCCATATGTAGGGAGAAGAACGTTTATTGAACTGAAAACTTGAAACTTTTTGACTTTTCTGATTTTTTTCTTTCTTATTTTTTTTTGAAATTTTCTTTTATTTCTTTTTTTTTCTTTGTGCCGATTCTTTCCTTTAGTTGCTAGAGGGGTTTACACGTCTGGACATAATAGCTAAGACCACCTGTTTAATGACTATAGGCAGGTTACCACAAACCGACTTCCGGTAGGTCAATCTAGAACTACAACCACAGGGGATCAACGGGGAATGAAAGAATGGGAAATGGCTGTAATGTATTATCGAATCGAAAGAACAGGCCAAGCTCAAGGGTTTACACCTAATGGATTTATCGTTTGGTAGGCTATCTGGCTTAGTAGCTGAATCTAGGTGCCCCTATCATTCTAGAACTCGTGTCATCTTGTGGTCTCGAGTAGGTCTCATGCAAGTTCTAACTCATTCAAGTAAACAGAAAAGCACTCAAAAAGAATTGAAATTGCAAGTTACGTGCAATGGATCAAAAGCTCACAGTTGGTTTGCTAGTCGGATTCGGTCATTTTCATGCAATCATTAGAAATTCTGTTCTGACCAGGCAATTTAGCATCAAAGTAAGCACGTTGGTTCTCAAGTTCTAGGTTAAGCAGTCTAAGCATCATTATGAAGGATTGAACAACAACTTAACATCAAAAATCAAGAACTGAGCCATTCTAATGCTAGAGATACTGGCAAGGAATCACGAGGCACACAAAAACACAATCAAGGGCAATCAAGTTCATGCAAGGTTCTCTAGCATCCTACCTCACACTTAAATCGGACTGTGTCCTCACAGGACTAGTTCTAGTGTTCAGAGTGAAGTAGAAGAACCTGGACCGAGATGGTTGGCGTAGGGGATGAGCACAGATCCTCGGAGCGGAGGGAATCTACCCAAGCGAAGCAAAGGGAATTCACCTACTGCCTGCAAAACAAAAACAAATGAAAGATAAAAAGGAAACTGGGACAAGTGTCCCGGATCCACACAGAAAAAAGTTGGATCGAAATCCGAAAAGAAGAAATAAAAAAAAGGGACAAGGAAAAGGATACAAAACCTCATACCGCTCGTTGGAGCGGTGCATATGTTGCTGCATAATAGTCCACCTCGCCTCTTGAGTGGCGTTATCGGTGATGCGCCACTCCTGCAGACGCTCGTACAGCTCTCCAACATTCGCGGGGTGCGGTCGGTGCTGCTGGTGAGGCGCCTGGTATGGCTCTGGAATGGGTGGAGGCGACTGGTGTGCATACCCTGCCTGATGCTGTGGCGAGGGTGTATGATCATGGAATTCTGGCTCATACTGAGGTTGAGGCTCCTCAGAATCATCTTCTTCCTCTGACGCATCCTCGTCTTGGAGAGGAGGATCTACTGCTACCTGGGGACTGAGGTCCAGCTCGAGGTCGTAGTTGACCGCCAAATCACCTCTAACAGTGCGTACTCTGCGGCGTGCGATGTTCGGGCCATATTCTTGGCTGAGCCCGAAGGAGATGATGAGTCGGCCTACAAAGTTGCCTCCCAGGAGTGAGCGAGGTGGCCTCGACCTCTGAGTCTTCTGGCGGAGTAGTCGGGCAAGCACCCATCCGGGATGAAGAGGATAACTCTCCCGGATGGCGCGATGAAGAAGAAGCTCCTCTCGGCTGATATGGTGGCGGTCCTTCTCTGGAGCATACAAAAGAGAACGACGCCAAACCATCGTGAGACGATCGCCCGACACTCCAGTCATGTGGCTCCAGAGTGCATGGTACTCCTCTTCGTCGTCATCGTCGGTCTCCCAGCAGAGGTGATGACCCTCGTAGTGCTCGCGGGGAATCCCGAGACGAGCTGCAATCTCATCATATGTGAGTTTCCTGTGCACCCCACCCAGATAGAAGGTGACGACCTTCTTGTGCTGCCTCCTCTTATGCTCGTCCAGATCGAACGTCGCCCAAAACTCCTAAAGGGCGACGTCTGGGAAGTCGGCGACAAGCGTGGTTAGCTCCAGGAGTCCAACATGCGTCAGTGCATCGAGCACGTTCCGGTGCCAGTCCTCATCGTGATCGAAGAGGGACTCCATGGAAAGTGGGCGAACACCAGCTCCAGGGATATTCTCGAGCCGCTGGTAGCACTCGAAGTAGTACGGGGGTAGGCGAGCAACGGTGTGGTGGTACCCAACACGGCCAGGGAAAGCTTGGGGGAGGGCCCTGGACGGCAGGTGTGACGGGAGCGGGAACTCGAGAGCTGGAGGCGGTGTCAAGTCTCTGCTTGGTCCTGCGCTCATGAGTTACGTTTCTAAGCAAGAAAACAAACCAGATTAGTCAAACTAAAACCCTACCCCACACTTAGTAGAAAAACTCAATTTCACAAAGAAATGAGGAAAACCGAGTGGGGGTAAGCAAAGCAGATTAACCGGTAATCACAAACAACTAAAATACATGCTTAGGAACAACCAGAATGGAATTATCACAATCAGAGTTCAGAAGTCAAACTGACATTCAAAAAGTCAACATAATAGAACATTGAACCCTAATCATGGCAATATTAGTACAAAGCAGAAAATGACGGTATAATATGATCTCAGATGGCAAGCACACTAATACGAACATAAATGAACACAAATGGCAGCCAAACGAGGACAAACAGTTCATGGTCAAACCGACATTTCTCAAAAGTCAACACCACAAAGAATAGGTCTTACGCATAGCAACACATGATCAAACGATATGGAAATTAAACACAATACTCCCTAATCATGCTAGATCAGTCCAAACCATTCAGCTAACCTAGTTCACACGAAATCAGTTGGCACGCAAATCGAGGCAAACCGAAAAGTCAACCAAAAGTCAACCCCGATGAAATTCAGCATTCAACATGTCAAAAGATTCAGAATGAAAAGTTCTACAACTTACCTTGAAGCCATGGGTGCTGAAAATGAACGGAGAAAGAGAAATCGGTGAAAAACTTGAAAATCTAGGGTTTGGCTAAACGGGAGCTCTAGAGCTCCGATTCGACTGTTCTAGGGCTCGAGTTGATCGAAATGGAAGGGGAGACGTGCGGCGGTGGCGGTGAAATGGTGTCGGCGGCGGCGAGTTTGTTTAAACAGGGGGAGGTTTTACAAAATTTTCGAAAATGAAGTGAGGAGAGAGAAGAAACGATCGTGAATTAAAAAGGGATAATCCGAGATTTTTGCCTTGAGTTTTCGGCGAAAACCAGTGCATTTTTTCGCCGAAAACATTAGTTAAAAAGCACTGCCGGTTTTTCAAATACATTTTCGCCGAAAACATCAAGGATTTTTCGGCGAAAAGTTTAACTAAAATCATCTGGAAACACAGTGGGATTTCAAAGGGAGTTTTCGCCGAAAACAGGGTACATTTTCGCCGAAAATTTGACCTGTACGATTGAAAATATTTTCGCAATCCCGGCAAACTTCAGAAAATCACAGTTAAATCCACAAAAATCGGAACAACCTCAAACAACTTGCGATTGACACTATGACACACAGACTACACACGAAAAATAAGAAATCAAACAAACTGACACTTTTGGCTCCCCCTAACCGACTCTAAAATACTAAGGTTGACACAAATGAAAAACTGAGTCCAGCCGTGGGTTGCCTCCCACGAAGCGCTCTTTTATTAACGTCCTTGAGCTGGACGATACCTGGACGGTATTAGGAGACATCCCAACTCAGGTTCTCCTTAATGCTAGCATCGGAGTTCATGAAGTAGAGCTTCGAGATATCTCCGTTAAGCATAAATTTCTTCCCGTTAACGTGTATGAGCTTGGTACGTCCGTCGGGAAGGTGCTCAGTGATCTTAAACGGACCAAAGAGCTCTCAAGGGATCATCTTCTACGAGGAAGACGGTGGAAGGGATGAGAATGATCAGCTTCGTCTTCTCTTTATCCTCCGGCTTTGTATCACCAGGATCGGTGATCGTAGGTATTTCCTTAGGAGATGCTTTCGGCTTCTCCTTCAATACTTGTTCCGGCGCCGGTATCTCGGAACGAATTGGCGGTGCAGCTAGCTCGGATGAAGGTGGTGACACAACTGGTCTGAAGACCATTTGAGTCTTCGTTTTCTTGTCCTTTCCCCGGGGTCTGCTAGGTTTCTTACTTGGCGGTGAAGAAGAGGCTTTCAGTTCCTTCTTCTTTGGCGGCTTTTGAACAACAAATTTTAGCTTCTGCTTCATAACCTGTTCAACATCTGCAGCAACAAGTGATCTAGAAACACTGGAAGAGACATCAGTAACGGAGTTGACCGGAGTCAACTCCACAGTTTCAACAGCTAGACAGTGAGATTCTTCATTCTTAGGAGCATATTTCATACCGTCCTTAAGACGGAATGTTATCGTTTCCCTACCAACCCCAAAGTCAGAGAACCATTCGGAACATTAATTTGCATTCAGGATGTTGCCATGAAAGGTGAACCTATAAGAATGGTAGAATCCTCTTCACTAGTATCTATGATCACAAAGTCAGCTAGGAAAGTGAAAGGACCACATTTAGTAACAACGTCTTTGATTTCTCCCCTAGGGGTTTTTAATGATCTATCAGCGAAGACAAGTTGCATGCTAGTTGGTTCAAGTTTCCCTAGATTCAATTTCTCATACAGACTCAGAGGCATAACGTTAACAGACGCGCCTAGATCAACTAAACAACGATCTATCTCAACATCATTAATGACAAGAGGTAGAGTGAAAGAACCATGGTCAGAGCACTTAGCTGGATATGGCGAGGCAGGCTTCTTGCTACAGAAAGAAGGATATCCTTCTTTGTTTCCCTTCATGCCAGTCTCGATCCTTGCATTCGGTAGCATTGCTCTTAGAAAAGGAGGCTTCACGTGGTACGGAGCAAGAGGAGGATCATACTCCTTAGGCGCCACTTTCTGTGCTTCCTTCTTCTCCGGAGTTTCAGTGATCCTGCGTAAAACAGAAGAAGCATTAGAAGATAAGCTTGTAAACTTTTGAACAGTTACCATCTTGGCTTGCTCCTTTCTCGGATTCGGCTCTGTCTGGCTCGGGAGTTGGCCAAATGGTCAACCAGATGCTAGCATGCTCGAGATGTTGTTCCCAGCTTGCTCAATTCTTTGACCGGATGCGATCTGTTCTTGATTGAGAAGAGCTTGAGCTTTGAACTGACTGTCATGATCATCAAGTCTGGAGATGATCTGACTAAGCTTCTTGTCCAGGTCACTGATGTTGTTCTCCTCCTGGTGCTGCTGACCTGTATAGGTGTTATTCAAATATTGATTCTGGTGATTGCCAGGAGCAGTTCCATAGTTACCCGGATTATGGTGTGGCGGCTGATAGACACCTCCCGGCGGATGGTTAGGCTTCTGATCCTGAGTTGGACCAGCAGGTCGGTTATTCTGGTTATGGTTATGGTTGGTGCCATTATTGTAGGGAGGTCTGTCTTGATAGTTCCCTTGCTGTCTGAATTTCCGGTAGCCAACATAACCGTTCTGATTGTTGTTGAAGCCTTGTTGAACAAAATTTACTTCTTCGGCGGACCAGACTTATGTCTTACCAAAATTCTGGCATCGGCCTCCATTATGCGCGCAAGCTGCACACCATTCGCAATCGGCAACATAGACAGAAGCTGCTGGCGGTTTAATGGGTGTAGAAGACTTCTTCCGATGCTTCTCTACTTCTGCCTTTATAGTAGCTTCGAGATCGAGCTTGCTCCTTGATCCTTCTGATTGTCGTTCCAAGTTCCTTGACTTAGAGGCACAATTCGCAAAATGAAGAAGAGCAGCTTCAGGCGTGAGTGTAGTGCAATCCCCTTCAGTTAGGGAATTGACCCACTTGGCAGATTCTTCTCGAAGACCTCGAGCAAAGATTTCAGCTAACTGCCTCTGCTCGAATCCGTGATGAGGACAGTTGTAGAGAAGTTCTTGGAATCGATTCCAAGTATCGTACAAGGTTTCTCCTTTTTCTGGGAGAATCTGGCGATGCTGTCCTTGATAGCTGTTGTTCTTGCAGGAGGGAAGTACTCTTCGACGAAGTCCTGAGCCAGAGTATCCCAATTAGTGTAATATCCAGTTGGTTTGCCAGTAAGCCACCTCTTAGTTGCGCCTTTCAGAGAGAACGGAAAAGCTCTCAAGCACAGAGTGATCTTGTCGAGGTTTTCGTTCTTGATAGTGCTGCAGAGATCAAGGAAATCCGCCAGATGTGTGCACGGATTGTCTAGTGGCTTGCCTTCAAACTGTAGATCCCTAGAGATCATAGTCAAGAATGGAATCTTGATCTCATAGTCAGGATCTCCTTCAACGCGCGGCACGGCAATAGAAGATCGAGCGCTAGTCGCGCTCGGCTTGTTGTAGTCTGCTAGACTCTTCTGTGCAGGTGGTGGTGGTGGTGGTGGTAAATCACCGCCTGGTGGTGGTGGTAACTGATCATCCATGGTAGGCGATGGAGGAGGTGAAAGTGACTCGGTGTATGAAACGGATGAAGATGACGGTGAAGATGAAGATGAGGAACTCTCCTTCAGTTCCTCGATCTTGATTGGAGTGACGGATGGAGGTGGATTGGTTCTGCTTCTCCTTGGAATCTGTGATTGTCGAGGTGGAGCAGAACTGCCTGGTCTCTTTATGCTCTTAGCCTTGTCGGTTTGAGAGTGAGTCCAAGGGCGGCGATGCATACACCTGTGAGCAACATACAAATAACAAAAACAAAACAAAAACTAGTGTAAAATCGAAGTGGAGGGAAAGATGAAAGATTGGAAAATAGAAGAATAAAATGCCACTTCTTCTTTCGAACAATCAAAAGAAGTCCCCGGCAACGGCGCCAATTTGATCATGCTACAGAACAGTGATCAAATACTACCAAGCTGGAAAGCTAGGGCAGATCGTATTCCACGGGTCTACGAATGATCGATTACTCAAATAAGCTGGCAAATTACTCAGGTTAAACACTTCGTGCATGGTGTGAGTTCCACGACTTCTAATTCTAAGAAATGCACGAGAATTAAAAATTGAAACTAAAAATATATTGGAAATTAGGGTTGAAAACAGATATGACAGACGAACTTAGACTTCGAATCCCATTTCGTGCACCAGAGCATTGGCAATCAACAGATCAGCGGATTTCAATTCTCATTCAATCAATTCTAAGACACCACCATAACTCCTGACCCTTAGGTTTAAGACCGGTGAACGTTCACTATATCCGTTCTAGCTACCAAGATTAATTAGCCGCCCGGGTACGGTCGCTTCTTGCAACGACTTAACTTAACTGGTGGAATTACTAACGATTTATGAGTTACTCTTGCAGTGGATTAACCCTAATTGGTTCCTACGAAAGGTACACTCTAATCATTATGTTAATTGTTCGATTTGATGTTTTAAAGTAAGGCGAGCGTTCGCTTCTATCCTTAGCTTAACAAGAATCTAATCTAGGTGATCAATCCAGACAAGAAACATGAACAATGAAGAACAAAACAAACATGAAAGAGAAACTGATTGAACTTTGAATCTAATCACCGCCGATCCGTGACCGCTTTAAAGCCCTGGGTCACTTAGGGTTCATCTAGTCTAAGCTCTAAGAGTTTAGCTACTCATGTTTTTCACAACAGAATCAAAGACAAAGAAAGAGTTCATCTTGACAGAGGAAGAACAGAAAAGGATCTGAAAAACCTAATTAACATGACTCCGGCAGAACTTCGATCTTCCAGTAAACTGCAATCCTAGCTCGAGTCTTCGAGATGGAAGGGATGGCGTCACGATCTCTTCTTGGCTCTTCGAACTCTAAAATCTCCTTCAGAACTCTTTAGAGATTCTCAAAATTATGTGAATTATGAGGTATTATCAGATATATCCTCTTTTGGGTCGCCGGTTAAGTATTTATAATTTACCCTAATACCGCCGGATTTTAACTGAGATTTTCGCCGAAAATGTGAAGGGATTTTTGCCGGAAATCCTAGTGCAAAAGGGATGACCGCCGGCTGGATTCTTCTGTGGTTTTCGGACCGATGGTTCTCGGCGAAAACTTGATGTTTTCGCCGAAAACTTCCTTGGCTGACATCAGTCGATTTGTGCATGTATTTTCGCCGAAAATGTGAAGGTATTTTCGGCGAAATCTTCAGTGTAAAACGGGGCAGGAATTGGTTCGACTTGATTGGCTCCTTGGATCGATTCCAGTGAGATTCCTCGAGGTTCCAACGCCTTAGACACGTTCTTGGCTACTTTATTTGATGGAAAAAACCTGTGCTAACATAGAAACACTAGAAAACCATCAAATAGACCCGAAACAGGCCAAAGTAACACAAATGGCACGAGATAGAGCAATTGATTGAATATTCGTTATTCTACCCTAAAAACCATGTCTTAAGCAAGGAAATGTCACTTAAATGAGGCTGATAATCACGTCAATTCGAGTGTCATCAGGTAGTGTGGGCTCCTTCTAGTTCTACTTTCACATACAATTCTTAACATCACATTCCCAACTCAACACGTCACATCCACGATCAACACACCAATCACATCGACCACATTTCATTCACAGTTCATAGTTCGCAACACATCACGTCTTCCATGCTCCTGTCACAATCACAGCACACACATCACAATCAAACAAGGTAACCGGCTAGCTCACCGGCCACCCCCTCCTGCAAGTACAGGGGAGGCCATGTCATGAGTCTAGGGGTCACCCACCTGTTCCTCATACTCAGAGCGACCCCATATTGGTAGGGCCAATCTCCTGCATCCACAACTGGCAACTCATAACATCATAGCACTTGCACTCATTCCCCAATCATTCTAACTCTCATTTCCATGTCAATCCATTAATCAGTTCATTTTAGTCCACACCCAACCCATATCATAGAAATCAACAACAACAATCAACCACGACAATCATCAAAAGCAACCAAGCACATTCACTGTACCATTTATCCCTTTTACACTCGTCATTTTCATGCTTCACCTAGGTTTAATCTAAGTCGAAATTAGAGCTCCTCGCACTGTCCAAAATACCTACACAACGCTAAGCCCTCACCTGGAATAGAAGACGAGGCTCTAATCGTCTTCTAGTTCCTCAGAAACCCGATTTCCCAACCACCAAACTCGTAGCTTTACCCCTCCTCACTGCTCACGACCTACACCTAGAAACCCAAAATGGAGGTTAGAAATCTCTTCTCCTCGTTGCTATGAATCCATAGCAACAAACGGAACTCAATTCCGACCTCTACAGCTCCCGGAATCACCCTTCGAAGATTGCTCCACCTTGGTTCGTCAATGGCTTTTTTGGGGAGAGAGAAAGGGTGGAGAAGTTATGAATTTCCGTGCAGAATCCGTCCTTTTATGTCAGGTCCACGATACACGGCGTGTATCCTCAACACACGACCGTGTATTAATTTCTGGCAACTTTCGACGAGATTCTAACGCTAAGGTACACGGCCGTGTATCAGGCATACACGTTGTGATACACGGCGTGTATCACACTACACGGCCGTGTACTGTACACTGCACCGTTCCCCCTTTGCAACTTCGACCCGGCTCATACACGAACGTCCCTGACTTCAAGGGGACCTTAGAAGCACTGATTCCAGCACCCTAATCAACCAAACTTGAGTTCCAAACCATTTGGTTGGGCGGGGATGTTACAAGTCTCCACAACTTCAAGGATTTCATCCCTGAAATCATCCCTAACTCATCCTAGCAACATGATACCGAAAACACAACAAGAATTGCAGCAATCCAAGTATCCTATTGACTCCTGAAATCCCTAACGACAACCCAACAGCCTTCCTTCAATCTACTCATCAATCCTACACCAACCCCCAACACTAAGCCATCACCAAGCACACCCTAGACCCCCTTGGAACCAACACCACAACGAGCAAACACAAGAACACACATTAAAGGAAGTAAATACCTGAAGCATAAGCTTCCACCAACTCCGTGTACCGCCACCTCATACTCTCCTCGGTCTCCCAAGTAGCCGACTCGATCTCGTTGTTCCTCCATACCACCTTCAGCTGCGGAATCTGCTTATTCCTCAAGACCCGAACTTGCCTATCCACTATTGCAACTTCTCCTCATAAGTCAAGTCCTGCTCAATCTCTACCTCCTCCGGCTGAATTATATGAGAAAGATCTCCATGATACCGCTTAAGCATACTCACATGGAACATGTTGTGTATCCTTTCCAACTCATTCGGCAATGCCAGCACATACGCCACCGGACCCGACTTAACTAGAATCTCATAAGGACCGATGTACCGAGGCGCCAACTTCCCCTTCCTACCAAAACGCATCAGCCCCTTCCACGGCGACACGTTAAAAAATACCTTCTCTTCAACATCAAAACTCAGCTCTCTAGCACGACCATCTGCATACGCCTTTTGCCTATCTTGAGCCGCCCTCAACCTATCCTTGATAACCTTAACACGATCAGCCATCTCTTGCACAACTTGAGGACCCGATAACACTCTCGCACCTTCCTCATCATAACACAATGGCGTCCTACACTTCCTCCCATACAAAGCCTCAAAAGGAGTGGACTTCAAACTACTATGATACGAGTTATTGTAGGCGAACTCAACCAAAGGTAGCAATTCAGTCCAAGGGGTTGGAAACTCTATGGCACAACTCCTCAAGGGTAAGGATCGTCCTCTCCGATTGTCCATCAGTCTGAGGATGATACGCCATCGAGAATTTGAGCTTAGTTCCCAACGCCGTATGCAGCCCCTCCCAAAAGTGAGTCATGAAACTCGGATTACGATCAGAGATGATGGATTGGGGAACCCCATGCAACCGTACCACTTCCTCTATATACAACTTGGCTAACTCCTCCACACTTGGCTTAAACCGAATGGGTATGAAATGTGCAACTTTCATCAAGCGGTCGACTATTACCCACACGGCATCCTTCCCCTCTCTAGTCGGTGGATAACCCGACACAAAATCCATGGTGATGTCCGCAAACTTCCACTCTGGAATTGGTAGGGACTGAAGTAATCCACCCAGAGCTCTATGCTCCGCCTTCGCCTTCTGACAAACCAAACAGGTCGCCACATAACGAGCCACGTCCTTCTTCATCCCCGGCCACCAAAAACTCAACTTCAGCTCATTGTACATCTTGGTCGTTCCAGGGCGCATAGCATACATCGAAGAATGAGCCTCCTCTAATATCCCTTTCTTCAACTCCTCTACCTCCGGCACACACACTCGACCCTTGCACCTCAACAACCCGCCAACTACCTCAAACCCATTATCCAAACCCTTCTCAACTTCTTCTCGAATAGCCACTAGAGTAGCATCCTTGAGCTGCTCCTCACCAATCCTATCATTCAACATGGGTCGGATGCTAAGCTTAGCAAGCAAACTTCCCACATCATCCAACTGCATCTCCACCCTCAAAGCCCTAAGATCAACCAACTCTTTTCGACTTAGAGCATCCGCAACCACATTAGCCTTACCAGGATGGTAGTCAATCGTGCAATCATAATCCTTCAAGAGCTCCACCCAACGCCTCTGCCTACTATTCAGTTCTTTCTGATCCATAAGATGCTTAAGACTCTTGTGATCGGTCATAATCTTGAACGTCTCCCCGTACAGATAATGCCTCCACAACTTCAAGGTGAACACCACTGCAGCCAACTCCAAGTCATGGATCGGGTAGTTCACCTCATGCACTCTAAGCTGACGTGAGGCATAAGCAACAACCTTCCCATCCTGCATCAGCACGCAACCCAACCCTTGCAAGGACACGTCACTAAACACCACATACACACCACCCTCTACCGGCAAGGTCAACACCGGAGCTGAAGTCAACCTCTTCTTCAACTCCTCAAAGGTTTTCTGGCACACTTCACTCCATTCATACTTCGACTCCTTCCTCAACAACTTATGTAGAGGAGAGGCTATGGTAGAGAATCCATCGACAAACCTTCGATAATACCCAGCCAAACCCAAGAAACTCCTTAGTTGCGACACATCCTTCGGTGGGGACCAATTAACCACCGCTTCAATCTTCTTCGGATCTACCTCCACGCCTCTCTTAGAGACCACATGCCCAAGAAACAACACCTCTTCCACCCAAAAATCACACTTTGAGAACTTGGCAAAAAGCTGCTGCTCCCTCAACTTATGAAAAACAATTCTCAAGTGCTCCTCATGCTCCTTCTCATTCTTAGAATAGATGAGAATATCATCGATGAACACTATCACGAACTTATCCAGATATTCATGAAAAACCTTGTTCATGAGTGCCATGAACGCGACCAGAGCATTAGTGAGACCGAAGGGCATCACAAGGAACTCATAGTGCCCATAGCGAGTCCTAAAGGCTGTCATCGGCTCCCACCCGTCCTCCACCTTCAACTGATGATATCCTGACCTCAAGTTTATCATCGAGAACACCTCAGCCCCTTGCAATTGATCAAAGAGATCGTTTATCCTTGGGAGTGGATAGCGGTTCTTGATCGTTGCCTTGTTCAACCGCCTATAATCAATGCACATTCTCACGTCCCATCCTTCTTCTTCACAAACAACACCGGTGCTCCCCACGGAGACACACTTGGGCTGATGAATCCCTTATCCAAGAGCTCTTGAAGTTGCTCCTTCAACTCCTTCAATTCAGCCGGTGCCATTCGATAGGGTGGAATGGAGATGGGAGCAGTTCCAGGAACCAACTCAATACTGAACTTCACTTCACGCTCAATCGGTGCACCAGGTAACTCCTCAAACACATCAGCAAACTCTCTTGCCACCGACACCTTCTCCAACTCCTCATTCTGCTCAACTGACACTTGCACCGACAAGGCCTCACACCCTTCTTGAATCAGAGAGAAAGCTTGCATTGCTGAAATTACTCCCATAGGTGCTGAATCCCTCTTCCTAACACCCTTGAACACCACCTGGCCAACCCCTCCCACCTGAAGCAACACCTCCTTCTTCTGACAATCAAGTAAAGCCCCGTGCCTAGCCAACCAATCCATGCCGAGGATGACGTCAAATTCGTTGAAAGGGAGCACCACCAAATCAACCAAGAACTCTACACCTCCATTGACACCTTACAACCTCTACACACTCTATCTACCCGAACAGAAGTCCCCAAAGGAGTTCTAACACCCCAACTAGCACCCAAACTACTAGCTACAACACCGAAGCTACTCAAACATTTCTCAGATACAAAGGAATGGGTCGAGCCTGAATCATACAAAGCGTAAACGGAAAGTCTAAGATGGAGATCATACCGGTGACCACGTCATTTGCATTCTCTGCCGCGCCCTTGGTGAGAGCATAAAGCCTCCCTTGCTTCCCTCCAGCTCCAACAGGTGTGGCATTAGCTCCCGTTCCTCGTCCAGCACCACTACCAAAGCTGCCTCCTCCTCTACCTCCATAACTCCCAGACGGAGCTCTAGGTCCCTGCACCGATCCCACAGACTGAGTCGAGGTAGCTCTCTTGGTGGGATAGTTCAGACTTCTATGTCCACGCTTCCCACAAGTGAAACAGGTCACACCCGCAAACAGATGACAAAATCCGAAGTGGCGCTTCCCACACAGGGGTAACCCAGACGGTGCCCCTCCCGAACGGACTGTACTACTAGCACGAGCAGGGCAAGCCACACTCTTATGACCTGGTCGGCCACAAGTGAAACAGGTCATCACACCCCTCGATGGAGTCGACTGGCTGCCCCTAAACCCAGAGAAGGAAGTCTGAGTTCTCTTCGCCGGGTAACTGTGAGTGGCCGAATGAGTAGGCAGGGTAGACGCCTTCCTCTTCTTCTCTTCCTTCTTCTGGTTCTCCAACCTCTCCCTCTCTAGCACCGCCGCTTTAACCGACACCAAACTCCCCATATCAGCGGTGGTGACTCCCTCCTGGATCTCCACTCTCAGTCCATTCTTGAACATGTTAATGAGCTTCCTCTCCCGGTTGGCCCGCTCATTGATGACACTCGATTTGACGTGATTATCAGCCTCATTTAAGCGACATTTCCTTGCTTAAGACATGGTTTTTAGGGTAGAATAACGAATATTCACTCAACTACTCTATCTCGTGCCATTTGTGTTACTTTGGCCCGTTTCGGGTCTATTTGATGGTTTTCTAGTGTTTTGATAAGAATTTTACCAAGGTTGTATTCCACAAGGTCCTCTCATAAGCTAATACTCACAAAATTCATGAACGGTCTAAACTTAAAATTCAGGACAAATCGAAAGCATAAGCAAACAAGGAAAAACTAACAAGTGAAATTGAGGATCAAACAAGAGAGAAGGGAGTTTAGCTTAGCAAGGGGTTTCTTCAAGCTCAAGGTTCATGAAAGATGGATTGAATCTCAAGCAACGATGTGTAAACTAATGACCATGCAATTCACTCAAGTAGAATCAATGAACTCTCGCACAATTGACTCTCTACTCCTAGACCAAATGCACCATGCTCTCGCTATGTGAACAAAGGTAATGGAGTGCTTTAACTAGCTCAATGAAATGCCAAAAACTTGAATTCTATGCTAACATTCATCTAGCACAAGGTAAATGATGCAAGACACTCTCATGTCAATCATAAAGCACTAGTCAAGCAATCAAAAGGGTCTCTCAACCTTCAAATGAAAGAAAACTCAATGCACACCAAGTGTTTGATAAAATGACAACAAGGGAAACAAGCTCAAAATGGTTGCAATTGTATAATCCAATCTCTCAAATCATCCAATTATAATCCAAAGACCTTAGATCAACATCAATCAATCATTCTCATGTATTGAAAGACATAACAAAATATCAAAGGACAAAGTTAAATCCCATGAACAACAAGCACAAGGTCTAGGATCATCATCTTACACAAATGGCTATGAGAAACTCAATCCATACAATCAATCATCTATCCTAGCTTGATCCATCCCCCATTAACCTAAACCTAAGCTTAGCCTAGCATAACCATGGAAGAAACCTGAAATTGAGTAGAGGAGACCATCCTTGCTTCCATGGAGGATCTTGCCACTTGGCTCTTCAAGCTTCAATCCAAGGTGTGGAGGACTTCACTTAGATCCTTGATCTTCAAGTTGATCAACAATTGAGGGAGGAGGATGATTGGTAAAGAGGGGATGGTGATGGGCGATTGGGAGAAATTGAGAGAGAGAGTGATCGGCGATGGTGTTGTAAAAATATAATGACTCTCAATTTTCCGCCCCCTTTCACCTTTATATAGTCTGCTGGAAAAAGCTGGGATTTTCGGTGAAAATTCTACAAGATTTTCGCCGAAAATATGTTTGAAAAACACCGAGCAGCTTGTCATTTCTTCATAGATTTTCGGCGAAAAATTTGAAGAGTTTTCGCCGAAAATTTCTTCATACATGGAACGGCTGTCTCCTGTAATTCAGTTTTCGGTCGAGAACTTAGAGTTCTCGCCGAAAACTTCTTCAGTTGAAGGGTGCATTTTTCTCGAGTTTTCAACGATCATATCTCCTCCGTCCTATCTCCGATTGACCTCCCGTTTGATCCTACGTGCTCCTTGTCACCAGTACTTCAATGACAAGACCTGAAAATGCAAAGAAAACAACTCCAATAGACATAGAATTGGCCTCAAAGTGGCAACCGAGCAACAAAAGGGCATTTTGCATAAAACATCCATAAAGGCCTATAAATCCTAGCAAAATGAGATCAAACATGGGGGATCCCTAGGCTAATCGAGGACTTATAATGCACTAAATATGATCACATCAAATTCCCCTACGACTAAGCTTTGCTTGTCCTCAAGCAAACGAATTAGAAAACATCCAAGTCCACAAATGACAAGATCAGTCACATTGAGATTCAAACGATAACAATTTGGCCTAAACTGTTCCATGAACAAACTTAACCTACACATGCAAGAACGTCAACCAAACAAGTCTAGACCTCACTAATATATGCACACTTCAAGTAGTGGTTAATTGGGATACAGAAAACAGACCACGACAACACCGACTCTAATCAAAAGGACTTGAACTCGGGAGATGGAACGGATAAGGTGGGGGTAAGAGAATTTTTGAGAGTGATGAGTGATTATGATGTGGCTATCGACTCGACTTCATCCGCTTCTAGATCCGCTCTTTACAAACTCGGGCGTAGGATCAAGGGCTACAATTGAGAACTTTTTTTTTCCTTTCTTTTCTTTCCATTTTCATTTTTTTTCTTTTTTTTTCTTACTGCATACTAGTGCTCGATCCAACACTTCACTTAGGTGTTGAACCTACCTAGCTCACAGCTTTTTCCTTTGCTAGTGCTCAACCCGACACTTCACTTAGGTGCCGAGCTTGCCTAGCTTAGCTTTTCTTTTCTTTTCTTTTGAGCATAACTAGCCACTTGATCCTTAGTCCCTTACAACTTCCACACAAGATTTCGAATTGGATTCCGTCTAATCTCAAGCCACAATCACGAGGGATCAAAAAGGCGAATAAAACATGGACAAAAGGGTGAAAATTCTGATTGCCTTCATCATCTTAGACCGGTGTTATCGAGTGGTACAAAAACACGTATCAAACCAATCAACCAACATACAAGAGTGATAAAAATCTCTGTTCTGGCCTAGACTCATTTGATATTAGCTCTAGCATGCTGGTTATAGGTTCTAAGTAGGACAGTCTAAACGTCATTGTGAAAGCTTGAAGCCAATCAAACACCAAAAGTCAAGAACCGAATGATTCTACAATAGGGGGAATTGACATTCAATCAAGATCATGCAACTCATCAAAGCATAGCCTTAGATCTCTACCACAAATAATCACACCAAACCTCAAACTCCCCTACGACTAACATGAGCATTGTCCTCAATGATCAAGAGAGAGAGGGTAAGGTGGAACGAAGTTACCGCGTTGGTAGAGAGGAGCATAAGACGCCACAGTAACGGAAGAGTCCCATAGCGCTCATTGTGAAGAGTGATCCGCCTAAGTGCTTGCCAACATCTTATTCAACGAACTAAAACAACACAAAAACTTAAAAGTGAAAAGGTAAGGATAACATGGGTTGCCTCCCATGAAGCGCTTCTTTAACGTCTCTAGCTAGACGAAACCAAGAGCACTCAAGGCATAACCAAGGATAAAACCTCAACCACACCAATAGTATCATTAACCACATAATGTTTAAGTCGATGGCCATTCACCTTAAAAGGCTCGGTTTTGGGACGGAGAGATTACCTCGACGGTGCCATAAGGAAATACTTGAGTTACCGTGAATGGTCCGGACCAACGAGATCTCAACTTCCTAGGAAAGAGTCTGAGCCGAGAGTTGTATAGGAGGACTTGGTCACCAACTCTGAAATTCTTGCCCGACTTCAATCGGGAGTCATGAATGAGCTTCGTCCTCTCCTTGTAAAGCTTGGCACTCTCATAAGCATGATGGCGATACTCTTCGAGCTCATGTACCTTGTGAGCCGTGTGATTTGCCCCATGATGTCCACCCGTAGGACCGGAGTGGCAATGAAGTATGATGTCCTTCGCTTCGCCATGGGTAACACATCTTCTAATCATCCCATCGGAGCCAACTCGAAACACAAAAGGATCATCCCAATAGTAATGCTTCAAATCCGCAAAGAACTTCCTTTTGTCTTGAGTGGAGAGACCCTCCTTCAAGTATCCACTAGCAAGGTAGTTAGCTAAATCCGCGAACCACGGTTCCTTGAACTCCAAAGTTGCTAACGCGAATAATAGCTCATCGGGGAAGTCGTCATTGATTTCTTCCTTACCGTTGTGTACCATTTCAGCTTCTTTCAAACGAGACAAGTGATCGGCGGCTACATTCTCGGATCCCTTCTTATCTCGAATTTCAATGTCAAACTCTTGCAACAAAAGAACCCATCGAATCAATCTTGGTTTAGCATCGGTCTTAGATAGAAGGTACCTCAAAACTTGGTGGTCCGTGAAGACAATAGTGTGAGAAAGCACCAAGTAGGACCTAAACTTATCAAAGGCAAACACTATATGGCCAAGAGCTCCTTCTCCGTAGTTGTATAGTTCCTTTGAGCATCATTGAGAGTCTTACTTGCATAGTATATTGGATGGAATCTCTTGTCAATTCGTTGGCCTAGAACCGCTCCAATAGCGTAATCACTAGCATCGCACATCAACTCAAATGACTTTGACCAATTCGGAGCAATGAGTACAGGAGCTTTTGTGAGTTTATCCTTTAGGAGTTCAAAAGCTCACATGCATTCATCATCAAATCGAAATTACACATCCTTTTCGAGAAGTCGAGTCATAGGAGTAGTTATCTTGGAGAAGTCTTTAATGAAACGCCTATAGAAACCGGCATGCCCCAAGAAACTTCTCACGACCTTCACAGAAGAAGGTGGAGGAAGTTTAGAGATGGTTTCTAGCTTTGCCTTAACAACCTCAATGCCTCTTCGAGAGATCTTGTGACCAAGAACAATCCCCTCATTGACCATGAAATGGCACTTCTCCCAACTTAATGCGAGGTTGGTCTCTTCACAACGATGCAACACCTTCTCAAGGTTCCTCAAACAAAGATCGAATGAGTCCCCAAAGACTGAGAAATCATCCATGAACACTTCCATGATATCTTCCACAAAATCATCAAAGATGGAGAGCATACATCGTTGGAAGGTAGCGGGAGCATTGCACAATCCAAATGGAATTCGGCGATAAGCAAACGTACCAAAAGGGCATCCATCCAAGAAACAATAGTACTCGTGCCGGAGAGACGCTCGAGCATTTGATCCATGAAAGGTAGAGGAAAGTGATCCTTCCTTGTGGCCTCATTGAGTCGACGATAATCTATGCAAACACGGCACCCGGTGATCGTCCTTGTCGGGATGAGCTCATTCTTGTCATTAGCTACCACCGTGATTCCTGCTTTCTTGGGAACAACTTGCACGGGGCTAACCCAAGGACTATCCGAGATAGGAAAGATAATCCCCGCATCCATAAGCTTAATAACCTCTTTCTTCACAACCTCTTTCATGTTAGGATTCAATCTTCTTTGAGGTTGCACAACCGGCTTGAAATCTTCCTCCATGAGGATCCGATGTGAGAAAAATGTGGGACTTATACCTCGAATATCCGAGATGCTCCACGCAATAGCTCTCATGTACTTCTTAAGGAGCTCCACTAACGGTCCTTTTGCTCGGGTAGAAGCTTAGAATTGATGATGACCGGTAGCTTAGAATTTGGCATGAGAAAAGCATACTCCAAATGTGCGGGAAGAGGCTTGAGCTCAAGAGTAGGTGGTTCTTCATAAGACGTCTTCACCCTTTCCACCTTCGGAAGAGCAACAAAAACCGTTTCACTCTCCAACTTGTCTCTCCCTTCATCAAGATAAGCCACCTGAGCTTTTAACTCTGGGGTGTCTAAATGTTCCTGCACATTCATTCTAAGGCAAACATTCAAAGAATCTCGACACACGAAGTTAGAAATACTACACACACTAGCCGAAGCAATAGTATCACACGAGTACTCTAAATCATCCTGTGCGTGAGCAAATTTCATGCCATCGGCTATGCAAAATGTGACACTCTCTTGTCCTACTCTCAATGTCAATTTCCCATTATGCACATCAATTAAAGCACGAGAAGTAGCAAGAAATGGTCTACCAAATATCAATGAGACATCCACATCATCGGTATCAATGACCGCAAAGTTAACTAGGAAAACAAAAGGACCAACTTTAACTAGCACATCATCAACAATCCCCCTAGGACTCTTGGTCGACTTGTCCGCAAGTTGAATATACATACGAGTAGGACAAAGATTAGATAACCCTAGTTTCTCAAATATGCAATAAGGCATGACATTGATACTAGCACCTAGATCCGCAAGACCATTAGCCAAAGAGGTATTACCTATAGCACACGGGATAGTAAAAGTACCTGGATCCTTAAGCTTTTCCGGTGGACTCTTGAAGAGAACGGCGGAGCATTCCTCATTGAGGTGAACGATAGATGTCTCCGGTAGCTTCCTCTTGTTGGTGTAGAGTTCCTTCATGAACTTAGCATATTGAGGCATCATAGTCATAGCTTCGGGAAACGGAAGGGAGAATTGCATTTGACTAAGCCGCTCAACAAACTTCTTAAAAACCTTCTCAAGGCCATCCTTACTCACTCGAGAGGGGTATGGAAGCTTAGGCTTGTATGGAGGTACAACTGGTGCGGGAGGAGAGACCGGTGGTGTACTCGGTGTAGCCTTACTAGGTTCCTTGGCAACCTTAGTACTCACATTACCCGTAGGAGGTTCGACTTCAACCTCAACTTCATCCGAAGGATCCTTGATATCATCTTCATCAACCATTATATTAGGAGCTTGTACCTTTTGGGAGTCAATTGGAGAAGAGGTCGCATCTTGCAAAGGTTTTCCACTCCTCAAGGTCACTACCTTGCAATGCTCCGGACCTTTGGGGTTGACCTCGGTATTGGAAGGCAAAGTACCTGAGGGTCGCTCCGAGAGTGTCTTAGCAATGTGACCCATTTGATTCTACAAATTTGCAATCAAAGCTTGTTGATTTTTTATAAGTTGAATCATTGCCGCGTTGGTATCCTCTTGAGATATTGGAGAAACGCCCTCTTTGTTGTGAGGTGGCTTGTTGAATCCGGGTGGTCCATCACCTCTATGATTGTACATTCCCGGTGGAGTAGGACCTTGGGGACCTTGATTCGGATGTCCACTTTGATTCCACTGATTTCCCCCTTGGTTCCCTTGTCCTTGGTGACCTCCTTGAGTCCATTGACTACCTTGGTTTTGATTACTTCCTTGTGACCATTGGTTGCCTTGACACCCTCTATAACCTTGGAATCCTCCTTGATTTCCTTGGTTGTAACCCTTGTTATAACCACTACCTTGACTCCCTTGGCCTTGGTACCCTTGGTTAGACTTGTTGTACCCACCACCTTGGTTCCAAGGTCGGTTATAGGTACCTTGATAGTTACCTTGGGGGCTGAAATTACCATGGAATCCTTGACCTTGTGCGAAGTTTACCTCCTCATTGTGATCGCCTTGGCCAAGCTCAGGAGTGGCGGAAGGGCAAGCACTGAAGTCGTGACCCTGACCCCCACAACATTCACAACAATATATTGAAGCAACTGGGGGGTTACCCACATGAGATGATGGAACCTTGGAGGGATGTTTAGGCATACTCAGGTTACTTACCTGAGATGCCATAGCCTCGATCTTAGACATGAGGAGTGCAAACATAGGGTCATCCTCATCTCGGTGCCCCGGTAGCTTAGGCTTATTCCCATAGCTAGAAGAATCCTTTGGTGCATCAACACTTATAGCTCTAGAGTCATAGTGAGTGCCACTTCCATACTTAGACCTTGGGGGTTGTTGTCGAGACCAACTCCTCGTCTTGTTGGCCATCTCCGCAAAGATTTCTAGAGCATCTTCGGGAGTGAGCATCCTTAGATCACCTCCGGCGGCTTGGTTGATCATCCTTGTATTCTCAAAATCAAGGGACCTAGCAAAGATATCCGCCAAACTCCATTCGTCGAAGTTGTGATGAGGACAAGACCGAAGAAGGGCTTGGAACCTATTCCAAGTCTCATGGAATAGCTCTCCCTTGTGTTGTGTGAAGTGGTTGATACGATCTCGGATTGCATCCGTCATATAAGGGGGAAAGAATTCCTCGTGGAAGGCTTCGGCTAGTCCCTCCCATGTAGTGAATGTTCTACTAGGTTGGTTCTCCAACCAAGACTTGGCTCGACCTTTGAGGGAGAAGGGGAAAAGTCGGAGTCACACACAATTCAGGTGAACTTGATCGTTCTTCACCGTATCGCATATCTCTAGGAAGTCCTTCAAATGTCTAGATGGGCACTCTCCATCTATACCGTTGAACACCACTCCGTTCTGTACCATCTAAATCATATTAGGCTTCAACTCGAAGTTTCATGCATTTACCAGTCTTCGCACGATGCTCGAGGTTTCCCCTTCGAGGGTTGGGCGAGCATAATCGGCTAGTGTGCGCCTCGCACCTCTTTGCGATTGATCATCTTCATTAGTGTGATGTGAATGTTCCGATTGGTTATCCTCGTCCTCGTGATGAGACATAGTGTGGTGTGAGATGCGGTCAGCTTCTTGTTCTTCAACTGTAGGAGGTGGGGAAGTAGTCCGTGGTTCGAGCACTTGTTCTAATCCTTTGAGTCGTGCTTGAAGACGAGCTGAACGCCTCATGCACTAACCCAAATCTCCTGCGAACAAGCACAACAAACACACCCGAGTAATATAACGATGCGGGATAACAAAGTAAACAAAGAGTAACAAGGAAGCTAAAAGGAAAACGGAAGGAAGTGTAAAGATCGGTTCACTAATAATTGCTTTCTTAGGAATGAGAGTTCCCCGGCAACGGCGCCAAAAACTTGATAAGAATTACCAAGGTCATATTCCACAAGGTCCTCTCATAAGATAATACTCACAAAATTCATGAACGGTCTAAACATTTAAAATTGAGGTTTGGTTTTGAAAGAGAACAAATCGAAAGCATAAGCAAACAAGGAAAAACTAACAAGTGAAATTGAGGATCAAACAAGAGAGAAGGGAGTTTAGCTTAGCAAGGGGTTTCTTCAAGCTCAAGGTTCATGAAAGCTGGATTGAATCTCAAGCAACGATGTGTAAACTAATGACCATGCAATTCACTCAAGTAGAATCAACGAACTCTAGCACAATTGACTCTCTACTCCTAGACCAAATGCACCATGCTCTCGCTACGTGAACAAAGGTAATGGAGTGCTTTAACTAGCTCAATGAAATGCCAAAAACTTGAATTCTATGCTAACATTCATCTAGCACAAGGTAAATGATGCAAGACACTCTCATGTCAATCATAAAGCACTAGTCAAGCAATCAAAAGGGTCTCTCAACCTTCAAATGAAAGAAAACTCAATGCACACCATGTGTTTGATAAAATGACAACAAGGGAAACAAGCTCAAAATGGTTGCAATTGTATAATCCAATCTCTCAAATCATCCAATTACAATCCAAAGACCTTAGATCAACATCAATCAATCATTCTCATGTATTGACAGACATAACAAAATATCAAAGGACAAAGTTAAATCCCATGAACAACAAGCACAAGGTCTAGGATCATCATCTTACACAAATGGCTATGAGAAACTCAATCCATACAATCAATCATCTATCCTAGCTTGATCCATCCCCCACTAACCTAAACCTAAGCTTAGCCTAGCATAACCATGGAAGAAACCTGAAATTGAGTAGAGGAGACCATCCTTGCTTCCATGGAGGATCTTGCCACTTGGCTCTCAATTTGACGCCCCCTTTCACCTTTATATAGTCTGCTGGAAAAAGCTGGGATTTTCGGTGAAAATTCTACAAGATTTTCGCCGAAAATATGTTTGAAAAACACCGAGCAGCTTGTCATTTCTTCATAGATTTTCAGCGAAAACTTTGAAGAGTTTTCGCCAAAAATTTCTTCATACATCGAACTGCTGTCTCCTGTAATTCAGTTTTCGGTCGAGAACTTAGAGTTCTCGCTGAAAACTTCTTTAGTTGAAGGGTGTATTTTTCTCGATTTTTCAAACGATCATATCTCCTCCGTCCTAGCTCCGATTGACCTCCCGTTTGATCCTACGTGCTCCTTGTGACCAGTACTTCAATGCCAAGACCTGAAAATGCAAAGAAAACAACTCCAATAGACATAGAATTGGCCTCAAAGTGGCAACCGGGTAACAAAATGGCACTTTGCATAAAACATCCATAAAGGCCTATAAATCATAGCAAAATGAGATCAAACATGGGGGATCCCTAGGCTAATCGAGGACTTATAATGCACTAAATATGATCACTTCATGTTTTCATGTTAGCATAGGTTTTTGCCATCAAATATAGTAGCCAAGGACGTGTCTAAGGCATTGGAACCTCGAGGAATAGCACCGGAATCGATCCAAGGAGTCAATCAAGTCGAACCAAATCCTGCTCCCATTTACAAAGAAGTTTTTGGCGAAAACTCATGAAGAAATCGGCAGAACTTTCAAGAAGAACTTTTCTGCGAAAACACCAAGTTTTCGCCGAGAACCGGCTGTCCGAAAATCACAGGAGAATTTAGCCGAGCAATCATCCCATTTACAAAGGAATTTTCGGCAAAAAATCCCTAGGGTTTTCGGTGAAAATTCCAGGCAAAATCTGGCGGTATTAGGGTTAAGTATAAATACTTAACCGGCGGCCCTAAATCATAGAGAATATCTCATATCTCATATCTCATAATACCAACTAATACCAAATACTTCAAGGATTCTCAAGAGTTCTGAAGGAGAGTTTAGAGTTCGAAGAGCCAGGAAGAGATCGTGATGCCATCCCTTTCATCTCGAAGACTCGGAGCTAGGATTGCAGATTACCGGAGATCGAACTTCTGCCGGAGTCGTCTTAATTAGGTTTTTCAGATCCTTTTCTGTTCTTCCTCTGTTCAAGATGAACTCTATCTTTGTCTTTGATTCTTTTGTGAAAAACATGAGTAGCTGAACTCATAGAGCTTAGACTAGATGAACCCTAAGTGACCCAGGGCTTTAAAGTGGTCACGGATCGGTGGTGATTAGATTCAAAGTTCAAGCAGTTTCTCTTTCATGTTTGATTTGTTCTTCATTGTTCATGTTTCTTATCTGGATTGATCACCTAGATTTGATTCATGTTAAGCTAAGGATAGAAGCGAACGCTCGCCTTACTTTAAAACATCAAATTGAACAATTAACCTAATCATTGGAGTGTGCCTTTCGTAGGAACCGGTTAGGGTTAATCCACTACAAGAGTAACTCATAAATCGTTAGTAATTGCACCAGTTAGTTAAGTCGTTGCGAGAGGCGACCATACCCGGGCGGCTAATTAATCTTGGTAGCTAGATCGGATAGAGTGAACGTTCGCCAGTCTTAAACCTAAGCGTAAGGAGTTATGGTGGTGTCTCAGAATTGATTGAACGAGAATCGAAATTCGCTGATCTGTTGATTGCCAATGCTCTGGTGAACGAAGGGGGATTCAAAGTCTAAGCTTGTCCATCATCTTTGTTTAATCAACCAATCTTTTAATCTGTTTTCAGTTTTAATTTTTAATTTCCGTGCATTTCTTAGAATTAGAAGTCGTGGAACTCACACCACGCACAAAGTGTTAAATCTGAGTAATTTACCTTTATATTTGAGTAATCAATCATTAGAAGACCCGTGGAATACGATCTACCCTAGCTTCCAGCTTGGTAGTTATTTGATCACTGTTTTACAAGCTCATCAAATTGGCGCCGTTGGCGGGGACTTCTTTTGATTGTTCGAAAGAAGAACTGGCATCTTATTCTTCTACTTTCCATCTTTCACCTTTCCATCCACTTCGATTTTACACTGGTTTTGTTTGTTTTTGTTATTTGCAGGTTGTTCACAGGTGTATGCTCCGCCGCCCGCTCACGCGCTCTCAAACTGCCAAGGACGACAAGGCTAAGAGTGTAGAGAGACCAGGCAGTTCTGCTCCGATCCACTTCCATCCGTCACTCCGATCAAGATCGAGGAACTGAAGGAGAGTTCCTCATCTCCATCTTCACCGTCATCTTCATCCACTTCATACACCGAGTCACTTACACCTCCCCCATCTCCTACCATGGATGATCAGTTACCACCACCACCACCACTAGGCGGTCAACCACCACCAGTTGCACCGAAGAGTCTAGCTGACTACAACAAGCCGACCTTGACTAGCGTTCGATCTTCTATCACCGTGCCGCGCATTGAAGGAGATCCTGACTATGAGATCAAGATTCCATTCTTGACTATGATCTCTAGGGATCTACAGTTTGAAGGCAGGCCACTAGACAATCCGTGCACGCATCTGGCGGACTTCCTTGATCTCTGCAGCACTTTCAAGAATGGGAATCTCGACAAGAACACTCTTTGCTTGAGAGCTTTCACGTTCTCTCTGAAAGGCGCTTCTAAGAGGTGGCTTACTGGCAAACCACCTGGCTACTACACCGACTGGGAGACTCTTGCTCAAGACTTCATCGAAGAGTACTTCCCTCCTGCCAGAACAACAGCCTTTAAGGACAGCATCGCCAGATTCTCTCAGAAGGAAGGAGTGAGCTTATATGATACTTGGAATCAATTCAAAGAACTTCTCTACAACTGTCCTCATCACGGTTTCGAGCAGAGGCAGTTAGCTGAAATCTTTGCTCGAGGTCTTAGAAAGGAATCTGCCAAATGGGTCAATTCTCTAGCTGAAGGAGATTGCACTACACTTACAACAGAAGCTGCTCTTCTTCATTTCGCGAACTGTGCTTCCAAGTCGAGAAACTGGGAAGGACAATCTGAAGGATCTAGAAGAAAGCTCGATCTCGAAGCTACTATCAAGGCAGAAGTAGAGAAGCATCTGAAGAAGTCTTCTACACCCATCAAGCCACCGGCAGCCATTGTCTACGTTGCCGATTGCGAGTGGTGTGGAGCTTGTGCGCATAATGGAGGCTAATGCCAGAATTTTGGTAAAACAAAAGTCTGGTCTGCCGAAGAAGTCAATTTCGTTCAACAGGGCTTCAGCAACAATCAGAATGGTTATGCTGGCTACCATAATTTCAGGCAACAGGGGAATTATCAAGACAGTCCTCCCTACAATGCCGGTGCCAACCAGAACCAGAACAGCCGACCAGCTGGTCCAGCTCAAGATTAGAAGCCGAATCATCCACCGGTTGGTGTCTACCAACCACCGCACCGCAATCCGGGTAACTATGGAACTGCTCCTGGCAATCGCCAGAATCAATACCTGAACAATACTTATACAAGGCAGCAACATCAGAGGGAAAACAACGTCAGTGAACTGGACAAGAAGCTTAGTCAGATCATACCAGGCTTGACGATCATGACAGTCATTTCAAGGCCCAAGCTCTTCTCAACAAAGAACAGATCGCATCCGGTCAAAGAATTGAGCAGGCTGTGAACCAGATTTCTAGCATGCTAGCATCTGGTCGACCATTTGGCCAACTTCCGAGCCAGACTGAGCCAAATCCGAGAAAGGAGCAAGCTAAGATGGTATCCGTTCAAGAACCGTCATACTCATCTACTAATGATTCTTCTAATTTATGCAGGACCGATGAAGCTCCAGAGAAGAAGGAAGCACCGAAGGAAGCGCCTAAGGAGTATGATCCTCCTCTTGCTCCGTACTACGTGAAGCCTCCTTTTCCAAGAGCATTGCTACCAAACGCGAGGATCGAGACTGGCATGTGGGGAGGTAAAGAAGGATATCCTGCCGCTCGTAGCAAGAAGCCTTCATCGCCATATCCAGCAAAGTGTTCTGATCCTGGTTCTTTCACGCTCCCTCTAGTTATTAATGATGTTGAGATAGAACGTAGTTTGGTTGACCTAGGCGCGTCTGTCAATGTTATGCCTATGAGTTTATTTGAAAAATTGAACCTAGGAGAACTTGAACCAACTAGCATACAACTTGTCTTTGCTGATAGATCACTGAAAACTCCGAGAGGAGAGATAAAAGACGTTGTTACTAAATGTGGTCCTTTCACGTTCTTAGCTGACTATGTGATCATAGATACTAGTAAGGATGATTCTACTATTCTCATAGGACGACCCTTCATGGCTACAACTGGAATGCAAATTAACGTTCCAAATGGTTCCTTGACTTTGAGGGTTGGTAAGGACACAATAACGTTCCGCCTTAAGGACGGAATGAAATATACTCCTTTGAATGAAGAATCTCATTGCCTAGCTGTTGAAACTGTGGAATTGACTCCGGTCAACTCCGATACTGACATCTCTTCTAGTGTTCCTAGATCAATTGCTGTTGCAGGTGTTGAACAAATTACCAAGCAGAAGCCAAAATCTGCTGCTTAGAAGCCACCAAAGAAGAAGGAACTTAAAGCCTCTTCTTCACCGCCGAGCAAGGAACCTGGCAGGTCACGGAGAAGGAATCAGAAGAAAATGAAAACTCAAATGGTCTGGAGACCAGTTGTTCCACCACCTTCTACCGAGCCAGCTGCACCACCAATTCGTTCCGAACTACCGGCGCTGGAACAAGTATTGAAGGAGAAGCCAAAAGCATCTCCTAAGGAAATACTAACGATCACCGATCCTGGTGATACGAAGCCGGAGGTTAAAGAGAAGACGAAGTCGATCGTTCTCATTCCGTCCACCGTCTTTCTTGTAGGGAATGATCCCTTGAAAGAACTTTTTGGTCCGTTCAAGATCACTGATCACCTTCCCGATGGACGTACCAAGCTCATACATGTTAACGGGAAGAAATTTATGCTTGACGGAGATGCCCCGAAGCTCTACTTCATGAACTCCGATGCTAGCATTAAGGAGATCCTGAGTTGGGATGTCTCCTAATACCATCCAGGTATCGTCCAGCTCAAGGACGTTAATAAAAGAGCGCTTCGTGGGAGGCAACCCACTGCTGGAGTCAGTTTTTCATTTATGTCAAACTTAGTGTTTTAGAGTCTGTTCGGGGGAGCCAAAAGTGTCAGTTTGCAAGATTTCTTATTTTTGGTGTGTACTCTGTGTGTCTTCGTTTGAATCGCAAGTTGTTTGAGGTTGTTCCGATTTTTGTGGATTTAATTGTAATTTTCTAAAGTTTGCCGGGATTGCGAAAATATTTTCAATCGTTCAGGTCAAAATTTTCGGCGAAAACTGACCCATTTTTCTGTGAAAACTTGTTTGTAAATCCCACTGTGTTTTCTGGTCGATTTTAACTAAACTTTTCGGTGAAAAATCTATGAGTTTTTGGCAAAAAATCTATGAGTTTTTGGCGAAAACTCCTTTGAAAACCGGCAGACGTTTTTTCACTTGTGTTTTCGGCAAAAATTGCACACATTTTCGCCAAAAACTTGAGACAAAATCAAACAATTTTTCCCCTATTTCCAGGTCTCTTTTCTCTCTCTCCCCTCACTTCTTCATTTTCGAAAATAACCAAAACCTTCCCCCTGTTTAAAACTCAGTTGCTGCTGCCGCAATACTTTCGCCATCGCTGTCCGTTTGCCACCGCCGCCGAACCTCTCCCCTCCCTTTTCCGATCAGTTTGAGTCATAGATCAGTCAAATCGGAGCTCTAGAGCTCCCGTTCAGCCAAACCCTAAATTTTTTTATTTTTCCACCAATTTCTCTCTCTCCGTTCATTTTCAGCACTCATGGCTTCAAGGTAAGTTGTAGAACTTTTCATTCCGAATCTTTTGACATGTTGAATGCTGAATTTCGTCGGGGTTGACTTTCGATTGACTTTTCGTTTTGCCTCAATTTACGTGCCGACTGATTTTGTGTGAACTAGGTTAGTTGAATGCTTTGGACTGATCTAGCATGATTAGGTAGAATTGTGTTGAATTATAATACCAATTGATCGTGTGTGTTGATATACTTAAGGATTGATTCTTTCGATGTTGACTTTTATGAAATGTCGGTTTGACCATGAATTGTTTATGCTTGTTTGGCTGCCATGTGTGTTCATTCACGTTCATATTACTGTGCTTGCCATCTGAGTTTATAATTATGCCGTCATTTTCCGCTTTGAGCTAGTAATTGCCATGATTAGGGTTCAATGTGCTATGATGTTGACTTTTTGAATGTCGATTTGACTTGTGATCCCTAATTATGTTATGAACATTCCGGCTAGACATATGCATGATTTGTGATTTATCGTGATTACCGGTTACTTAATTTGCTTACCCCCCACTCGGTTTTCCTCATTTCTTTGTGAAATTGAGTTTTTCTACTAAGTGTGGGGTGGGTTATTAGTTAATTAATCTGGTTTCGTTTCTGGTTTTAGGAATGTCATTCATGAGCGCAGGACTACGGCGCGACTTGACACCGGCTCTAGCTCCCTAGTCCCTGCTCCTGTCACACCCGCCGTCCAGGGCCCTCCACCAGCTTTCCCTAGTCGTGTCGGGTACCACGCCACCGTTGCCCGCCTGCCCCAGTACTACTTCGAGCGCTACCAGAGGCTCGAGCATGTTCCTAGAGCTGGTGTTCGCCCATTATCTATGGAGTCACTCTTCGAGCACGATGAGGACTGGCATCGGAATGTGCTCGACGCATTGATACCTGCAGGACTGCTGGAGCTGACCACCATAGCTGCTGACTTCCTAGACATCGCTCTCCAGGAGTTTTGGGCGACATTCGATCTGGATGAGCACAAGAAGAGGGAGCGCAAGAAGGTCGTCTCCTTCTATCTTGGCGGGGTGTATAGGGACTTCACCTACGATGAGTTTGCAGCTCATCTCGGGATCCCCCGCGAGCACTACGAGGGACATCACCTCGGCTGGGAGAACAACTCCGACAGCGAAGATGAGTATGACGCGCTCTGGAGCCACATGACTGGAGTGCCTGATGCTCGGACCACGAAGCACAACTCAGTTAAGTCCCTCTCTCACCCTCTCTATCGATTCATTCATATGGTTTGGCGTAGATCACTACTGTTCGCTCCAGAGAAGGACCGCCACCATATCAGCAGAGAGGAGCTTCTCCTCCATCGCGCTATCTGAGAGAGTTATCCTCTTCATCCCGGATGGGTGCTTGCACGCTTATTCCGCCAGAAGACTCAGAAGACGAAGCCACCTCGCTCACTCTTGGGAGGCAACTTCGTCGGCCGACTTAACATCTCCCTCGGTCTTAGCCATGAATATGGCCCGGACGTCCCACGCCACAATGTGTACACCATCGGTGGAGATTTAGCGGTCGAGTACGCCCTTGAGCTGGACCTCAGTCCACAGGTGGCGGCGCGTCCTCCTCTCAATCACGAGGCTGAGTCGAAGGAAGAAGATGATTCTAGGGAGCCGCAGCCCTAGTCAGAGCCGGTGTTTCATGATCATACACCCTCGCCACATCATCAGGGAGGGTATGAGTACCAGTCACCGCCGCCCATTCCAGAGCCGTACCAGGCGCCTCACCCGTAGCACCGACCACATCCCGCGGATGTTGGAGAGCTGTACGAGTGACTCTAGGAGTGGCAGATCCAAGATACCGCCACTCAGGATGCCAGATGGATTATTATGCAGCAGCACATGCTCCGCACTGACGAGAGGTATGAGGCACAGCTGGCATGGCAGCGACAGATAGGCGACGCCCTCCACATTCCCCCTCCCGATGCACCTGACCAGCAGTGATCGGGTTGTATTCCTTTTCTGGTCCTTTCTTTTTATTTCTTCTTTTCGGATTTCGATCCAACTTTTTTCTGTGTGGATCCGGGACACTTGTCCCGGTTTCCTTTTTATGTTTCATTTGTTTTTGTTTTGCAGGCAGTTGGGAGATTCCCTTTGCTTCGCTTTGGTAGATTTCCTTTGCTCCGAGGATCCGTGCTCATCCCCTACGCCAACCATCTCGGTCCAGGTTCTTCTACTTCACTCTGAACTCTAGATTTAGTCCTGTGAGGACACAGTACGATTTAAGTGTGGGGTAGGATGCTAGAGAACCTTGCATGAACTTGATTGCCCTTGATTGTGTTTTTGTGTCCCTCGTGATTCCTGTCCAGTCTCTCTAGCATTAGAATGGCTCAGTTCTTGATTTTTGATGTTAAGTTGTTGTTCAATCTTTCATAATGATGCTTAGACTGCTTAACTTAGAACTTGAGAACCAACGTGTTTACTTTGATGCTAAATTGCCTGGTCAGAACAGATTTTTAAAATCACACTTGTAGTTTGTAGCCTTGATTGCATGAAAATGACCGAATCCGACTAGCAAACCAACTGTGAGCTTTTGTTCCATTGCACGTAACTTGCAATTTCAATTCTTTTTGAGTTATTTTCTGTTTGCTTGAATGAGTTAGAATTTGCATGAGACCTACTCGAGACCACACGATGACACGAGTTCTAGAATGATAGGAGCACCTAGATTCAGCTACTAAGCCAGATAGCCTACCAAACGATAAATCCATTAGGTTTAAATCCTTGAGCTTGGCCTGTTCTTTCGGTTCGATAATACATTACAGCCATTTCCATTCTTTCATTCCCCTTTGATCCCCTGTGGTTGTAGTTCTAGATTGACCTACCGGAAGTCAGTTTGTGGTAACCTACCTATAGCCTTTAAACATGTGGTCTTAGCTATTATTTCCAAACGTGTAAACCCTCTAGCAACTAAAAGAAAGAATCGGCACAAAGAAAAAAAAAAGATACAAAGACAAAACGAAAGAAATGTCGAAAAAGAAAAGTAGAAAAACCAGAAAAGTTTCAAGTTTTTAGTTCAATAAACGTTCTTCTCTCTACAAATGGAAGAACGAAGCTAAAGAAAAGTCAAAAGAAAAAAATGTGTGTAAAGGATATAAGTGCTAGGTTGCTTGAGGGTATCATAGGACGAGCGTTCACTATTCCACCCGCATCTGGTTAGACGGTAGGAAGCCATAGGCTAGATTCGAGGGAAGTTAGTCAAAAGCTACACCGCGCCAAAGCCATCATCATACATTCCCATCATCCATCTCATCATAAACCCTTGTAGTGTAGAATTCGTTACAGTCCTAGCAGGGAAGTCCTTCTTGACTAGTTACTCGTGTTATCACAGTGGTGGAGATGTGGTCGAATTGCAAACTTATGACATAATTCAGTAACAGAAAATGATTGAGAGCAGAAACACGTCCCTAAACACAGAGAGTGAGAGTTCCCCATTTACTAAATATTTCCTGTGTGAGGAGTCTGGTCGGTCAGGTCAAATTCGTGCATAATTGGTTGCTACTACTCGTCGTGTGCAGTTTTTTATGAGACCAGGTCGCTTGGCTGATCAGTATGCATGTTAGGTTTCCTGTTCTAGGAATTATCTGTCTAATAATTCATTGTGTTTGATTGAACTCCAATTTAATCGATCTTATCATTTGTGAACATGAGCGTTTCTATTCAGTTTGCTTGAGGATAAGCAAAAGCTTAAGTGTGTGGTATTTTGATGACACTCGATTTGACGTGATTATCAGCCTCATTTAAGCGACATTTCCTTGCTTAAGACATGGTTTTTAGGGTAGAATAACGAATATTCACTCAACTACTCTATCTCGTGCCATTTGTGTTACTTTGGCCCGTTTCGGGTCTATTTGATGGTTATCTAGTGTTTTCATGTTAGCATAGGTTTTTGCCGTCAAATATAGTAGCCAAGGACATGTCTAAGGCGTTGGAACCTCGAGGAATCACACCGGAATCGATCCAAGGAGTCAATCAAGTCAAACCAAATCCTGCTCCCATTTACAAAGAAGTTTTCGGCGAAAATCCCTTGGGGTTTTCGGCGAAAACTCATGAAGAAATCGGCAGAACTTTCAAGAAGAACTTTTCGGCGAAAACACCAAGTTTTCACCGAGAACCGGTGGTCCGAAAATTCACAGGAGAATTCAGCCGAGCAGTCATCCCATTTACAAAGGAATTTTTGGCGAAAAATCCCTTAGGTTTTCGGCAAAAATTCCAGGCAAAATCCGGCGGTATTAGGGTTAAGAAATACTTAACCGGCGGCCCTAAATCATAGAGAATATCTCATATCTCATAATACCAACTAATACCAAATACTTCAAGGATTCTCAAGAGTTCTGGAGGAGAGTTTAGAGTTCGAAGAGCCAGGAAGAGATCGTGACGCCATCCCTTTCATCTCGAAGACTCGGAGCTAGGATTGCAGATTACCGGAGATCAAAGTTCTGCCGGAGTCGTCTTAATTAGGTTTTTCAGATTCTTTTCTGTTCCTATTCAAGATGAACTCTATCTTTGTCATTGATTCTTTTGTGCAAAACATGAGTAGCTAAACTCGTAGAGATTAGACTAGATGAACCCTAAGTGACCCAGGACTTTAAAGCGGTCACGGATCGGCGGTGATTAGATTTAAAGTTCAATCAGTTTCTCTTTCATGTTTGATTTGTTCTTCATTCTTCATGTTTCTTGTCTGGATTGATCACCTAGATTAGATTCTTGTTAAGCTAAGGATAGAAGCAAACGCTCGCCTTACTTTAAAACATCAAATCGAACAATTAACCTATACATTGGAGTGTGCCTTTCGTAGGAACCAGTTAGGGTTAATCCACTGCAAGAGTAACTCATAAATCGTTAGTAATTGCACCAATTAGTTAAGTCGTTGCGACAGGCGACCGTACCCGGGCGGCTAATTAATATTGGTAGCTAGATCGGATTGAGCGAACGTTCATCAGTTTTAAACCTAAGGGTAAGGAGTTATGGTGGTGTCTCAGAATTGATTCAACGAGAATCGAAATCCGCTGATCTGTTGATTGCCAATGCTCTGGTGAACGAAGGGGGATTCAAAGTCAAAGCTTGTCCGTCATCTTTGTTTAATCAAACAATCTTTCAATCTATTTTCAGTTTTAATTTTTAATTTCCGTGCATTTCTTAGAATTAGAAGTCGTGGAACTCACACCACGCACAAAGTGTTAAATCTGAGTAATTTGCCTTTATATTTGAGTAATCAATCATTAGAAGACCCGTGGAATACGATCTACCCTAGCTTCCAGCTTGGTAGTTATTTGATCACTGTTTTACAAGCTCATCACTCATCATACCACTTAGAGAGAGAAGTGAACTCTATGTAGTATGCGAGAACAGACTTCTCACCTTGCTCCAAGCTCATGAGCTGCTTGGCTTTCTCCTCACGCCAAAGATCCGGACAGAACTGATCGCGAAACACCTCCACAAACTCATCCAACTCCATCTCTGGCGGAACCACCCGGCATCGACCTTCACCAATTCAGAGCGTGACCCTTAAGCAGAAAGGTCATCGCTTGCACCTTCAACCCCTCCTCAAGTTGCATCTGCAGGAACTTGTACTAGCATTCCTAAAGCCACTGCTCTGCCACCTCAAGATTAGCTGCTTCCCCACTGAACTCCCCAAAATTCCATCCCTTTAACAAACTCGGTTGAAACCTAGGATCTCCTCCTCCAAAACCCGAGTTCCCGGTGGACCTACTTCCCCTTGCTTGACTGGATTCACTACAAGAGGACATTAAACATTTCAGTTGACCTCTCAAGAAACTTCAAACAGCTCAATTCACCACTTGGTTTCAAAATATCCCACCCATTTAAATCCATTTGACAAAAACCCCTGGAAAATCGGTCTCGTACCAATGTCTCATCCTCCCTCCCAACGAGGTTAATTACTCCCCAAAGAGGGAAGATGATCAAGCGGTACAGAAGCGACAAACCAGGTTCTGATACCATTTGTAACACCCATCCCGAATCAACCTGGTGAAACCCATGGTTGAACCGTTCTTGAGTATTACTAAGGGGTAAAACAACATAAAACATAAATAAAACCAGCTTTGAGTAAAACCAACAAAGGAGGCCTCCAATAATCCGTGAAAATCACAAAGAAACCGTGTACAATCTCATCTCAACGTAAAACCATAGAATCCAACATAAACTCGAAAGATACATAAATCCATAGAAAACCCCCAAAATAACCAAGGTCAACTGAAATATGAAACCAGTCAACTCCAAGTAGGCTCCAGTCTTTACCTCATAGCTTCAGTCCATAACTTCTCGAAATTAACCTCGCGCTCAAACTCCTTAGCCACCTCTACTAGCCACGAGATCCTAAAAGGGCAAAAGGGATCAATTTCCAATTGAAACTGAGTGAACCCACTGGGCGTACCTACATGTTGTCCTATTCTATGGAGCGGTTCCAGACTCCCCACAAGACATCCAACAATGGAACCAAGACTCAACCCTTTCCAGTTTTTAACATCCTAAAGCAGTCTAGGTGATCACGTTGGTCAGTTCTCATTCTCAAGCATAACTATAACATCATGATAACAAACCAAAACAACGCTCCATGAAAACACAGCGCAATCACAACACATTCATCAATCAGGTACAACCACAATCGCAAGCACACAATCATTCACATCCATATTGTCTAGGTGAGTTATTAGGCGCCAATGAGTTATCCACACCACCACCGGCCGGTCGACGCACTTCCCTACCACATGGGGAACACATACTCAATATCCATCATCATCATCCATCTCATCATCAATCTCATCAACTCCCTTGACACCCTTGTCAAGGGGATCCACCCCAATGGATCAAACTCAACAACCAATATCTCGGGTGGGGTAGTGTGGGCTCCCTCCGGTTCTACTTTCACATACAATTCTTAACATCACATTCCCAACTCAACACGTCACATCCACGATCAACACACCAATCACATCGACCACATTTCATTCACAGTTCATAGTTCGCAACACATCACGTCTTCCATGCTCCTGTCACAATCACAACACACACATCACAATCAAACAAGGTAACCGGCTAGCTCACCGGCCACCCCCACCTGCAAGTACAAAGGAGGCCATGTCATGAGTCTATGGGTCACCCACGTGTTCCTCATACTCAGAGCGACTCCACATTGGTAGGGCCACTCTCCTGCATCCACAACTGGCAACTCATAACATCATAGCACTTGCACTCATTCCCCAATCATTCTAACTCTCATTTCTATGTCAATCCATTAATCAGTTCATTTCAGTCCACACCCAACCTATATCATAGCAATCAACAACAACAATCAACCACGACAATCATCAAAAGCAACCAAGCACATTCACAGTACAGTTTATCCCCTTTTACACTCGTCATTTTCATGCTTCACCTAGGTTTAATCTAAGTCGAAATTGGATCTCCTCACACTGTCCAAACTACCTACACAATGCCAAGCCCTTACCTGGAATAGAAGATGAGGCTCTAATCGTCTTCTAGTTCCTTAGAAACCCGATTTCCCAACCACGAAACTCGTAGCTTTACCCCTCCTCACTGCTCACGACCTACACTCAAAACCCAAAATTGAGGTTAGCGATCTATTCTCCTTGTTGCTACTAATCCATAGCATCAAACGGAACTCAATTCCGACCTCTACAGCTCCCGGAATCACCCTTCGAAGATTGCTCGACCTTGGTTCATCAATGGCTTTTTCGGGGAGAGAGAAAGGGTGGAGAAGTTATGAATTTCCGTGCAAAATCCATCCTTTTATGTCAGCTCCACGATACACGGCGTGTACCATGATACATGGCGTGTATCCTCAACACACGGCCGTGTATTAATTTCTGGAAACTTTCGACGAGATTCTAACGCTAAGGTCTACCTCCGTGTATCAGGCATACACGGCGTGCATTGTGATACAGGCGTGTATCACACTACACGGCCGTGTATTGTACACTGCACCGTTCCCCCTTTGCAACTTCGACCCAGCTCATACACGAACATCCCAGACCTCAAGGGGACCTTAGAAGCACTGATTCCAGCACCCCAGTCAACCGAACTTGAGTTCCAAACCGTTTGGTTGGGCGGGGATGTTACAGTGAGTTCCACGACTTCTATACTAAAATGCAAGGTAAATTGAAATGAAATTAAAATGAAGAATGATTGGTTGTTTTGACTTAGAGAGACGACAAGCAAGCTTAGACTTTGAATCCCCCTTAGATCACCAGAGCACTAGCAATCAACAGACCAGCGATTTTTGATTGTAGTTCATTCAGTTCACAGACACCACCATAACTTCTGACCCTTAGGTTTAAGACTGGCGAATGTTCGCTACTATCCTCAACTTAACAAGAATCTAATCTAGGTGGCCAAACCAGACAAGAAACACAGAGAACAAAGAACAAATCAAACGTGAAAGAGAAACTGAATGAATTTCGAATCTAATCACCGTCGATCCGTGACCACTTTAAAGCCCTGGGTCACTTAGGGTTCATCTAATCCAAGCTCTATTAGTTTAACTACTCATATTCAATACAGGAGAATCAAAGACGAACAACAAATACATCTCAGGTAGGAAAGACAGAGAAGAACTATAAAACCTAATTTCGACGAATCCTTGAAGCTTCAATCTGCTGGATCTTCAACTCCTAGCACTGGTTCTCCGAGATGGAAGGATGGCGTCACGATCCTTTCCTGGCTCCTCGAACTCTTTTAAATCTTTCTCTCTCTGGTCTAAGTCTTGGAATTTTCGTCCAAAGTGTAAGTTATGAGATGCCTATTTTCAGCCTGCAATTTTTCCTTTTATACCCGTCCACGTTTTCGCTGGAAATCAGCCAACTTTTCGCCAAAAAGTGAGGGAGTTTTCAGCGAAAAAAATCCCTTTAAAAACTTGGCTTGCTCCGTCTGTTTCTTTTGTTCGAGATTACTTGGAGTTTTCAGCGAGAACTTTGAGTTTTCGCCAAAAACTTCTTCTTGTGATGTTCTGATGATCTCTTCTTGAGTTTTCGGTGAAAACTCAAGGTTTTTTCACCGAAAACTGCTGTGTGAATCGGGCAGGGATGTGTTGAATTTAATTGACTCCTTGGTTGATTCTGGTGCGGTTCCTTGATGTTGCAATGCCTTAGACACGTCCTTGGTCACATAATTTGACGGCAAAAACCTGTGCTATCATGTAAACACTAGAAAACCATCAAATAGACCCGAAACAGGCCAAAGTGACACAAATGGTACGGGATAGAGCAGTTGAGTGAATATTCGCTATTTTACCCTAAAAACCATGTCTTAAGCCAAGAAATGTCGCTTAAATGAGGCTGATAATCACGTCAAATTGAGTGTCATCAAAATACCCCACACTTAAGCTTTTGCTTGTCCTCAAGCAACTGAATAGAATACGCTCAAGTTCACAAATGATGAGATCGATTAAATTGAAGTTCAAGCATCATTATGAATTATTAGACAGATAATACCTAGAACAAGCAACTTAACATGCATTTTGATCAGCCAAACAACCTGGTCTCACTAAAAAACTGCACACGATAAGAAGTAGTAACCAATCGTGCACGAACTTGACCTGACCGACCAGACTCCTCACACAGGAAATATTTAGTATAAGGGAAACTCTCACTCTTTGTGTTTAAGGACGTGTTTCTGCTCTCAATCATTTTCTGTTACTGAATTCTGTCATAAGTTTGCAATTCGACCACATCTCCACCACTGTGACAACACGAGGAACTAGTCAAGAAGGACTTAAATGCTAGGACTGTAACGAATTCTACACTACAAGGGTTTATAATGAGATGGATGAAGGCGATGTATGATGATGGCTTTGGTGCGGTGCAGCTTTTGACTAGCTTCCCTCGAATCTAGGCTATGGCTTCCTACCGTCTAACCAGACACGGGTGGGATAGTCTACGCTTGTCCTATGATACCCTCAAGCAACCTAGCACTTTGTTTTTTTTACATACATTTTTTTCTGATTTTTCTTTTGACTTCGTTCTTCCATATGTAGGGAGAAGAACGTTATTGAACTAAAGACTTTGAAACTTTTCTGATTTTTCTTAACTGTTTTTCTCTATATATTTTTGAATTTTGCTTCTTTTCTTCTTTTCTATTTTTTCTTTTGTGCAGATTCTTTCTTTTAGTTGCTAAAGGGGTTTACACGTCTGGACATAATAGCTCAGACCACCTGTTTAATGGCTATAGGCAGGTTACCACAAACCGACTTTCGGTAGATCAATCTAGAACTACAACCACAGGGGATCAACGGGGAATGAAAGAATGGGAATTGGCTGTAATATATATCGAACCGAAAGAAACAGGCCAAACTCAAGGGTTTAAACCTAATGGATTTATCGTTAGGTAGGCTATCTTGCTTAGTAGCTGAATCTAGGTGCCACTATCATTCTAGAACTCGTGTCATCGTGTGGTCTTGAGTAGTTCTCATGCAAATTCTAACTCATTCACGCAAACAGAAAACCACTCAATAATGAATTTAAATTGCAAGTTACATGCAATGGATCAAAAGCTCACAGTTGGTTTGCTAGTCGGATTCGGTTATTCTCATGCAATCAAGGCGACAAACTGCAAGTGTGATTTTTAAAATCTGTTCTGACCAGGCAATTCAGCATCAAAGTACACACGTTGGTTCTCAGGTTCTAGGTTAAGCAGTCTAAGCATCAATATGACAGATTGAAAAACAACTTAACGTCAAAATCAAGAACTGAGCAATTGTAAAGCTAGAGGAATCAGTCAAGGAACCACGAAACACAAAGAAAGGGCAATCAAGATCATGCATGGTTCTCTAACATCCTACCCCACACTTAGGCTGTTCTGTGCCTCACAGGACTAAAAAGATATTGAGAGGAACGGGGAACCTGGAAAGGAGGAGTGTAGTGGATGGTGTCGGAGAGCGCGCTGCAGAGCGGAGTAAAGTAGCTACCAAGAGACACCTACAAAACAAAAACAAATAAAAGATCAAAAGGAAATCGGGACAAGTGTCCCAGAACCACACATAAAAAAGATGGACCGAAATTCAAAAAGAAGAAAGAAAAATAAAGGGAAAGGATTGAATCAACCTGATCACTGTTTCGCAGGTGGGGGTGGAGGTGGAGTCGGGATAGGGGAAACGCCAAGTCACTTCTCAAGCTGTTGTCGCCATGCGAGCTCATCCCTGTGTCTAGCTTCCTGGTTAGTCATGAACTATTGTAGAACGGTCCATCGCGCATTTTGTGCCTTTTCATGCTCCACTCGGTCCTTCTGCCATTGAAGTGAACCAGCAGAGTAGCCGAGCTGCCATTTTTCAATACGCGCCAGCTGCTCATTAATCTCGTTGGGCATCTGTGGCTGTGGTGGAGGTGGCAGCTCTAGGAGAGGAGCGAGGCACAGGAGTCACAACCGGCTGTGGTGGCGCTCTCTTCAGGCGGTGGGGTAGCAGATTGTATTCGTCGAGACTGCACGTGAGATCGAGGCCTCGTGCGACGGTGAGCTCAGCACCGAAGTGCTCAATCCGGACGTGAGTGATATCAGGGCCCCATTTGTCACTGATCTGGAGGTTGTCGATCAGACAGGAAATGAAGGTTTCTCCTCCTCTACAGCACGGAACATCACGAGCTCTTCCAAGGAAACATGGTGACGGCTCGCCTTGCTGTAATAACACAAAGACTGCGTCCAAACATAATGCAAGAAGTTAAGAATTGGGTGAGTAATGTCACCTACCGTGGGGTTGACAATAGGTTTGACCTCTGTTTCGCCGGAGACATACTTCCATACTTCGGGTAAGGTTCACGCGCGATAGAGTAGACATCCTCGAACCCAAAAGCAATGTCCTGGATGACGACATGGGGGTCGAAGAGGAGAGCGAACTCTTGTATGGTCTTCTCATATCGAACACCACCGAGGCGGAAGGAAACAAACTTCTGACGGCTGTTGGGTATTGGCGTGTGGCGCTCAAATGAGCCCCAGAACTCTTGAAGGGCGACCAGAGGGTAAGGCGAACCAAGAGTGGTCAGGGATCGCAAGCCGGCTTGGCTAAGGACGAGATCGATGGTGGAGTGCCAAGCCGAATTGTGGCTCTTGAGACTGTCTAGGGAAAGAACTACCACCTTAGCCGGAGTGTGGCTCAAGGGCAGCGATGAAAGGATGCAGGTCCCCATTGGCGGTGGCTGGAGCACTCGAAATAGGGATCACTAGGGCTTGTACAGCCTGCGGGACCAAGTTCACAAGCGCCAGTATTGGTGCAGACGATGCGGGTGGACGGGAGGATTGAGCCCTGTTCTGTCGAGCCGTGGATCGTTGCCCTCTATCTGCACTGGTGGTCTTGAAGCGCTTCAGATTCCTGTAATACACAACTCAGGGCAGACCAGAATTAGATGACAAGAATCCTACCCCACACTTAGTTTGAAACCACTATTCTGGGAGAACGAAGCGAACAAGGGGGGTAAGCAAACAAGCCGAGGTATCACAATTTTTACAGCATAGCAGAAAAGAAATGGCCAGCGTGCAGAGGAAAAAAATGGCATTCAATCACCAAGTATGAGAAATGACGCAATTCGACAAACGCAAGGCACAAGACAATTCATTGGCACAATATCATAGAAATCCATTCACGAGGCCAATATAGATCAAAGAGAATTCCAAAAGTTGAGCCAGATTGCACCGAAACAGCAAACACGCAATTCGAGGAAAACCGAGAAGTCAACCAAAATCAACCATGCCAGAAACCGAAAGTCAATTTGCCAAAAGATTCAAAATCCAGGGCTGATCAACTAACCGTGAAGACATGACTCGAGAAGACGATTGGAAATCCAGGAAATCGACAAAAACTTGAAAACTCGTTTCGGGTAGAACCGGAGCTATAGGGCTCCATTTCTAAAGCTCTAGGCTGAACAACCAAGGAAGAGGAGGGGGGGTCGGTGCGGCGGTGGGCGAGCGACGGGAAACTAGGCGACGACGGGCATGGGTCGCGAGCAGGGAGAGAGAGTTGGCAGGAGGTGGTTTTCGGGGGGGGGGGTCGCGAAAAACAAAACTGGATTTGGGGTTTTATATCGGTCAGAAAAACTCAGATTTTTGACGAAAAATTGGTGATTTTTCTGTGAAAATTCCCTTACAAATCAAAACGGCGGCGGTTTGAAACATACAGTTTTTGGCGCGAAGTTGGTTTTTCGGCGTGAACTCATCAAAAAGGAGAAACAGGAGGATTAGGGGGTTTGAAAACCAGAGTTTTTGGCGAAAACTCGTTTGAAAAACGGGGTGGCAGTTTTTTTTTTCACGGGGATTTAAAAAAAATGACTCAAAATGAAAACAAACTGACTCCAGCAGTGGGTTGCCTCCCACGAAGTGCTCTTGTTTAACGTCCGTGAGCTGGACGATACCTGGATCCGCGTTATGGGTCTGACGCAAAGTAGTGTACGTCGATGAGAGAAACAGCTAATCCCTGTAGATACCTCTTGAGCCTGTGACCGGTGACCATAAATGGTTCTTGACCATGGCCTTTAATGAGGATGCTGCCCAAGGACATCTACCAAACCACGGTATAAGGGTCGGACCATCGGGATTTCAGTTTACCCGGGAAAAGCTTCAACTGAGAGTTATCCAAGAGAACTTCATCTCCGGGGTAGAATTGCTTGATTGTTTTCAATTGGGAGTCATGGATTCTCTTGGTGCGTTCCTTGTAAGCTTCGTGCTCTCGTACTCGTGGAGACGGTGTTCTTCAAGCTCAGCGATCTGGTCTGGCGCTTATTACCTGCTACTGCATGACTCATAGTCAACTCTTTAATAGCCCAAAACGCCTTGTGCTCAAGCTCAACTGGCAAATGGCATGCCTTGCCATAGACCAGCTCATACGGTGAGGTACCGATGGGAGTCTTATAGGCAGTTCGATAAGCCCATAAGGCATCATTGAGCTTAGATGACCAGTCCTTGCCGAACCGGCCAACTGTCCTATGAAGAATCCGCTTGAGCTCACGGTTTGTCACTTCCGCTTGACCATTAGCTTGAGAATGGTAAGCTGTGGACATTCGGTGGGTGACGCCAAAGCGTTTGCACACCCGGTTGAAATGTCCATGGAAGTGGGTACCCCTATCTCTTATGATGAAGCGTGGTGAACCAAAACGCGTGAAAAGACGTGTAAGGAACCGACCCACCACTCTTGAATTGTTAGTGGGTAGAGCTTCAGCTTCAGCCCACTTAGAAACATAATCAACGGCCACAAGAATGTACTTGTTTCCATTAGAGGGTGTGAACGGACCCATAAAATCAATTCCCCAAACATCAAAGATTTCAACAGTTAAAGAAACAACTTGGGGCATCTCATTACGGTTAGAGATGTTACCTGATCTTTGGCAAGCATCACAATGACGAGCAAAAGCATCACAATCACTAAAGATTGATGGCCAGTAAAATCCATTTTCAAGTACCTTTCTTGCAGTGCGGTTGCCGCCGAAATGTCCTCCAAACTGGCCTTCATGGCACTTACACATGATGTCGGCCGCTTCGATGTAAGAGACGCATCTTCGGATCATCCCATCAGTACTAATATGGTATAAGAAGGGCTCATCCAGAAGTATGACTTGGCCTCTTTAAAGAGCTTCTTGCGTGCGTTATAGTCTTGCTCAGGAGGTATTATGCCGTGCGAGAGATAATTAGCTAGGGTGGCATAGCAGGGCTCATCTGAATCGGTTACGTCACTTAGCTCTTGAGCGTGAGTGATTGCCCAGGGCTCGATGGCTATGCTGTTGACCTGCTCATAGATTTCAACACGCAGCAACTCGTCAAGGAAAGAATAATTGATAGGGGCAGTAGTAGACTTACCTGTCTGTGATTCCTCGAGTCGAGAAAGGTGGTCGGCTGCTAGGTTCTCAGCTCCCTTCTTGGAGAAGGAGGATCCACCGAATGAGCCTTGGCTTCGAATCCTGCTTGGCTAACAGATGGCGCAGAGCAGCATGATCTGTATAGACGATGGTGTGTGAAAGAACCAAAAACTGTCTGAACTTATCAAAGGAGAAGATGATAGCTAGAAGCTCTTTCTCTGTAGTAGTGTAGTTCCTCTGAGCATCGCTAAGCGTCTTGCTAGCAAAATAGATGGGATGAAACCTCTTTTCTTTTTTCTGTCCAAGAACTGCGCCAACGGCAAAGTCGCTAGCATCGCATATAATCTTGAATGGGAGATTCCAATCTGGTGCTGTAAGGATTGGTGCGGTGGTGAGTCTAGTCTTCAGTGTCTCAAAAGTTGCAAGACAGACTTTGTCAAAACGAAAGGAACATCTTTCTCTAGAAGTTTGGTCATTGGAAGAGTGATCTTGGAGAAGTCGTTGATGAACCGCCGGTAGAATCCAGCATGACCGAGGAAGCTTTGAACTGTCTTAACCGAAGTTGGCGGCGGCAAACTGGCGATGGTTTCAAGCTTGGCACAATCGACTTCTATTCCGAGCTTAGAGATCCTATGGCCAAGAACAATGCCTTTGGCAACCATAAAATGACATTTCTCCCAACTAAGAGCTAAATTGGTTTCCTCACTACGAGCTAGCACCTTGTCCAGGTTGGATAGGCACTTAGAAAATGAGTCTCTATAGATGGAGAAGTCGTCCATGAATACTTCCACCACATTCTCTACTAGATCTCTGAATATAGCAAGCATGCATCTCTGAAAAGTAGCGGGAGCATTGCATAAACCAAAGGGAATACGACGATAAGCAAACATACCAAACGGGCAGGTGAAAGTCATCTTCTCTTGATCATCGAGCTCGATGGGGATCTGAAAGTAATCGGACATCCCATCTAAGAAACAATAGTAGTCATGACCAGCCAACCGTTCTAGCATCTGATCAATGAACGCCAGTGGGAAATGATCCTTCTTTTAGCGTCATTGAGTCGTTGATAATCGATACAGACTCGCCATCCGATAACTGTACGAGTGGGAATGAGCTCACCCTTCGAATTAGGGATGACTGTGATTCCTCCTTTCTTCGGGACAACCTGAGTTCAACTGACCCAAGGACTGTCGACAATTGGGTAAACGATACCTGCATCCAAGAGCTTAAGGAATTCTTTCTTCACAACTTCCTGCATCAGAGGGTTTAATCGGCGTTGTGGTTGTTTGACTGGTTTGAACTCTTCATCTACAACTACCCGATGCTTGCAGAAGGTTTCAGAGATGCCTCTGATGTCGGCCAACTGCCAAGCAATGGCTTGGACATGCTTCTTGAGTAGCCTGATCATTTGTTCTTTCTGCTCAGGAGATAAACTCGAATTGATGATGACTGGCAGCTAGCATTCCTTCCCCAGGAATGCATATTCCAGATGGTCAGGCAGATTCTTTAAGGCGAGTTCTGGCGGGTTCTCATATGAGGTAGTGATCTGACTTGATGCTGGTTCACTGTGTGCAGGCGCAGAAGTGGTTGTGGAAGTCGCTTTCCGATCGTCTAACTCGTCCTGCCACAGGCGCTGCTCTGGATCTTCTAGTGCACTGTCAATTCCTGAAATCAAGCACAACTCTAGTGGATCACTAGATAAGGCATTAGTGATGAAGTTGGCCGAGGCCAACTCCATAGAATCAACAGTATAACAATTATCATCTTGAGCAACAGAATATGTCATGCTATTGATGGACTGCAGAACAGTGATCAAATACTACCCAACTATAACGCTAAGTAGATCGTATTCCACGGGTCTTCTAATAATCGTTTACTCAAATATAAAGGCAGATTACTTAAGTTTAAAAGGTTGTGCATGGTGTGAGTTCCACGACTTCTAATTCTAGAAAATGCAAGGAAATTTAAAACTAAACTGAAAGACAGATTCAAAGATTGGTTAACTTAACAAATACGACAGACAAGCTTAGACTTTGAATCCCCCTTAGTTCACCAGAGCATTGGCAATCAATAGATCAGCGGATTTCGATTCTTGCTCAATCAATTCTAAGACACCACCATAACTACTGACCCTTAGGTTTAAGATTAGGTTTAAGACTGGCGAACGTTCGCTTTATCCGATCTAGCTACCAAGATTAATCAGTCGCCCGGGTACGGTCGCCTCTCGCAATGACTAAACTAACTGGTGGAATTACTAACGATTTATGAGTTACTCTTGCAGTGGATTAACCCTAACTAGTTCCTACGAAAGGCACACTCCAATGAATAGGTTAATTGTTCGATTTGAGGTCTTAAAGTAAGGCGAGCGTTCGCTTCTATCCTTACCTTAACAAGAATCTGATCTAGGTGATCAATCTATACAAGAAACATAAACAACGAAGAACAAATCAAACATGAAAGAGAAACTGATTGAACTTCGAATCTAATCACCGCCGATCCGTGACCGCTTTAAAGCCCTGGGTCACTTAGGGTTCATCTAGTCTAAGCTCTACGAGTTTAGCTACTCATGTTCATAACAAAAGAATCAAAGACAAAAACAGAGTTCATCTTGAAAAGGAAGAACATATAGAAACTGCAAAACCTAATTAAGACGACTCTGGCTCAGCTTCGCTCTCCGGTAATCTTCAATCCTAGCTCCGAGTCTCCGAGGTGAAGGGATGGCGTCACGACCTCTTCCTTACTCTTCGAACTCTAAAACTCTGCTCTCTCGAACTCCTTAAGTCTTGAACTTGTGAAAGTTCTCAATTATGAATGGTATATTTCTTTTGGGCCGCCGGTTAAGTATTTATACTTAACCCTAAACTGCCGGATTTTGCCTGAAGTTTTCGGTGAAAACTTAAGAAGTTTTCGCTCGGCTACTTCTTCTGTGATTTTCGGACTTAGAGTTTTCACCAAGAACTTGGGGTTTTCACCAAAAACTTCCTCTTGTGATGCTCAGCCGATTTCTTCTAGTGTTTTTTGCCGAAAACTCTAATGGTTTTCGCCTAAAACTCAAGTGTAAATTGAGGCAGGATTTTGGTTGACTTGATTAACTTCTTTGATTGGTTCCGGTGCGATTCTTCGAGGTTCCAATGCCTTAGACACATCCTTGGCTACTATATTTGACGACAAAAACCTGTGCTAACATGAAAACACTAGAAAATCATCAAATAGACTCGAAACGGGCCAAAGTAACACAAATGGCACGAGATAGGGTAGTTGAGTGATTATTCGCTATTCTACCCTAAAAACCATGTCTTAAGTCAAGAAATGTCGCTTAAATGAGGCTGATAATCACGTCAAATTGAGTGTCTTCAAAATACCCCACACTTAATGATGTGAACCGCTGCAACCGTTGGCAGACGACCCTTGAACACCGCAAGTTGATGATCGTGCAACGAGGTAGAAATCGTCAGGAGCCGGGATGGAGAGGACTTTTACCCACTAGCTATAAAGAGCTAGGAACTAGAAGTATCAAGTCGATGACGCCACTTCAGAAGATGGATGCTTCTGACGATAAGTCGATCCTTCACTATTGCAACATGTGAATACAATAAGGGTTTCAAGAACAAAGTTCTATAAAATGGGGTTTATTTCAAAAGGGTTCATGAATACAAAGGGTGGCCGGCGCCTTATATAGGTGAGGGAACAAGCTCTCCTCCCTAAAGTCTACTTCATAAATAAGAATAAAATAAAGAGTCCTACTCCTAAAAAGAATCCTAAAACCCCTAAATAATCCTACTAAAAAGGAAAAACAATTAAATAGTCTTTAAAACCGAAAAATACAACTCAAATAGGACTAAAATACTAAAAACCCTAATCCGGCGGTTTTAAGGTTTCCTAGTCCGAGTGGGACTAGGAGGGTCTGCCGATCTCGGGCCGGGCCTTGGCGCCGGGCTTCTTCTCAAATGGTGGTCCTTCGTTGGGCCTTGGGGCCTGATGCTCCGGGCTTGTCCAGGGGCTAGGGCCTTGCCAAAAGGCTCGGGCCACATGGTGGCTAGCCTCATAAAGTACCCCCGATCGGCCCAGCTCTCGGTCTAGGGCTCGGGGTTGGGCCTTGGTGGAGTCTTCTCCATTTCTACTCGGGGCTTCCTGTCCTAGCTTCGGGTATCTCCTTAGGTAGCTCCATATGTGGCTCTCATGGGCTAGGGTCGGGCCAGGAGTGGTGCCTTGGAACCAGGGGCTCCTATTCTTCTCAGGACGGGGCAGTCTTGGGTAGCCATCCCTTCTTGGCCAGGTATTCTTGAGCTCTCCTGTTCTTGTACTTCAGGAATGCTTCCAGAGGGCCTCTGGAGTGTGCCTCTCTTCAAGGCCCTTGGGGATTAGGCCAGGATCTGACTGAGGCTTGTCCTCAGCCTTAGGATTTCTACACTCGGCCAGCAGCATGGCCTTGAGTGGCATTCCTTCCCTCTGAGCTTTCCTACCTGCAGGAGAGGCCTTATCCTATATTTCATCTCATACCTTGGTTTGAGAGCTTGTAGGTGGCCTGCTCTTGGCTCTACACGTTTCTTGTAAGGCCCTAGGGTTCTGCCTCGGACAGGTGACCCTGGTGGGGTGTAGGAGTACCGACGGGTACTAGGGCAGTCGGGCTGGATCATATCACTTAAGCTTTTGCTTGTCCTCAAGCAAACTGAATAGAAATGCTCACGTTCACAAATGATAAGATCGATTAAATTGGATTTCAAACATGCACAATGAATTATTAGACAATAATTCCTAGAGCAAGAAACCTAACATGCATACTGATCAGCTAAACAACCTGGTCTCACTAAAAACTGCACACAACACGTAGTAGTAACCAATCATGCACGAATTTGACTTGACCGACCAGACTCCTCACACAGGAAATATTTAGTACAAGGGGGAAAACTCTCACTCTCTGTGTTTAGGGACGTGTTTATGCTCTCAATCATTTTCTGTTATTGAATTCTGTCATAGGTTTGCAATTCGACCACATCTCCACCACTGTGACAACACGAGGAACTAGTCAAGAAGGACTTCCCTGCTAGGACTGTAACGAATTCTACACTACAAGGGTTTATAATGAGATGGATGATGGGAATGTATGATGATGGCTTTGGTGCGGTGTAGCTTTCGACTACCTTCCCTCGAATCTAGCCTATGGCTTCCTACCGTCTAACCAGACATGGGTGGAATAGTGTACGCTCGTCCTATGATACCCTCAAACAACCTAGCACTTTATTTTCTTTACACACAGTTTTTCTGAATTTTCTTTTGACTTCGTTCTTCCATATGTAGGGAGAAGAACATTATTGAACTTTGAACTTTCTTGAACTTTTCTCTTTTTCTGATTTTTTCGAAATTTTTCTTATTTTTCTTCTTCTCTTTTTTTCTTTGTACCGATCATTTCTTGTAGTTGCTAGAGTGGTTTACACGTTTGGACATAATAGCTAAGACCACCTGTTTAATGGCTATAGCCAGGTTACCACAAACCGACTTCCGGTAGGTCAATCTAGAACTACAACCACAGGGGATCAATGGGGAATGAAAGAATGGGGAATGGCTGTAATGTATATCGAACCGAAAGAATAGGCCAAACTCAAGTACACCTAATGGATTTAACGTTGGGTAGGCTATCTGGCTTAGTAGCTGAATCTAGGTGCCCTATCATTCTAGAACTCGTGTCATCGTGTGGTCTCGAGTAGGTTTCATGCAAATTCTAACTCATTCAAGCAAACAGAAAATCACTCAAAAGGAATTGAAATTGCAAGTTACGTGCAATGGATCAAAAGCTCACTTTTTGGTTTGCTGGTCGGATTCGGTCATTTTCATGCAATCAAGGTGGCAAACTACAAGTGTGATTTTCAAAATTTGTTCTGAGCAGGCAATTTAGCATCATATACACGTTGGTTTTCAGGTTCTAGGTTAAGCAGTCTAAGCATCATTATGACAGATTGAACAACAACTTAACATAAAAAATCAAGAACTGATCCATTCTAATCCTAGAGAGACTGAAAGGGACCACGAAACACACAAAAACACAATCAAGGGCAATCAAGTTCATGCAAGGTTCTCTAGCATCCTACCCCACACTTAAATCATTATGTGTCCTCACAGGACTAAATCTAGAGTTGAGAGTGGAATAGAAGAACCTAGACCGAGATGGTTGGTGTAGGGGATGAACACGGATCCTCGTAGCAGAGGGAATCTATCGAAATGAAGGGAAGTGTAGTAGATCCCGAAGCAAAGGGAATCTACCAACTGCCTACAAAACAAAAACAAATGAAAGATAAAAAGGAAACCAGGACAAGTGTCCCGGATCCACACATAAAAAAGTTGGAACGAAATCCGAAAAGAAGAAATAAAAAGAAAGGACCAGAAAAGGAAGACAACCCGATCACTGCTGGTCAGGTGCATCGGGAGGGGGAATGTGGAGGGCATCGTTGACCTGCCTCTGCCACGCCAGCTGCGCCTCATATCTCTTGTCAGTGCGGCGCATGTGCTGATGTATAATAACCCATCTGGCATCCTGAGTGGCGGTGTCTGTGACTCGCCACTCCTGGAGTCGCTCGTACAGCTCCCTAGAATGGATCTGGAAGGGCGACTGGTGCTGATATGCATGCCCTGCCTGATGATGTGGCGAGGTTATATAGTCGTCAAACTCCGGTTCTGGCTAGGGCTCCTCCTCCTCAGAATCATCTTCTTCCTCTGACTCGTCCTCTTGGGGCGGAGGACGAACGGCTGCCACGTACGGACTGTGGTCCAGCTGTATCTCCAACTCAATAGCCAGATCACCACCGACGGTGTGTACAATGTGGCGCGGGACCTCAGGACCATATGACTGGCCGAGACCGAAAGAGGCGACGAGGTGGCCTACAAAGTTTCCACCGAGGAGGGAGCGAGGCGGCTTGGTCATCTTCGTCTTCTTGTGGAAAAGACGTGCCAGCACCCATCCAGGATGAAGTGGGCGACCCGCTCGGATAGTATGGAGGAGAATGAGCTCCTCTCGACTAATATGGTGGCGGTCCTTCTCTGGTGCATATAATAACGATCTACGCCAAACCATATGAATGTAACGGAAGAGAGGGTGAGCGAGTGATCTGAGGGAGTTATGAGCTCCGGTGCGAGCGCCAGGCACTCCAGTGATATGGCTCCAGAGCTCGTCATAGATAGGAGTGCTGCCCGATTTGTCCCCCCAACCAAGCTGGTAGTTGCGGTAGTGCGCGGGCGGGATGTCTAGGTGGTCGGCAAACTCATCGTACGTCAGATCTCTGTATACCCCGCCGAGGTAGAAGGTGACAATCTTCTTGTGCTGGCGCCTCTTGTGCGTGTCCAGCTCAAAAGTGGCCAGAACTCCCGAAGAGCGACCTCGGGGTAGTCCTCCGCCATGGTGGTCAGCTCCAGAAGTCCTGCAGCTGCCAGAGAGTCGGTCACGTTCCGGTGCCAGTCCTCGTTGTGCTCGTGGAGGGACTTTAGGGAGAGCGGACGCACATCAGTTACCGGGGTGTCCTGGAATAGCTGGTATCGCTCGAAGTAGGGTACCGGTAGGCGGGGGACGGTGTCGTGATACCCGGTGCAATCAGGGAATGCTGGTGTAGGACCGTGGATAGCCGGTGTGACGGGAGCTGGAGCCAATGTCGAGTCTGGCCTTGGTTCTGTGCTCATTGTTCACATTCCTAATTCATAGCAAGAAAATGAAACCAGATTAGTCAAACTAAAACCTACCCGAAACTTAGTAGAAAAACTCAATTTCACAAAGAAATGAGGAAAACCGAGTGGGGGTAAGCAAAGAAGATTAACCGGTAATCACAAAACAATTACAGCACATGCATAGTAATAGCCAGAACGTTATCATCACAATCAGAGTTTAGAAGTCAAACCGACATTCAAAAGTCAACATCATAGCACATTGAACCCTAATCATGGCAAAATACTTAGCACAAAGCTGAAAATGACGGTATAAATTAGCTCAGAAAATCAACTACATGATACAAACATGAATGGACAAACATGGCAGCTAATTAAGCACAAGTACTTCAAAGTCAAACCGACATTTTCACAAAAGTCGACACCACAGAAATTTAATCTTTAAGCATAGCAACAAATGAACAAATGGTATTTCAATTCAGCACAATCCTCCCTAGGCATGCTAGATCAGTCCGAAGCAATCAGCTAACCTAAATTCACACGAAACAGTCAGCACGCAAATTGAGGTAGACCAAAAAGTCAACCGAAGTAAACCTTGACGAAATTCAGCATTCAACATGTCAAAAGATTCGGAATGAAAAGCTCTACAACTTACCTTGAAGTCATGATGGCTGAAAATGAACGAGGAGAGAAAAATCAGTGAAAAATCAATAAAACTAGGTCTTGGTGAAACTGGAGCTCTAGAGCTCCGATTCTAACGATCTACGGCTTGAAATGACCGGAAGAGAGAGAGGAGTGGTGCGGCGGCGGTCGGCAGCGGTGGCTGGTTCAGGCGGTGGCGGTGATTGGAGTGGCGGCGATGATCGGCGATTGAAAACAGGGGGCTGGGGGTTGTTTTCGAAAATGAGAAGTGAGGGGAGAGAGAGAGTGACCGGAAAAAAATGAAAAGGAAATAGGGGGAATTTTTGGATTTTTTTGAAAGTTTTCGCCGAAAAATTTCAATTAAAAATGTCTGCTGGTTTTCAAAGCAAGTTTTCGCCAAAAAGTTCAAAGTTTTCGCCCAAAAGTTAAGCTTAAAATCGTCTGGAAAACACAGGGGGTTTTGAAAAGAAGTTTTCGCCGAAAATATGGAAGTTTTCGCCAAAAACTTTGCCCTGCAGGATTTGAAAATATTTTTGCAATTCCGGCAAACTTCAGAAAATCACAAATAATTTGACAAAAATCGAAACAACCTCAAACAACTTCCAATTGAAACGATGACACACAGACTACGCACGAAAAATAAGAAATCATGCAAAATGACACTTTTGGCTCCCCCGAACCGACTCTAAAACACTGAGTTTGACACAAATGAAAAACTGACTCCAGCCATGGGTTGCCTCCCATGAAGCGCTCTTGATTAACGTCCTTGAGTTGGACGATACCTGGACGGTATTAGGAGACATCCCAACTCAGGGAATGCTTAATGCTAGCATTGGAGTTAATGAAGTTGAGCTTCGGGTATCTCTGGTGAGCATAAATTTCTTCCTGTTAGCACGTATGAGTTTAGTACGTCCGTCGGGAAGGTGATCGTGATTTTTAATGGACCAAAAAGTTCTGTTGAGGATCATCCTCCACAAGGAAGACGGTGGAGGGGATGAGAACGATCGACTTTGTCTTCTCTTTAACCTCCGGCTTCATTTCACTAGGATCGGTGATCGTCGGTGTTTCCTTGGGAGATGCTTTTGGCTTCTCCTTCTTTACTTGCTCCGGTGCTGGTAGCTTGGAAGGAATTGGTGGTGCAGCTGGCTCGGAAGAGGGTGGCAGGGCAACTAGTCTTTAGACCATTTGAGTCTTCTTCTTCTGATTCTTCCTCCGTGACCTGCCAGGTTCCTTGCTTTGCGATGAAGAAGAGGCTTTCAGTTCCTTCTTCTTTGGCGGCTTCTGAGGCGAAGATCTTGGTTCCTGCTTGGTAATCTGCTCAACACCTACAACAACAGTTAATCTAGAAACATTAGAAGAGACATTAGTCACGGAGTTGACCGGAGTCAACTCCACAGTTTCAACATCAAGACAATGAGGTTCTTCATTCAAAGGAGTGTATTTCATACCGTCCTTAAGGTGGAATGTTATCATTTCCATACCAACCCTCAAGGTCAAGGAACCACTCGGAACGTTAATTTGCATTCCGGTTGTTGCCATGAAGGGTCGACCTATAAGAATAGTAGAATCCTCCTCGCTAGTATCTATGATCACAAAGTCAGCTAAGAAAGTGAAAGGACCACATTTAGTGACAACATCTTTGATCTCTCCTCCAGGTGTTTTCAATGATCTATCAGCAAAGACAAGTTGTATGCTAGTCGGTTCTAGTTCTCCTAAATTCAATTTCTCAAACAAACTCATAGGCATAACATTGACAGACGCGCCTAGATCAACCAAACTACGTTCTATCTCAATATCATTAATGACTAGAGGTAGCGTGAAAGAACCAGGATCAGAACACTTAGCTGGATATGTCGATGAAGGCTTCGTGTTTCGGGTGGCAGGATATCCTTCTTTGTTCCCCCACATGCCAGTCTCGATCCTCGCGTTCGGTAGCATTGCTCTTGGAAAAGGAGGCTTCTCGTAGTACGGAGCAAGAGGAGGATCGTACTCCTTAGGCGCCTCCTTCTTTGCTTCCTTCTTCTCTAGAGCTTCATCGGCCCTGCATAAAATAGAAGCAGCATTAGTAGGTGAGTGTGTCAGATCTTGAACAGATACCATCTTAGCTTGCTCCTTTCTCGAATTCGGCTCAATTTTGCTTGGGAGTTGGCCAAATGGTCGACCAGATGTTAGCATGCTAGAGATTTGGTTCACTGCCTGCTCAATCCTTTGACCGGATGCAATCTATTCTTGGTTGAGGAGAGCGTGAGCTTTGAACTTACTATCATGATCGTCAAGTGTGGTGATGATCTGATTGAGCTTCTTGTCGAGTTCACTAACGTTGTTCTCCTTCTGATGCTGCTGTCCTGTATAAGTATTGTTCAGATATTGATTCTGGCGATTACCAGGAGCAGTTCCATATTTACCTAGATTTCGATGCGGTGGCTGGTAGATACCTCCCGGCGGATGGTTCGGCTTCTGATCCTGAGCTGGACCAGTTGGTCAGCTATTCTGGTTCTAGCCCTGGTTCTGGTTGGCACCAACATTGTAGGGAGGTCGATCTTGGTAACTCCCCTGTTGTCTGTAGTTGCGGTAGCCAACATAACCGTTCTGATTGTTATTGAAGCCTTGAGAAACAAAATTTACCTCTTCGGCAGACCAGACTTTTGTTTTACCAAAATTCTGGCATCGGCCTCCGTTATGCGCTCCACACCACTCGCAATCAGCAACGTAGACAGAGGCTGCTGGCGGCTTGATGGGTGTAGAAGACTTCTTCAAATGCTTCTCAACTTCTGCCTTAATGGTTGCTTCGAGATCGAGCTTCCTTCTTGATCCTTCAGATTGTCATTCCCAGTTCCTTGACTTGGAAGCACAGTTCGCGAAATGAAGAAGAGCAGCTTCAGGTGTGAGTGTAGTGCAATCCCCTTCAGCTAGGGAATTGACCCATTTGGCAGATTCTTCACGAAGACCTCGAGCAAAGATTTCAGCTAACTGTCTCTACTTGAAACCGTGGTGAGGACAGTTGTAGAGAAGTTCTTGGAATTCATTCCAAGTATCATATAAGCTCGCTCCTTCCCTCTGAGAGAATCTAGCGATGCTGTCCTTGAAGGCTGTTGTTCTGGAAGGAGGGAAGTACTCTTCGACGAAGTCTTGAGCAAGAGTCTCCCAGTTTGTGTAGTAGCCAGGTGGTTTGCCAGTGAGCCACCTCTTAGTTGCGCCTTTCAAAGAGAACGGGAAAGCTCTCAAGCAAAGAGTGTTCTTGTCGAGATTCCCATTCTTGAAAGTGCCACAGAGATCAATGAAATTCGCCAGATGCGTGCACGGATTGTCTAGTGGCCTGCCAACAAATTGTAGATCCCTAGAGATCATAGTCAAGAAAGGAATCTTGATCTCATAGTCAGGATCTCCTTCGATGCGTGGCACGGAGATAGAAGATCGAACGCTAGTCGCGCTCGGCTTGTTATAGTCAGCTAGACTCTTTGGTGTGCAACCGGTGGTGGTGGACCGCCTGGTGGTGGTAGTGGTAGTTCATCACCCATCCTAGGAGATGGAGGAGGTGAAAGTGATTCGGTGTATGAAGCGGATGAAGATGACGGTGAAGATGAAGATGAGGAACTCTCCTTCAGTTCCTCAATCTTAATTGGAGTGACGGATGGAGGTGGATTGGTTCTGCCTCTCGTTGGAATTCGCGATTGTCTTGGCGGAGCAGAACTCCCTTGGTCTCTCTACACTCTTAGCCTTGTCGTTCTTGGCGGTTTGGGAGCGCGTGAGAGGGCGGTGGTGCATAACCTGTAAACAACCTACAAAAGACAAAAACAAACAAAACCAGTGTAAAATCAAAGTGGATGGAAAAATGAAAGATGGAAAGTAGAAGAGTAAAATGCCAGTTCTTCTTTCAAACAATTAAAAGAGTTCCCCAGCAACGGCGCCAATTTGATGTGCTGCAGAACAGTGATCAAATACTACCCAGCTAAAAAGCTAAGTAGATTATTCCATGGGTCTTCTAATAATAATTTACTTAAATATAAAGGCAGATTACTCAAGTTTAACAGGTTGTGCGTGGTGTGAGTTCCACGACTTCTAATTCTAGAAAATGCAAGGAAATTAAAAACTAAACTGAAAGACAGATTGTAAGATTGGTTGACTTAACAAAGACGACAGACAAGCTTAAACTTTGAATCCCCCTTAGTTCAACAGAGCATTGGCATCCAACAGATCACAGATTTAGATTCTTGCTCAATCAATTCTAAGACACCACCATAACTCCTGACCCTTAGGTTTAAGACTGGGCGAACGTTCGCTCTATCCGATCTAGCTACCAAGATTAATCAGTCGCCCGGTTACGGTCGCCTCTCGCAACGACTAAACTAACTGGTGGAATTACTAATGATTTATGAGTTACTCTTGCAGTGGATTAACCCTAACTGGTTCCTACGAAAGGCACACTCTAATGAATAGGTTAATTGTTTGATTTGATGTTTTAAAGTAAGGCGAGCGTTCGCTTCTATCCTTAGCTTAACAAGAATCTAATCTAGGTGATCAATCCAGACAAGAAACATAAACAACGAAGAACAAATCAAACATGAAAGAGAAACTGATTGAACTTCAAATCTAATCACCGCCGATCCGTGACCACTTTAAAGCCTGGGTCACTTAGGGTTCATCTAGTCTAAGCTCTACGAGTTTAGCTACTCATGTTCATAACAAAAGAATCAAAGACAAAAACAGAGTTCATCATGAAAAGGAAGAACAGTAGAAATCGCAAAACCTAATTAAGACGACTCCGGCTCAGCTTCGCTCTCCGGTAATCTTCAATCGTAGCTCCGAGTCTCCGAGGTGAAGGGATGGCGTCACGATCTCTTCCTGGCACTTCGAACTCTAAAACTCTGCTCTCTCAAACTCCTTAGGTCTGGAACTTGTGAAAGTTCTCAATTATGAATGGTATATTTATTTTGGGCCGCCGGTTAAGTATTTATACTTAACCCTAAACTGCCGGATTTTGCCTGGAGTTTTCGGTGAAAACTTAAGAAGTTTTCGCGTAAACTTCTTTGTAAAATGACTGATCTCTCGGCTACTTCTTCTGTGATTTTTGGACTCAGAGTTTCGGCCGAGAACTTGGGGTTTTCGCCAAAAACTTCCTCTTATGATGATCAGCCGATTTCTTCTGGAGTTTTCGTCTAAAACTCTAAGGGTTTTCGTCGAAAACTCAAGTGTAAATTGAGGCAGGATTTTGGTTGACTTAATTGACTTCTTTGATTGGTTCCGGTGCGATTCTTCGAGGTTCCAATGCCTTAGACACGTCCTTGGCTACTATATTTGACGGCAAAAACCTGTGCTAACATGAAAACACTAGAAAACCATCAAATAGACCCGAAACGGGCCAAAGTAACACAAATGGCACGAGATAGGGTAGTTGAGTGATTATTCGTTATTTTACCCTAAAAACCATGTCTTAAGTCAAGAAATGTCGCTTAAATGAGGCTGATAATCACGTCAAATCGAGTGTCATCAGCTATCCTTAATGGGGAAGGTAACACTGTCCTGTCCTAAACTTAAAGTCAACATGCCTTGTTTAGAGTTGATATTCGCACCAGCAGTTGTTAGGAAAGGTCGGCCTAAGATAAGTGTTCCGTCTAACTCTCGGGTATCCAGAACAACGAAATGCAATTATGGTAAAAGGACCACAGCAAACAACTACATCTTCTATTATACCCCTAGGCAGTTTGACAGACCTATCGGCTAGCACGAGATGCAAAGTAAGCGTTTTAATTTCCATAGTTTAACTTTTCAAAAGATAAACAGGCATAACATTAATAGAAGCACCAGAATCAGCCAGACTACGATCAATTTTAATACCATTAATGATGCACGGTAATGTAAAAGGACCGGGATCAGAACACTTAACTGGTGGTGGTGGCGGCTGGCGCGTGGGAGACAGAGTACCAAAGAGAGAAGCGCATTCATTGGTAAGCATGACAGAGTACGCCTCTCCGTTCTTCACCTTCTTCACGAGATCCTTAAAGAATTTCCTAAGTGGTGGTATGATCTCTACAGCTTCAGTTACTGGTATCTTTATCTCTGCAGTCTTAAGAACATTGTACCACTTCTTATACTGGGTGTCGTGATCCTTGGCTTTGCTCATTGCAGCTTTTGGAAAGGGGATCCGAGGTATATATGGCGCTAAGACGGGCTCAAGAGCTATCTTGGGAGGAGGAGTCGGTGCTGCCTCTTCTTCTTCCCTGATATCTTCAATCTCTGGCATATCTATGGCAGTAGTATCTGGTATCATGTCAGGTTCTGGAGCCTTTGGATCGGTTGTTTGCTTGCCGCTCCTGGTAGTGATAGCTTGACCTTGTTCACTCTTCACACCGAGGTCTCCTTGAAATGCTGCTTGATTAAGGAAAGGATTGCTAGTAAGAATTTTAGTCATATTGCTTATTGCATCTTCTATCCTTTGGCTTTGAGCCCTTCATCCTTGATTGAGTGCAGCTGGAGCTTTGAATTGGTTGTCATGTTCATCGAGTCTGCTCATGATTCGATCGAACTTTTTCTCATAGTCCTTGTCTCTATTGTAGTGCGGCTTTGCTCGAGGCTGTTGCTGTCCTCCAATGAATCCAGGAGGTCATTGGTAAGAATTTGAGAATCGGTTGTTCTGATTCTGCGATTGGTAGTTCCTGTAATTGGTGTAGCCTTTCTGGTTGTTGGCGAAGCCTTGACTAATGAAGTTCACCTCTTCTGTAGACCAGTCATCTTTTTATCGAAGTTAAGGCAGCTTCCACCGTTATGAGCACAGGTCCCGCACCATCCACAGTCAGCCAAAAAGACGGTAGCTGACAGGGACCGAGGAAGATGCCAATTATCTGTAGATGCTTTTGAACTTCTGCTTTGACCTGTTCTGCAACGCTCATCTGACTCTTGGTGCTTTCTCTTTGTCTCTCCCAGTTTCTTGACTTTAAAGCACAGCTAGCAAAATGAAGAAGAACATCCTGAGGGGTAAGAGCGGTGCAATCTCTGCCAGCTAGGGAGTTGACCCACTTTGCAGATTCCTCACGCATACCACGAGCAAAGAATTTAGCCAGCTGCCTTTGTTCATACCCATGATGAGGGCAGTTGCAGAGAAGGGCTTGGAATTCATTCCAAGTGTCGTACAAGCTTGCATCTTCTCTCTGAGTAAACCTGGAGATGCTGTCCTTGTAGGCAGTCGTCCTCGATGGAGGGAAATATTCCTCAACGAAATCTTGAGCTAAAGTTTCCCAATCGGTGTAATGACCGGGTGGCTTGCTCCCAAGCCATCTCTTGGCTGCACCTCTAAGAGAGAATGGAAAGGCTCAAAGACATAGAGCGTTCTTGTTGAGGTTCCCAGACTTGAAAGTTTCACAGACAGCCAGGAAGTCAGATAGATGTGTGCAAGGATTATCATCTGGCTTTCCTTCAAATTGCATGTCCCTAGAGATTAGGCCCAGGAAGTGGATCTTGATCTCATAGTCAGGATCGTTGTCATTAGAAGGCACGATGATGGGAGACCGAATGTTAGATGCGCTCGGCTTACTGTAATCCGCAAGACTCTTTGGAGCAGCCATTGCTGAAAGGAAAGATGGAACGGAAGTACAAGCATAACCGGTTTGATTTTGTATCTGGTATGACCTGCAAGAGACAAAACAAGCACAACCAATGTAAAATCGAAGTGTGATGGAAAATGAAAGATGGAAAGATAGAAGAATAAAAATGCCAGCTCTTCTTTCAATGAAATAGAAGAGAGTCCCCGACAACGGTGCCAATTTGATGATCGTTGTAATGCGGTCAATCAAATAACTGTCAAGCACAGAGCAAGACAGATCGTATTCCACGGGCCTCTTCTACTTGCTTACTCAAATATGTTGGCAGTTTTCACTCAAGGTTGAACACTTTGCGTGTGGTGTGAGTTCCACGACTTCTATACTAAAATACAAGGTAAATTGAAATGAAATTTAAATGTAGAATGATTGGTTGTTTGACTTAGACAGACGACAGACAAGCTTAGACTTTGAATCCCCATTAGATCACCAGAGCACTAGCAATCAACATACCAGCGATTTTCGATTCTAGTTCATTCAGTTCACAGACACCACCATAACTCCTGACCCTTAGGTTTAAGACTGGCGAACGTTCGCTCTATCTGATATAGCTACCAAGATTAATTAGTCGCCCGGGTACGGTCGTCCTCTCGCGACGACTAAACTAACTGTTGGAATTACTAACGATTAATGAGTTACTCTTGCAATAGATTACCCCTAACTGGTTCCTACAAAAGGCGCACTCCAATGAATAGGTTAATTGCTTGATTTGGTGTTTTAAAGTGAGGCGAACATTCGCTACTATCCTCAACTTAACAAGAATCTAATCTAGGTGGCCAAACCAGACAAGAAACATAGAGAACAAAGAACAAATCAAACATGAAAGAGAAACTGAATGAATTTGAATCTAATCACCGTCGATCCGTGATTGCTTTAAAGCCCTGGGTCACTTTACGGTTCTTCTAATCCAAGCTCTACGAGTTTAGCTACTCATATTCAATACAGGAGAATCAAAGACGAACAAGAAATACATCTCAGGTAGGAAAGACAGAGAAGAAATGTAAAACCTAATTTTGACGAATCCTTGAAGCTTCAATCTGCTGGATCTTCAACTCCTAGCACTAGTTCTCCGAGATGGAAGGATGGCGTCAAGATCCTTTCCCGGCTCCTCGAACTCTTTTCACTCTTTCTCTCTCTGGTATGTCTTGGAATTTTTGTCCAAAGTGTAAGTTATGAGATGCCTATTTTCAGCCGGCGATTTTTCCATTTATACTCGTCCGCGTTCTGGCTGGAAATCAGCCAACTTTTCGCCGAAAAGTGAGGGAGTTTTCGGTGAAAAATTCCCTTTAAAAACTTGGCTTGCTCCGTCTGTTTCTTCTGTTTGAGATTACTTGGAGTTTTTGGCGAGAACTTTGAGTTTTCGCCAAAAACTTCTTCTTGTGATGTTCTGATGATCTCTTCTTGAGTTTTCGATGAAAACTCAAGGTTTTTTTCGCCGAAAACTGCTGTGTGAATCGGGTAGGGATGTGTTGACTTTAATTGACTCCTTGGTTGATTCTGGTGCGGTTCCTTGAGGTTCCAATACCTTAGACACGTCCTTGGTCACATAATTTGACGGCAAAAACCTGTGCTATCATGTAAACACTAGAAAACCATCAAATAGACCCGAAACGGGCCAAAGTGACACAAATGGTACGGGATAGAGCAGTTGAGTGAATATTCGCTATTCTACCCAAAAAACCATGTCTTAAGCCAAGAAATGTTGCTTAAATGAGGCTGATAATCACATCAAATCGAGTGTCATCAATAACCATATCAGTAGAATGAAAAGGAAGCTTACTAGCTTTGGCTTCAATGCAATGAGTGCAGGAAATATTAGCATCATCAAAAGATTTCAAATTCAACCGAACAGGTAACACATGATTGTTAATCATAAACTTCAATCTAGCTGAGTGTGGATGGCCAAGCCGAGAATGCCATAACTTCCACTTATTAACTGAAGAAAACTTCGTCGAATAACAAGAACTGTTCAAAAGGGCAGAATCCAAATGATGACATAATTTAGCTGAATCCTTAGTATCTCCAAGCTTCACTGCATCATCTTGAGCTCCAATAGGAAATGATTGCAAATAGAAGTTTCGACCAACTTTAGTGCCCACCCCGATCTGCATCCTTCTCCTTGGATCTTGCACAGAACATCCAGAAGGACAGAAAGACACAACATAACCCTTGTCTGTTAACTACCCAACAGAAACTAAATTAGGCACAAAGATGGGACATGTAACGTGTCACGAAGAGTAATCGTTGGTGTCCAAATATCACCAATACCGGCAATACCAAGTTTTTGACCACTACCAACTTGAACTTCAACATTACGTATAGGCCGATAATTAAGAAATCCATCCGAACTCCCTGTCATATGATTAAAACAAGCTGAATCGATATGCTAAGGTTGATGTTTACCTGTCATACCAAAAGTGGCAAAAGCAGCATTCAAGACATTTGAAAGAGCCTGATGGATAGTATCTTGCATTATAGTATCTTGCATATGCGTTGAAGATCGGTAGGCGAGATGGAGGCCGAAGAGGATACCCGAGAAGCAGAATCATCTTGAGAGAGCATGGATGGTGCAGATTGAGCAAAATAGGCTGATCCCTTGTTGGAAGTATAAGAGTCGAAACTGGTATTGTAAGGCCTAGATGACTGACCATCGTGAGAATAATCGGATGCACGACGTTGTTTAGTGTGACATTCTGTAATAATATGACCTGGTCGCTTGCAATAATTACAATAATTTTGCTTGCGGCTGACAGAAACCACATGACCGATCTCCCCACAGTGACGACATTTTATATCTCCCAAACTTGAATTGTTGATTGACCGAATTGAGGACGAGTGGCCATAAGAGACTGATGTCCTCCTGACTGAAAATTACGACCAGAAGAAGCAGCAGCAAATACAGACCCAACGTTGTCTGCAACTCCATCAATTTGAGCTTGAGTTTGGATTCTTGTTTCCTCCCGAACCAGCTCACCCAAAACAGAATCCATATCCATATTATTGGTACTAATCAATTGAGCTCGCACAAGTTCAAACTCAGATTGAAGCTTCATTAAGAACTGTAAGACCTGATTTTGGTGTTTTTCTTGTCGATTGCGATCCCTTTCTTGCCGAATTTCAGCACTCACATTTGAAGGAAAAAGAGACGATGACAGATTATCTTGCTCCGTCCATAGAGTTTGAGCAGCCAAGTGAAAAGAACAAACATCTGTATTACCTTGTTCTAGATGAGCAAGAGCATATTCAACCTCGAATATCTATGAGGCATTAACCTGAGAGTAATTGCGCTTGAGATAACTCCACGCTTCAGCTGTAGTTTCAAAATTGTGAAGTTTCCTAGCAATGCTAGTACCCATTGAAGCTACCAACCAGCCAAAGGCCTTGGCATCATTGGTTTCCCAGGCTTCCAAGCTAAGTGTTGTAGTAGTAAAAGCTTTATCCTTGTCAGGTGAAGAAGTGAACTCGGCAGCGACAGGCTTCGCGATCGTCTCATCGAGATATGGAAGAAGAGTTTTCCCTTTGATCTGCAATCAGAACTAAAACGCCCAAATGTAAAAAAATTTCCCATTAAATCTGGGAACAAGAGGATCAGATGACTGATCAGAGCTCATGATTATCACCGGCAAAATAATCACAACAATAGATGGAGAAGAGGAACATGGATTTGAACGGTAAATTGGATCACAAGATAGCAACATAACTAGAATCGATATCGGCTCTGATACCATGAAAATAACGGGAGAAAACACGAGAAATAACGTGGTTCGTCGATGGTGAGTCGACTACTCCACGGGAAGACGGTAGTTGTGTTCTTATTAGGTTAAGAAGAGAGAGAGGTACAACTTGTGTATCGGCCAGGAACACAACACTACATATTTATACTACCCGAAGCCCATAACTATTTATGACATGATACAAGTAAATGGGCATAAATTAACAGAGATGACTTGTGGGGTGATGTTGAATTGTATGCATGATGGTTCTAAGGTTGAACTGTATGTAAGATGTTTCTGATATGGAACTGCATGTTTGATGTATCTGATGTTGAACTGTATGTATGATGACGCCTGGTTATATATTATCGAGGATGGTAAGTGTTGAACTGAGAACTGCACCTATGTGACCACTTAGACTGTTTAGGGAATTAAAACTAGTAAAGGTTGAGTCTGATTCCATTGTTGGTGTTTCTTGAAAAGTTTGTAATCGCTTCTTTTGGTTAGGTTCGGCGCATAGTTAAACCCAGTGGGTTCACTCAATTTCAATAGAAAATTGACCCCCCTCAGTTTCTCTTTTCAGGTGCGCGTGGTTAGAGGGTGTGAGTTAAGTTCAGGAGCTCTTTGTGTGTCAAGTGTCGAGGTGTTGTTGGTGTGGAGAAGATCTTCGGAGGCTTGGATAGGAGTCGACCATCTTTTGGATTTATGTTGACTATTTTAGGTTGCGTTGTTTTGTATCGATTGATTTGAACTTCGGGATTGTAAAGGAATCTTGGTTTGAATTGTATCTTTGTAATAAAATTTTGGATTTTGAATAATGGAGGCACTTCCGACTTACGCTTGTTTAAAGTTTTAATTCGATTTCAAAGTTGTTTCTCCTTCCTTTTTATTGCTGTATCTTCGAGTGATACTCTTAACCAGTTCGACCACGGGTCAACCCGGGTCAATTCGGGGCGGGTGTTACATTACCCTCATGTTCTTCCTTCTTAGGATGACCCCACATTGGCAGGGCTATCCACCTGTTCATCATTAATAGGGAGACCCCACATTGGCAGGACCACCCTCCTGGAACCACAACTGACAATAGCAGAATATGTGCACAATTCACAGTTCACAGACCCGTTCCCCCTAGCACTCGTTACTAATTCTGATCCGTTTAATCATCATTAATCATTTTCCCCAATCAAAACCCATCGCATCCGTCAATCAACAACCAATTCATTAGTTAATAATCACACGACAGTCTTCAATCCTCATAATTCACATAACAAACAATTGCAGAACAGTTTTCCCCTTTTACTCTCTTTCAATTTCATGCAAAGCCCTACATTCTTCTAAGTCAGAATTGAAACTCCTCACAATGACCATTACTACCTATCGTACGCTAAACCCTCATCTGACAAGAAGACGAGGCTCTAAAATAACTTCTAGAACTCGAACATCCAAGCTCTACATCTCCAAAAACGTAGCTTCTTCCTTATGCCACCGAAACCGCCCAACTTAGAAATAACAGAAACCGAGATATGCAATCTCTTCCTCTCACTGCCACGAACGCGTAGCAAGAAACGGATCGTAAATCGGACCTCCGTAGCTCCCGAAATCTAGGTTTGAAGCTTGGGGAAGTTTGGTTCATCAAAGGGATTTTCGGGAGGAAAGAGAGAGAAAATTTGAGGATTTTCGTCAAAAACCTATTTTTTTATAGTCAGATCATGATACATTGCCCTGCATACATGGCCGTGTATCATGATACACGGAGTGTATCTCTAATACACGGCCATGTATCATGATCTGCCAACTTCGACGAATTTTTCAAGTACTCTCTTGTAACTTCGACCCGACTCAATTATGAACGTCCCAGACTTTGATGGGGCCTTAAGAACATTGTTTCCAATGTCTCAACCATCTAAACTCGAGTTCAATATCATTCGGTTGGGCGGGGATGTTACACCGGTCCCCTAATGGTGCATTGTGACGCGTCCTTTGTTGATGCAGAGAATGTGGCGGCTTACGACATTGTTATCGCCAATTCCGAGGGTCGTGTCTGTGACGGTTATTCTGGTACTTTTAATTTGCTTCCCCAATTGCTGCTGAAGCCCATGCGTTTATGGAGGCCAATGCTCCTCTCCGGTGCACCATTCTATATGATTGCCTCACGCGCATCACCTTGTTGAAGGGCCCTCAATCCATGTGGTCTTGGGATTGCTTCGGATCTCTATGACATATTTCTAACTTTCCAGTTGAGGCTCCTCACATCTCTTTTGGTTTCACACCAAGACGCCTTAATTGTCAGGATGATTTGGTTGCTAAGCGTATGAGGTCACGTACTTTACCCATTAACTGGAGGAGTTTGGTTGAATGTATTGGGCATGGCCAAAACCATGATGTATTCAGTGTGCCGTTTGAGGCTTAATGAAATTATAATCTCGTGTTTAAAAAAAATTATCTAGTCAGTTCCAGGGGAAATACACATGTTCTGTGCTGCTAGATGGTCTTCAAACTCGTTTAAATTTTGCATAAACGGCAACCAAACTTCATTTTTTGTCAATGTAGGCACAACCTTCATTGATATTAACAAAATAATTATACATTTTGTTATAAAATTCTTGAAATAACACTACTTCTCCAAATTTGTGGAATGATGTTAGCTTCGTTAGATGAGTTCAGTTTCTGTTATGTATGTAGCATACATGTTGATAACCATGGCAAATGAGCTAATATGCCAATTTATAATTCTAAATAAATGCAAAATATGGAAAGACGAGGAATATTCACCAATGTTTCTCCAGCCTTGACACTCGGAAATGACTGCGGCTTGCCGTCAAGGATTTTTTCCTTCCTTGACACCATCAAGGAACTATCTCAGCCATCCATTCTTATCCATCAATCTAACTGCTGTCAGTTTTCACTAATCCTAGTGGGCTTTTTCGTCTTTTCACTAACGATTGTCAGTTGAGGGTTTCCTTCATTTACGCCACCTTCTCCACTTTCCAACTTCTTCCCATTTTCGTTTCTCCATCTTCTTCCTTCAGTAGTTATTGGAATGGTTATTTTAGCTTAGGGTTTTTCGATTTCCTCTTCTCTAACTGCTCATCTGTTCCAAATCATTATTTATAACTTCTTCATTTTCCTCTTCTATCTATCAACGCAACTAGTACATCTATCTCATTCTACGCCATTCTTTCCATCTACCCTCAAGGTCTACTTGCATGGTTCCTCGCCGTGCGGTTTCCAGTACTTGTCAGAGTACTAGGGCAAAATCTCCTAGGTAGAGTTTTCCTTCTTCTAGTATTTCCTTTCCTTATTTGTGTACAGATTTGTGTTTAGTATGTACTCATTCTTCTACAGATTTGTGTTTAGTTTTGTGAACTATGTTTTTAGGGTTTCATAGATTTGTGTTTAGTACTCTATTTTCTCGTTGATCTCAATTATTCATAGATGTTGCTTATTTTGATGATTATGTGTACTCATGTGTATGCTCGTGTTTATTTGGTTTGTTTTGCTGTTGTACTCATGTCTAGGGTTTTAACACTTTTACATATATATCTTGTTGTACTCATTTTCTAACATATTTGTACTCATATTTTTAACATCTGTACACAAACATACATTTTTTTGTACTCTACTTTCATTTTTGTGTACTCATGTGTGTGTTTGTGTGTTTGTTTGGTTTGTTATGCTATTGTATTGATTTGCTCTTGTAATCATGTCTAGGATTTTAACACTTGTACATATATATATCTTGTTGTACTCGTTTTCTACCATATGTGTACTCATATTTTGCTTGCTTGTTTTTGGCAAGGGGAAAACATTGCAGTCATATCTTCTGATGACTCTGATGTTCCTGGTGACAATGTCCCAGTCTCATATTAGTCTAGGTCTGGGTATTCAAGTATGTGTGCCCCAAATCATGTTATTTGCTATTTGAGCGCATTGGAAGACTCTTATAATTCCATTTTGCGTGACCATGGTCTTTTCAGTTTCACTTTTAGTCGTCTTACACAAATGCATAGACCACTAGTTTCTCTAATTATGGGGAACTATGATTAGGTAAATCATAGTTTCAAACTTCCTTCTGGTGACGTACACACCTTGACATCTGAAGATGCACATTCTGTGTACGGGTCAGTATTGAGTCTGTGAGCATAGAGGACTGTGAAAGATGGGCCGCTGATCTTGGCATAACAGATGATGCTATAAACTCAAATGAAGTCTCGTGGTCTATCATTGAGGGGAGGATTACATCCGTGCCTGCGGATGATGCAAATATTTGGTTTACACTTATCTTCCTCTTATTGGTTAGTTCTGTTTTCGTTCCAAAGAATCATTTCACCGTTGATATTAAATATTTGTACTTTGTGTGTTTTGGTCATTCTACTTTATGTTAGAAAATTCAATTGGTGCAAGTTTGTGCTTGACCAGTTAAAGTCATGTTTGTCATTGCACCATAGTGGAACAAAATACATCATTGCTGACTTGCAGTTTCTGTCAGTAAGTTAATGTTCTGTGTACACTTTTCTTCCATTTTTTGTGTGTACTTTTTTCTTGTACTCATGTTTTTTGTGTACTCATTTTTACAGGTCTTATTCCTTCAAAATTGCATTCCTACTTCTCCTCAGGGATCATTTATAGCTGAGTATATTGATGTCTCTGCAAGGCAGACTAAAAACACTATTGAGACTATGTACCCTGGTGGTAAGGGTGATGATAAGGGTAAGACTGTTAAGCAGACTAAAAAGAAGGTTGTAACTTTTGGTCAAGGTCAACCATTAGAGGTTAGATCAAAGACGAAGTATGATGTCGTGAAAGAATTCATGCAACCGAAGAAGTCAGCTGAGAGGAAGCAGAAGATGAAGTCAGCGGAAATGCAAAGTTCTGTTGATCGACACTCCAAGAGATTGAAGATTGAAGAAGTTTCTCTTCACTTTGAGTCAATACAAGCTGCTAACGAAGTAAGTAGATAATTATGAACATCAAAAAAATTTAGTCTCTGTACACATGTTATGCTAATATATGAACAAGTATCAATATGTGTATACCAGCATGTGTACAATATTATGTGTACACATATTAGTGTGTGCACATTAAAAAAATGTTTACACAGATAAGTGCATCCCAGTCTTAATTTTAAAATCTCCATTTTTTTCAGGCTTTAAAGAAGAAGGCATAAATATTTGCATGTCATGATGAATGTGTTCAAGTTATTGCTAGCTGCAGTTCTCAACTGAGAGTCATCGATAAACATATTGAGGATCTGCGACACATTGAGGCTGCCAAGTTGATTGACGCTACTGATGACAGTAATGACAAGGAGGCTTCTGTTCAGAATTTGAGTGGGGAGGGTGAAGATGTTGGTTCTGTGCGCATGGTTGAAGATAGTCCTGTGCACAGTGTTGCTCCATCTGAGGTTAAAGATGGCAACATAGTTGAGGATCCACCTGTTCAAGCATTAGGTCAAGATGATGACAAAGACGGTGAAGATGACAATGACGGTGAAGACAATGAAGATGATAACAAAGACGATGAAGATGATGACAAAGACGATGAAGATGACACTGATGAAGATGATGACAAGGACGATAATGATAATGCAGTTATCACAACCAGTGCCAAGAAAAATGATGACAAGGATAAGGATGATTCTAGTGGGCAAGGTGGTCCTAGTAAGGGTCTTGATGATGTGAATCAGGAGGTTAGTAATGGAAATAAGGGTGTTGGAGGTGATGGAAGTAAGGATGTTCGTGATACTGTGACTGATAAGGGAGGAGATGTCAATAATGTGTCAGATGATAAAGTTGATGATGATGGTTGTAAGACACCACCAACTATACATCATGGAGAAGGATTAGCATTTGACATTCAAAGATTTTTTACATCTCCCCTTGTTGATATTGATTTGCCATCGTTTGATCTTCAAACCCCTATTATTTTTAATCCCCCTACAATTCCTGAGACAATGATGGATGTGGTTAATTTTATTACTACTGAATATGGCAGTGTCACAGAAGCTGGTGAAACTTCTACAATAAGAGAAAAGTTATTTTTTTAGAAAAAATACAATTGGTGCAAGTTTTGTGTACACAGGTTTTTTTTTTTGCTGTTGTTAATTTGTGTACACCTTTTTCATAGATTTCTGAGGAGTCAGTCAATGATGGACTTCATGAAGCTGTTGGTGCAATTATTGGCATGGGAGAGGGGGTTCGTTAATTATTGCACATAATTATGTGTTCATATTTTATAATATGTCTACTAATCTCTGTACACATTTTTCCACCATGGCCAGACTATTTCAGTTGGTGTTGAAAATAAAATCACTGGAGAAGATGTTGTGCGGGATTCAAGTACTGATGTTGCAAAGCAGGTTTTTATTCAATTTATTTTATGTTCTTAGTTTTTATGCAATTACTGATGTGTGTACCCTCGTTTGTGTACAAACATATTTTTATGTTGGTACAGGTACAATATATGTGTACACACAAAATATGAGTACATAGAGTACTATACACATTTTAAAATTTACTGTGTTCACAAAGTTATGTGTACCCTCATGTCTGTACACATAAAGTTGTGTGTACCCCCATTTTAATAGTTGTACACATATTAATTTTGTGGACAATCTTTTTAATGTGTGTTTCTTTTAATTAATAGGCCATTAATCTTGGAACTACTTCATCAGCAATCATCCCTCATGCTGGTAATACTAATGGTGAGAAGTTTGGGAACAATTCAGGGAAATGAAAATTGTGGTTCAAGTACCGGTGATGATTCATTAGAGGGGGTCAATGTTGCTACTTCTGTACTCACAAGATTGAGAACTAGTCTTGATATGACAAGGATCCTAATAGATTTGACAAGGACCCCAATTGCAGCTCAACAAATTTCAACAATACTTGCTGCCAACGAAGATTCCCCACCACACGACGACAATATGGATATTCTTGCTTTAATGCAATATGCATGAGACACAAGTCTTGATGAGCATGTGGTCTGGCTTTTGTTTTTTTTTTTTTGTTTCCATAAATGTTGTTTTTCTATGTGTACTCACTTTTTGGTTTGTGTGTCCCCTACAGGGATGAGGTTCTTTTCCAGGCCATAAGCTGTGAATCATTATTGAATAAAAGATTTTCTTTAACGTTATGATTCACAGAAGAGATTGAAGTACATGTTGTCAATTCATACTCCTTTTTGCTGAATCGTAGTGCAGTAATAGATGGAAAAATAAAGAAATGAATTTTTGCAGATAATTTTGTAGTAAGTGTACATTACTTTATTTATGTACTCAGATTCTCCTCTTTGTGTACATATTATAAACACTGTTGTCTAAGTTTTTATTTTATTGCAGCAATCAATCTATGGGAGGATTTTATCAACACCTCTAGAGGAAACAGAAGCGGCTGCACTACTTAAACAAAATATAGATGGATGTGCTACCTCCCTAAATTTCAGTGAAGTTGACCTTGTAAGTTTTATGTGTACATTCTTTATGTTAGTTTGTGTGTACATAATCTGTATGTTATGTTGTGTGTACATTTTTATGTGTACATTTTAAGCACACATTCATACTTCGTGTTCATTGTTGTTTTTGCAGTGGTTCTTCCCCTTCTACAACTCAGGTCATTATGTAATGTTTGTCGTGGACAGCATTAATAAGAAATATCATTACATTGACATGAAAAATAACAGTCCATTTACTCATTTGATTGAGTTTTTAGGAGAGAAACTTGTTTATTTTGTCATCAGCTTCAACAAAGTCAATAAATTCACTCGCAACAACAAATCAGTTGATTTCGGAAAATTCAGTTGGCATATTCAGAAGAAGGTAAAGCTGCATGACAAAAATTCATGTGGAATATATTTGTTGAAGTTCTACAAAGAGTGGGAAGAGAAATACTAGAGTGGTATGAGTACAATATGGAGGAATCCAGAGGTGTTGAAGCAGAAAAGGAAGGAGATCCTTTCTGAACTAATATTAAGTGATATAAATGTCTGCAAGCAGCGTGTGTTGGCCATTACTACTGCTCGGTTCAACCAATGATTTGTTAGGAAGGGGGAATTAGGGGGAGTTTTTGTAAACTGTGTTTTTTTTGCATCGACTTTTGTTTATATATGTTGTATTTGTTTTTTATTATGGATGTTTGGATATCTATATGTGTGTGTGTGTATCATTTTTATTTTAATTTATGTGTCCATGGTGTATAATGTGTACAAAACACGTACCTAGTTCTATGTGTACACATTTCTTAACTTAATGTACACACAGTTATTAACTTAATGTGTACACAGTTCTTTGTGTACATAATATACAAGGTGCGTACACAGTTTGTGTAAGTGTACGCTATGTACAAACCTTAACTTAATGTGCACACAGTTTTATAAACTATGTGTACATAGTCTTCAAGGTGTGCGCATAGTTTTAAAAGTGTAATGTACAAGACGTGTCCATAGTTTTATAAGTGTAGAAGGCGTGTGCACAATTATTTGTTTACACAAATATGTGTACACAAACTAAATCTATGTGTACACCGTTCTTAACTTAATATGTACACAGTTGAGTTTTTGTGTACATAGTGTACAAGGTGTGTACACAGTTTTATAAAAAGTGTACACAAACTAGTTTATTATGTGTACACACTTCTCTGTGTACACAGTTCTTAATTTAATGTGTACACACTAGATCTTTATGTGTACACATAGTGTACTAGGTATACACATAGTTTTTTAAGTGTAATGTGCAAGACGTGTGTACCGTTTTAATGTGTACACAGTTTGTGTACTCATAAAAACTGTAAAGAAATGTGAGCATAAATACATGATATGTATACACAAAAAATATTATACTCATAGTAAATGTGTATACTCATATTATTTGTATGAGCATATATGTAAAAAACAATATTCAGCTCCAATATCTTAACTATGGCCACAAAAATATCACATTAAAGAAAAAAGTGTGCACAAAGGAATGGCCACAAAAATATATGGTTTTTTTTTTTAACTATGTTGTCTTTTGGTCTTTCATGCTGTATGAGTTGCATTGGTAAGCTCCAGTCTCTTATCTTCTTTCATTGTTTTCACTCTATTCTACCTTGTTTTCTGTGCTGTTAATTCCCATGCTGGTTAGGCCCTCTTATTTGATTTTCCAAACTTGTCTGTGCGTTTCTTCAATCCCTTAACATTTTCAAATCCAGTTACTGCTGGTTGTTGATTTGTGCTTGTCCTTGTATTTTAGAATAAATATGTGTCCACAAGAAGTAAATATTCAGCTAAAACATGCATTTGTTTTGTACTCATTTATAAAGTTTAGTAAAAAAAATTGTGTACAAGAAACTGTGTACATACCAGTGACAACAACTGGTGTACTTCCAGGTTGTTTTTCAGCTTCAAGCAACAACTCTTTGGTTGAATTAAACGCACGTTCATATATTGTTTTATTTGAGGAAGCTATTGTAATAAGTTTCAGTGTCATGGCAGATAGTGCTTGGAAACGTACTGTGTACATAAATTCTATGTTGGTATTTGTTGTTGTTGAGAAGCTAAACTGAAACCCTGTTTTTGCATACTTTGTCCATCTTTTCTTTTTGTACGTCTCTGGCAGTGTTTGGTACTTGATGTTGTGAGTTGTTAAGAACATGTAACAAATCCTCATATGATGTGTCGGCAAATACAACCACAGTACTCATATGTACGTCATGAACACTGAAATATGAAGTCTTTCTCTGATACTATCAACTGCCTTTCATCCAGCTTGTCTACATTCACTTCAAGCTTGTAGACACTATACTTCTTTATTCCTTCATCTTGCTGTGATTCAACCTCATCCAAAGTGCACCCAAATGACTCACTGTACTCATCCTAGAAGAAGTTGAATATCTCTGGTTTGTACACAGTAGCAGCATGTCGAGCTAGTGAGTTTTTGTGGAACCTATTGTCAAGTCTTGCCTGCCCCATTCTGTAATCAGTCTCTAGTTCTGTCTCTCTCTTGTTCTCTATCATACGATCGAATTGTTCAAAGAATCTTGACAATGTCATTCTTGAATTCACATATTTTCTTAAGTTACTGTTGAGACTCTCACTTAACTGTGAGGACTTCATTCCAAGGCAAAAATGTTTCCTCAGCCAACACAACACCACTGGTGCCTGATTGTGTACAAAGTGTCCAACCACTTGTGTCCTTTTAGCCCTCTTCCGGGAAAATGTGTAGCAATCATATTTTTCCATTCATGCTCGAATTCTTCTTCTGTTTCAATATTGTACATTATGTACCTTAGGCAGTCCCTGAATTTTGGTGTACCTAAACTCCCAAGGTTTTTGTGTGTATTTTGCAGTAGATGAAATGTGCACAGGCCATGAAATGTGTCAGGGAAAACTGACCTCACAGCAGCTTTAATCACTGCACATTGATTTGTAAAAATGCAGCTTGGTTTCTCATTGTCCATGCATCTACTGAAAGTGTTAAATAACCACTCGAATGTAGGTGTTGTTTCATCTTATAATAATGCAGCTCTAAATACTATGAGCTAATGATGATTATTTTTGCCAACAAAGATTGTTGCACAAAAAAAAAATCACATAACGGGGTGAATATAAACTCATGTACACAGATAAACTTATGTGAGTACAAATAATTATGTGTGTGTACACATAGGACATGTGTGTACAAACATATTTTGGTCCTACACACAGGACATGTGTGTACAAACAATTATACGTGAGTACATAATTAGGTGAGTACACATAACTTTGATTGTGTATATAAAATGGGTGTACACATAAGACACATGTGAGTACATAATATTATAAAAAACTGTGTACATAATATAAAATTCTTACCTAGAGGGCGTGATGTGTTATTTGTTCTGTATGTAGTGTCAAAACTGATTGAATCTACAAAATATTTGAAGTCTTGTCTCATCGATGCATCAAACTAGAAAATACTTGCAATGTTCTCATCCGAATTCAGCTCCTTATCAAAGTAAAATCCAGCATTTTCATTTTGCTTTTTGTAAAAGTGATTTCCAATCACATTAACATCAGCACTAGAGCTGGCAAACGGGCGGGTTGGGCGGCCCACGGGTCGGGTTAGTCGGGTTGCGGGTCAGTCGGGTCGCGGGTCAGTCGGGTCGCGGGTCCATCGGGTCACGGGTTCATCGGGCCACGAGTTAGTCGGGTCACGGGTCTGTCGGGTCGCGGGTCAGTCGGGTCGCGGGTTAGTCGGGTCGTGGGTTAGTCGGGTCCGGGTTAGTCGGTCGCGGTTAGTCGGGTCGCGGGTTAGTCGGGTTGCGGGTTGGGTGGGTCTCGGGTTGGGTCGGGTGCCCATCGGGTCACAAGTCTCAACTACAATTTTCAAAACTTAATATAAATTTTTTTATGTGATAAGTAATTCTAAATAAAATTTAATAAATTTTTATTCACTTGTAGCCGCGTGTATATTAGAAATCATTTATTATTTAAATTAAATATACTTATAATAAATGAAATAAACCCCCTTTGATAGAACTCAGTTCTTGAAACCTTATTGTATCTGCATGTTGCGATAGTAAAGGCCCCGACTTATCATCAAGAGCATCCATTTCTTGGCGTGGCGTCATCGACTGGACACTTCTGGTTCCCGGCTATATACAGCCGACGGGTCAAAGTACTTATCCGCCCCCGGTTCCCGACGGTTCTACCTCGTTGCACGGTCTCAACTTGCGGTGTTCAAGGGTCGTCTGCCCACGGTTACAACGGTTCACATAAGTTGGTATCAGAGCACGGTTCAGCTCAAGGACCACATCTATCCCAGTCTCCAGGTTTACCTGGATTCATATCCTTTACTGCTTTCTTTAGAAAATTGTTTCGAAAAATTCCCTTCTATTTCAATTTCAGTTTCGAGTTATAAGATAAGAAAAAGAAACGAAAGCAATGCCACCTTGCCACGTTATTTCCTTTCGTTGTAAGTTTATTTCTAAGAAGAGGGGATAGAAAATTGCTTCCGTTCGATAGTACTAACCATGGCAGACGAGAGACTAGCCAACATGGAAGGCAGCCTTCGGAACCTTGGAGCTACCATGGCCGCCGTCCACAAAGCCCTAGCTCAGCTTCAAGCCGAGAGAGGACGAGATGAGCGCCGAGAGGACAGCCCTGAAGGCCTGAACAGGAGAGCCCGACAACTAGCTCAGGAGATTGACGATGACTTGAGCAACCTCAAGCTCACCGTGCCAAAGTTTGCTGGCAAATACAATGCCGACGAGTACCTAGATTGGGAGAGAAGTATGGAGGATTTCCTCGAGTGCCACCACTACTCCGAACGTAAGAAGGTAATCCTTGCCACCCTTGAATTCACTGACTATGCTGCCCTATGGTGGAGCCAGTTCAAAGGACGGATCCAAAGAGACGAGGAGGACCCTATCGAGTCGTTGCGAGACCTCAAGAGGATCATGAGGAAGAAGTTCATCCCTAGCACCTACACCCGAGACCTACACACATCCCTCCGGAACTTAAAGCAAGGCACCATGTCCGTGGAGCAATACGCCAAGGAGATAAAGATGTTGGTAGCCAGACTCGACCTCAGAGAAGAGCCTGAAGCGAAGATAGCCCGGTTTGTCGGTGGGCTACACCCCGAGATCATGCATCAAGTCAACCTACTTAACTGTGTTGACTACGAGGATCTCAAGGGCCTAGCCAACCGTGTGGAGAGGGAGTTAAGGAGAGGCTACCCCAGAAGATCGGCCACTGCCCCGTGGAAAGTCTCGGCCTCAAGCCAAGCCCCATGGAAGCCCGACCAGCCCCGAGGCTCAAGTTCACGGCCAAACCCTAACCCTAGGGGTTCGGCACCACCGGTAACATCTGCCCAACCTACTTCTACGGCTCAGAATTCTAACCCACGTCCTAGTGGAATTGTATGTTTTAAGTGTCAAGGTAGAGGACACATCTCAAGGGACTGCCCTAACCAACGGACGATGGTGGTAAGAGAAGGAGGAATCGAGACGGACGATGAAGAAGAGGAGAAGAAGGAAGAAGAAGAGGAGTCTGATGAAGGAGAAGAAGTTAAGCCCGAAGGGCTTGAAAAGTTTGCAGGGTTCACTTTTAAAACCCTAGCACCCGACGCCCCGGCCTCAGACCAGGCACCAGCCCCGGCCTTAGCCCCGGCCCCTGCCCCGGCCTCAGCACCGGCCTTAGCCCCGGCACCAGCCCTGGTCCCGGCCCTGACACCAGCCCCGGCCCCGGCCCCAGCCTCGGCACCAGTACCCAGCCCCGACGCTAACCAGCCAGGCCCCAGCATCGGCGCTGCCCAGGCCCTAGCGCCCCAGCGCTCGGCCCCAACCTCGGCGCTGCCCAACCAGGCCCCTGCGCCCCAGCGCTCGGCCCCAGCCCCGGCGCTGCCCCAGGCCCCAGCACCCCGGCGCTGCCCCAGGCCCCAGCGCCCCAGCACTCGGCCCCAGCCTCGGCGGTGCCCAACCAGGCCCCAGCGCCCCAGCACTCGGCCCCAGCCCCGGCGCTACCCCAGGCCCCAGCGCCCCAGCAGTCGGCCCCAGCCACGGCGCTGCCCAACCAGGCCCCAGCGCCCCAGCGCTCGGCCCTAGCCCCGGCGCTGCCCGACCAGGGCCCAGCACCCTAGTGCTCGGCCCCAGCCCCGGCGCTGCCCAACCAGGCCCCGGCGCCCCAGCGCACGGCCCCCGCCCCGGTGCTGCCCGACCAGGCCCCGTCGCCCCAGCACCCGACCCCGACCTGTCACTACCCAAGGCTCCCTGACGCATCACCACCCGACGTGGCCCCCGACCACGAGTCCGGCGCGTCCTTGCCCGACGCTCAGCCCCAGTCCTACCCGACCCCGGCTGCCCCAACATAATGATGGCCGACGCTGCCGATCTGCCCGCCGCACCACCGCCCGTCGCCGCCGGCGGCTTTTTACTGCCCGCCGCCACCAGCGACTTTTTACTGCCCGCCGCCGCCGCCTTGCCACTACCCGACGCATCACTGCCCGACGCCGCCGCCGGCTTTTCACTACCCGCCGACGTCTTGCCACTGGCCGACGCGTCACTGCCCGACGCCACCGCCGCCCACTGCCGGCGCCGCCGCCCTGCCCAAAGTGCCCTGGTTCGCCTCCGGCATCCCTGTGCCCCGACCCGACGCTTCACCACCGGTCCTCTGTGCACCCCAGGTTCTATGGGAGATCACCTCCCGGCAATTTTGAGAGCTGCCCCGAGCGAAGAAGATCCGGATGCTGACCCGGATATGAGTAAGGAGCTCTCACCCGCTACCTCCCCGAGTCTTAACATTCTTGTTGATAGTCTTTCAGGAGAAGGAGCGATGGAGACTGATGGAGAAGGTACTGAAGGACCCGAGCCCTGGTCCATCACTGAATCAAGTGATACTCCTCATTCTAAAGATAATGCTGCTGAAGATTGGAAGAGGATGATGAGTGTTAAGAAAGGACCCGAGATGGATTTGGGGACAAATCCAAGGCAAGAAGAGGGGGATGATATGATCCAACAATGCTGCCCCGATGCCAACCGGTATTCCTACACCCCACCAAGATCCCCTGGCCTAGGCAAGACCCTAGGGCCTCTTAAGAAGCGCATGAACCCAAGGGCAGGTCATCCTCGAGCCCTAAAGCCAAGGTATGACAAGAAATATCGACTAAACCCTTCACTTGCAGGTAGAAAGACTCCGAGGAAGGGAATGCTGACCCAAGCCATGCTGATGGCCGAGGGTATAAGCCCTAGCACCGAAGAGAAGCTTCAGCCCGCTCCTAGTCTGACCTCCAGGAGCCCTGAAGAAGAAGTCGGTTCTTGGGGTGACCCTCTGGAAGCATTTCTGGAGTACAGAAGGAAGAGAGCCCAAGAACCCTCGGCCCGGAGAGGAGAGCTTTCAAAGAATGACCGTGAGCCAAGCTCTGAGAAGAATTGGAGTCCGTGGCCCCGAAGCATGACACTTGGACTGACCTGAAGAGCTACGTCCAAAGCTACCTGGAGGCCTACCTGAAGCTTAAGGAAGAAGGCCCAAGCGGAAAGAAAGAAGGTCCAAGGAGAGAACAGCCACAAGCCCTAACCCGGCAGCCGGGCCGATCAAAGGAGTTCTATGAAGCCGAGCACGAGGATCATATCTTTTGGACAAGAAGCCCGGTCACTGAACCAGCCCGAAGCCGAAGCCCGCGACCGCCACCCGAGTCAAGCCCGACATTCGGCCGATCAAGCCCACCGGGCCGCCACACGCGCCCAACCGGCCCGAACAGCCGTACGCGGCTAGATTAGGGTTTTTTACCTAATTTAGGTCTTTTATTCTGCTTTAAAGACTACAACTATTATTTAATGTTTTATTCCTTTTTAGTAGGATTATTTAGGGGTTTTAGGATTCTAATTAGGAATAGGACTCTTTATTCTATTCTTATTTAGGAATTAGACTTTAGGGAGGAGAGCTTGTTCCCTCCCTATATATAGAGGCCGCCGGCCTCACTTTGTTGACACAACTTTTATGAAATAAACCCCCTTTGATAGAACTCAGTTCTTGAAACCTTATTGTATCTGCATGTTGCGATACTGAAGGCCCTGACTTATCATCAAGAGCATCCATCTCTTGGCGTGGCTTCATCGACTGGACACTTCTGGTTCCCGGCTATATACAGCCGACGGGTCAAAGTACTTATCCGCCCCCAGTTCCCGACGGTTCTACCTCGTTGCACGGTCTCAACTTGCGGTGTTCAAGGGTCGTCTGCCCACGGTTGCAGCGGTTCACATCAATACCCATACTTAACCCTAACATGTTTAGTAGTTATAGATTTGTGTTTGCTAGACCACCTTTTCATTCTATTTTGACATTGCCAGTATTGAACAACTCTTTGTTTTTAACTATTTAATGCTTGTTGTTATGCTATTAACTATTTATGGCTACTAATTATGTATATGCGAGATTGTGGTGTCATGTAATGATCTAATGGACGTGATAGATGACATAATAGTTTTTGCTGCTATATTAGTCATCATATTCCCTGTTTGTGACCATTTGTTGGGATTAGAGTTGTCTGAAATTTTTGTTGCAAGTCTTTTATTGTGGATAAAATGGGTAGTGTGGGTACTTCTCTACCCAACCCATATAGTTGTTAATACCAGTGTATACCTTAATCACGAGATCAATATTAAGATAGAACATGAAATTAAAAGTGTAGAGTAATGTAAGAAATTCGAGCCAACCGAATTCACAGTTTCTCCTTAAGGAATTTTGTCCCCCCTCTCGGTACCCAAGGTTATAGAATAATTCCTCCCGTGATGGAAAAAATTAACTTCATTGGCATAAAGGTACTCAAACCCCAATGAACGACGAACACAATAACGGGGTGCGGATCACACGACGGGATGATTTTGGCCTTTGGAAAGTGATGCAATTAAAAATGCTTTGTATTCGGTCAAAAACCGAACCGAAAGGTCGGTCGACCGAAGCCGAATTGAGGCCGAAGGCATGACCGGAGACCGAACCGAAAATGCTCGGTTTTTTAGCCGAGCCAAATCGGCCAGTTTCGGTTTATAACCGAGCCATGACCGGAAAACCGATTGAGTTCAGTTTGACCGAAAGCCAGCAGTGAGAATCGAACCGAACCGAAAAGAAAACCGCACCGAAACCGAAATTAGGACCGAAACCCAAATTTTGGCAAAAAAAACCGAAAGCTGCTGATATGTTTTGCTAAAAATTTTGTCAAAATTTTGGCAGCATAACGCTACAATCTGGGCAATTCAGTTCTTCGCAATATTCCCTGAAACGAAATCAGAAGACATCATACCACAAATACATAATCAACCATCCATCATAATAAGTCTAAGTCATAACGCATAATCATAATTCAAAAGACATCAACAACATAATTCAAACACCACACAAAGTCAACCATAAAAACATAAACAAATTCAACCATCCCAATTCGCAACATCTAAAAGCTAATCATCATCTGACGCGCCCGCCATACCAAACATTTCATTTTCCAGTGCATCGTCTTCATTGTATTCATTATCATCATCATCACTATCAACAATAGCATTGTCATTGTCATTGCCATTCTTGTTGATGAATGATTGTAGAACGGGTTGCACAAGAGGATCAGAACCAATTGCTGCTGGAGTAGCATCAAACTTCAAAACCGTCTCTTCGAAACCTAAACAAAACAAGACTCGGTATGAGTATAAATGATATATGGAAGATAAACTACTATCTATGGAAGATAAGCAGTATAAATGCCAAAGATTACCTTTCTCGAACTCCAGTTGTTCATTCTCATTTTCCTCTTCTTCGGGATCAAATATATCCGGAGATGTTGACCGCAACCAATCCTCAGCACAAATCAGAGCTTCCACAATAGTAGGAGTCAATGAGCTCCTGAAGTTGCTCAGCACTCGTCCCCCAGTACTAAAAGCACTCTCAGAAGCTACAGATGAAATTGGGACGGCAAGTACATCCCTAGCCATCTCACTGAGAATAGGAAACTTGAGTGCAGATGCTTTCCAATATGCCAAAACATCAAACCGTTGCTTCTTATCTGAACTACTCACTTCTCGTGCTTCAGCTAGATACTTTACCAACTCTGCTCTAGGGTCATCACCCGTGTGATTATCATCGTCAAACGCAGCAAAGCAATCATCTTCAATATCTTGGTCCTCCTCAAAGTCATCTTCGTCTCCACCATCTCCTCCATTAACACCGGTAGTCTGTGATGATGAAGCTACAGATCCACTTTGACTAATGTTGACACGTTTCTCATACTCTGCCTTGTATAGGTCAAACAAAGCATGCAATTCACTTCTCACCATCTCTACCAATTCAGCACATTGTGTCGGATCATAAATCAGCTTGAAAGAATATGGAATGATTTCCATCTTCTTTCGTGGATCGAGTATAGCTCCGATGTAGACGAGTCTGTTAACTTTGACGTTGGCAACGTCCTCAGACCAATACTTCTTAACTTTCTCCTCCATTGAGCTTGCCATTGTTGATATGACTGTTTCCTCATCTCTTTTCATCTTCTTAATGTGATAAAACAACTTTGTCACTTCTTTGAGGAAGAGATTAATGGTAACATATGAGGTACCAGATGCCACACGAGTCATGTCACTGAAGAACTTCAGGTGACTAGAGAGGACTCTCACACTATCCCAATCACTAGAACTTGGAACACCAATGACCTCACCTTGATAAGTCTTCGCCCCCAGATCTTCCACAAAGTTACTTTCCATATTTTCGAGAACTTTGAATGCTTTCTCATAAGCTAAAGCCGTATCCAACATTGCGAATGTGGAATTCCACCTAGTTGGTACATCTAGTAAGGGCATTTTCTTACACTTCATCTTCCTGATGGCCACAGCATTCCTGAAACACTCTTCACGTGCTGGCGATGCACGAACCCATCTCACCGCCTCCCTCACTCGCCTAACTGACATTCCAATCTTATTTAGTCCATCTTGAACTATTAGATTGATAATGTGGCAAACGCAACGAACTTGTAAGTAGTTTTCGCTCAAGAACTGAGTACCCCAACCATGTAATTTCCCGTGCAAGTACTTGATAGCGGAATCATTTGCACTCGCATTATCAACCGTCACAGTGAAAAGCCTCTTCAACCCCCATTCATCCAGGCATCTGGCAATTCCTGCCCCAATATCACTACCCTTGTGACTTGTAATCCGAGAGAAACTGATAACCTTCTTATGCAACTTCCAGTCATGTCCAATGAAATGTGCTGTTATGCACATGTAATTTAGATTCTGAACAGATGTCCAAGTGTCAGTTGTTATCGACACTCGACCAGCACAAGCCGTCCTCAAGTAATCCTTTAACTTTTGACGCTCAGCAATAAAGAGTTTGAAACAATCCTCTCGTATTGCTCTCCTCGAAGGAATGTCAAACTCTGGGCAACATACTTCCATAAAACGTTTAAACCCCCTATGTTCCACAAAGCTGAAAGGAAGCTCATCAACTATTATCATTTCAGCTAGAGCCAACCTTATAGCAACTTCACTGAAATGCCAGGCATCTGGAGTTGCTTCCCCTCTAACAGTTGAACTCTTCTTCATTATCAAAGTAGTTTGTCCATTTCTTGCATCCCTCTTTGCAATACACTTTAAAGCATGCTTCTTACAAGTAGAAGTACCATTCAAGGTAGGATCAGCAGCAAGAACCTTCTGGCATATATTGCACTTAGCTTTTTTATTCCCATCCTCATCGACAAACTTAACCATAACTGTCCACGCTGATGACCATGACTTATGTGTTGATTGGGGAGCATTACTAGCACTAGCACTATTAGCACTGTCACTGATAGGAGTAGGAGGAGTACCAGTAGCAGCAGCAGCAGGTACCTCAGGTTCAGGGTCAGGAGCCGGAGTAGTGCGAGCCGGATTCCGACTCGGTTGTTTTGGAATAGGAGGTCGTGAATTACCCTTGGTGCGTTTCTGTGCAGGTGATTGAGTCTGAATTCCTTTACGCTTACCACTTCGCGTATTCACACCCGCTTCCATTCTTCTTTGATCTGAATCCCTGCAATCCATCCATAACAACCCATTTTAAAATTATGCAAAACATGCAATTATACAATATGAATCCATTGAAAAAACAGAACAACCCATTTAACAAATATCCATTCATACTCCCACTGCTATATACAACACGCAAGTTGTAATACATTGGGGTTGAAGGGAATAACCCATCTTGTAACAAATATCATTTTCTGTTTAAAATACAAACTAAAAGTGCTTACTAATATGACTAACCAATAAATTTGAAAACCAAGACAAACAAACCTCTTGCATAAATACCATGTCTAGCCATTTGTGTTTACTAGTGTACAGCCGGGGTTCACGTATAAATACCATGTCTAGCCAACCCCAAATCCTCATCATTCAAACAAAATCCCTAACACAAACTGATTAATCAACATCCCATTTCAGCAAATTCAATCAACAATGGTGAAGCGCAACAGGAACCCATCTTGTAATACTTCATAAGAATGTGAAAGAGATAAACATGAAACATATATGTGCATTCATAATGGCAACTCACTCACGTGTAAATCCCGGGAACCAATTAAACACAATTCGTTAATCAAAATTCAGCCACCCACCACAAACTCAGTAACACTACCAAAGATCCTACGAAATCCAGAAATCAGATTGTTACATTTAGAACTTACATTTCGGAAGAGTGGCTTAGTGGCTACTGGCGGCTAGTGCTGTGCTGCTGCTGCCTGCTGTGCTGCTGCTGAGGCCTGAGAGAACTGAGAGGCTGAGAGTAGAGAGGGTTGAAGGCTTGAAGATGAAGCAGGTGATGCTGGGTGCTGGCGATTGAAGAAGAGGGGCTGAAGATTGAGGTGCTTGCTGACCGAAACCTAATACGAAGTTTCAAAGTATTTACCACAACAACAAGCATCAATGATTCGGCCTGAGCTTCGATTCTCGTCGAATACAAAACAATTAACACAACAACAAGCATCAACGATGTACCTGTGAGTAACCTGAGAGGCTGACGAGGCGAAGAGGGGCTGAAGTGAAGAAGGTGTCGTCGTCGATTACAGAGATGCTGCCGAATCTGTGCTAGGTCCCATCGAGAGTGGACGCCGCCGAGAGTCGAATGGACGCCGTCAATGGAAGTCCCGTCGACTTTCTGCTGTCGAATCTTCAAGCAAAGAATAGGTCGTAGGAATTCAGAGGGGGAGAAGAGACTTGGTAGGAACTTAGGGGGGAGAAGAGATTAGGACTAAGGGTACCTACCAACACCGACGAGGGCTGAGGCGTCGCCGGCGTCGAAGCTTCGGAGATGGAGGCCGGCGTCGAAGCTTCGGGAGATGGAAGACGGCGACGAAGCTTCGGGAGATGGAGTGGAGGCCGCTGAAGCTACGGGAGATGGAGTGGAGGCCGCCGAAGCTACGCGGTCGAGGGCCCGGCCAATGGTTCGCCGGCGTCGAAATCTTCAGTCAACCATCTCCGATTTGAAGTTACGATTACAGAGAAACTGTGAGAGAGTGGCGTGAAATTAGGTTTCAGAAAGTGAGAGAGAGAGAGTGTGTGTGTGTGTGAGTTGTATTATTTTCGGTTCTTCCTCGGTTTTTCGGTTTATTTTCGGTTTTGACCGAAAACCGGCAGAAACCGAAAATTGGTAAATTGATCAACCAACGACCGGACCACCTCGGTTAATTTTCGGTTCGGTCACCTCCATTTCGGTCCGGTTTTCGGTTTAAACCGAAAAACCGGCAACCGACTGCCAGCCCTAATTTTTCCTATTAAAACTTCTTTTTAAACTTATGTGTAAATAATTGAAGGGGAGGGTTGAATTTATAGAAATTGGAAGGGTATGACTAGGGCTGGGAAATTGGTTAAGGTTGGTTGTAAAAAATAATTAACTAACCAAAATTGGTTAACGGGTAACAATTTCGGTGGTCTGTGGTCAAGGGTTCCATAACTAGTTAGTCAGTGGTTAAAACGCCGATTATCTGCGTGATCGATATTGACCGAAGTGGTTACTTTCCTTTGTAGAATTTAGGCTTTAGACAAGATAAGGATTAGAAAAATTAGGTTTCCTGCCTCTTTCATTTGTCAAAATTAAAAAAGCCGACTTCTTCAATCTGCTCTATTCTCGGCTCTTGCCAGGCGCCGCGAGGTCTGCTGAAGTGCTGATCTTACTCTCGTCTTCGATCTGACGGATTCTCCAGCGAGTGTAACGGCGGACGATAAGTCACTCCTCCTTCTATTCCATTCCCTTTCCTTCCTCCACTTAAAGTCCTCTTATCTGATCTCTTCTTTCCCTCAACGAATCCAGCCTTCCTTTTGTTCGTTCCCATAAACTGTCTTCCTCTTATCTAGTCACCCTGATGCCACCGACACCGATCCCAAGAACTTCTCCCTAGCCATGTGCATCAACGATATATATATCACGGTAAGGTCTTATCGTTTTTAGTTTTCTCCTCTTTCTTTCAGTATTTCTATTTTCTACTAGGTTTCAGCAAGTGTTCTTGGTTAAACTTTTAGATTATGAATATGTTCAGTTTCTTACCTTCATGTTCAGTTGTAACTAGTCTGCAAGTGTTCTTCCTTCTTGGTTATACTTTTAGATTATGCCATGTTTGTAGCTTGACCATAAGTATAATTGTCTCAATTAGGGCTGAGATATTGGTAAAATGCATCATCTATCGATTATGCCATGCTTGTAGCTTGATCTTAAGTCCTTAACTGTCTCAGGAGCTTGACCATAATAGCTTAGTTCATCAAAACCCAAAATGCATTCAGATTCAGCAGTTGTACTGCTGTACTTTGTTTTAAAAATCCACACCTCAACTTGTACTTTGTCTTGCAGTCAGATTCATCAACCGTCTGCTCGCCTTTGGTAATTGTTTAGCACAACGTAGCTGAGCAGAGACAACATGGAAAGGTATGCTTCTACAGTCTACTTGCCTTTGATTATATTTCCTTTGTCCGATTTGGTTCTCGCTTGCCTCCAATTGAATCGTTTGTCTTGAGTCTGCTTGCCTTTGATCGTAATCATGTTTCCAATTTCTTGTATCTTAATCATGATGCTCTTTGCAATCAATTGGTTACAATTTCGACAAAACTTTATTAGTAAACTTTGAATGTAATAAGTAAGTTGAATAAATTGGTCGATGAAACTTTTTTGCTCAATGCACCAATGATAAATTAATAGTATATCATTTTTTCCCATTCAGTGAGACTTTGAAATTTGAATACAACAGTTCATACTTCTTTTTCCATTAAAGAATAGGGATAATGAACTAGTAGTATATCACTATGGTTAAATCTAGCGATAATGAACTAGCACTATATCACTTTAGTGCTAACCACTGTTGCTGGCTCCAATTCATGCTCCTTCTACACTAGTTAATTGCAGGAATCAATGATTAACAAATCATTAAAGAAGAAACGTATATGCATGATATGATATCACTAATTATATGCATGATATAATAATTGGTTGTTATTATATTGAACACTTGATGGATATTATGTCTAGTATTATGTATGTGTTTTCAGGTAAGGAGGGACTACAATCATGCAGCCTGGAAAGCTCCCGAAATAGTGGTTATTCTGCAGAGTTTTATCATAATATCGGTTAGAAATCGGTTGAAATCCCATTGTTGGTAAAAAATGGTTGAATTTCAGTTAATCGGTAAAAATTCCCGATTCGGTCAAAAAGTGGTTCGGTCAAGCTTCTCGTTCATTCAGATGGGAAGAAATCAGTTTCGGTTAAATTTTGGTTTGACCAAAATTGACTAGAAAACCTATATGAAAAAATCGGTCGGCTAATCGGTTAAAGCCTTTTCAGGGGCGGTTAACCATAGGTTAACCAATTTTCATTGAATTTTGACCGAATCGGCTGATTCCCAGCCATAGGTGTGACACGAAGAATCACGATGGGTCATAACAATACTTCCTATTGTTTTAATTGAATTGGAAAAAATCGACCCAGTTTAACCACTAGTTCTGGTTAATTCAAAATGAAATAAAATCGGTTGGGATTTACCCTTTTTCCTTCCTCCCTTCATTCCCATTCACACCACTCAACCCCAACAATCCCCCGCATGAATGGACAATGCTAAGTTTGAAACTATGAAGAAGACTGTGTGACTCTCAACTAGTCGTATCTAAATAAGTAGGCTTCCCTCTGAACTTTTCATAGTGAACATACATCGAGTATACTCGTCTATTGATAGATTCGATATCTTTGAACCGTAGACTTTCATGTATACTAAGATAACATATGTCACACGACTAACCTTTATATGATTATTGGCTCTCACTGTTGTGTTTGTTTTAGCCATGAACACCACATGGTATCACGAGTGCTTATAAAGCTTGCCTTCTTTAATTCTCCTTGAAGCGGCTCACATTTTACACTCACATGGGTGATTTCTAAACGTGCATATCGTAAATACACCATTTGATCAACTCGTTGTCAAACTTAGAAACCATTAAAAACCTTTCTTCATAGATTTTACCCTTGATTCTTAAGCATTGTCTCATCATGAGAATGGATTAAAGAAAGTTGACAATGTTGGACCATCATTCACAACTTCATTTTGTCCTTGAACCTAGATCTCGGGATCTCCAATCTACAAGGTAGAGTTACTGCGACGATGTGTTGTCCTAGGCCACAAATCCATTCTCTTTGATGCTCAATTAAATATCTAGATACGCGCCTCAAGTTTGTTATCATTTGATCTTCTACGATCAACTACAAGAACTTTACTAGAGATTAATCATTTTTAACAAATAGTACATCTATGACACATACAATACATGTGACATGATGTTTCATAGTACGCATGTGACGAGATTTCCATAGTTTATTCCAAGCTATTATCATGCAAAATAGCTGCTTAGTATCCTTCCAAGACCTACAAAACTTCTAAGTACTTCTTCTCCCCACCAACCATAAACACATATCCATATGTGGAATTATTTTATGGTTGAGGTACAGGTCTAGAAAACTCGTCAATTTTCCATCCAATACACGATGTGTATTTTCCTTAATTTTACTTATTGTCCTTGTCTAGAAATAACCCACATTTTGATTATTTCCTTAGTCGTTATGAAATAAAAATATGTCTTTACTATATGAAAAACATGTATCTATATATGTTCTACACAAGTATATAACTTATTGTTGCTCCCATCTTAGAATAATGAACATACTCTCTTATTGAGAGACTTCATTATTGTTTGCCAACCATATTGCTTCTTAAGCAAAGTACTTAAGGGATTACCATAATCACTAAAATACATAGTGTCTTCATGTAACATTTATGAATTATATAAGTGAATACATACAATCATAAACCTTAATTATGTATATCCACACAATTTCATAAAACTTAAGTACATACATACTTTTGATATACACACACAAATATCTATTTCTTAAAGCAGGATATATACTAATCATCGGTTTCCTCGTTATCATCCCTAAGGACATCAGAGTTTGAATTATTATGATCATAATCATGATCATCATTCTCTTGAACGTCATATGAATCCATTAGATACCAATCATCTTCTTCTTCCAAGAACCATGCTTTTAGTGGAGAATCTACACCAACGTCGGACATGGACCACTCGCTAGGAGAATCACAAGCACCAAAATTTTCCATGCAAGGTGACCAATCAAAATGCATACATAACTTACAACTGATGGCATCACCGTTTGGAAGATTGATCGGTGTGGGTGGGTCGAGATCTATGACCTCCACATCAGGGTCTATGTAGATGATTTCTTCATCAGATGATATGTTGATGACTTCTACAACGTGGTCATTGTAACTACTCCACTTTTGTGGAACCACATGGTCAACGTCTGCAAACATCTTCCAATCACTATCAAATTTATCAACACATAAATTGAAATATGTTAACTTTTCCCGTGAAAGAACTTGTTAATTGAATCACAAACTCAAAATGTGATTTGTTATTATACACAAAATTTGACCAAATACCGAACCAATGTTCAGTCATACTTAATCATGTTAAATAAAAAAAAACTATTAGTACTATTTACTAATACAACGAGTAAAAAACCACAAATGTATTAGTCTCGAGGAGTAGATAATCATACTGATTTTAGTCACCAAGCTTGTGAGTAGAACGACACAAAAGCCTTAATCTTTATTTGAGTAGAAAGTCCAAGAAATTTAATCTCGATTTGAGTAGATAGTCCAAAGACTTTAATCTCGATTTGAGTAAGGGAGACGATAAAGAAAATATTCAGGCCATAATCAGGCCTTGTGGCCGCTACAGGGAAATGGAAACAAAAATTCTCCCTTGACTTATCAACGTCCAATTGATATCATGGGACTTAAAGCAAGAAGCCTTCTCACAAGCCAATATTAAAATCAAGGAAAATGACACTTTGCCCCCCTCTACTTTGCCAAGTTAACAGATGATCCCCTCTACTATGAAATGCTCTTATACCCCCTACTTAGACTACTTTTCTGATTAGGTCATTCTGTTAGTGATTCCGTTAATTCTCTGTTAAATAAAACACGTCAACACATCACATCAGATTAAGATCAAATTTAATTTTGGCTAAGCAATCAAATTCTCTTTTTATCTTAAACCAATAAAAAATCATCTTCCCCTTACAATCGTTTGGGTTTTCAATAAACATAAATCCTATTCCCTGCATAATAAAAAATCCATCTTCCCCACACCATCTCATCTCTCTTCGATCACAAAACGGTTTCCTATTACAGAAACAATTATGCGTCTGCGAACACAATCTGCCTCTTGCCACTTGTAGTCCCTAAATTGCACAATCGACCGCTTGCATCGTAGTCCCCGGTGGTTAGTCCCAAACCATAATCGAGTTTCAAACTGGTTCAGAGGCAAACCGACATGTCTGTTTGGTTCAAAACCGCCAATAGTTGTGTCTTTTCAGAAGGCACCCCTTCATTTACTATAAATAGCAGATCAGTCCCTGCACTTTCCCCTACAGATTTTTCCCCTCACTAAACTTATTCTCTGCACGAAAAAGGCTTTTTGCATTCATTCTCTCAAAGTTATCGAGTCGTGTGATTGCGCCGTTCGTTGAGTTCGCCGATCACCTGCGTTTGCATCACCACTACGCATGTGAGTATCTGTTTTATCCTAGGAGAATTGATCTTGTTTTGCAGTTTACGGTACTAATAAGATTTTAGCCTCTCAGCCAAATAGCCAGACTGACCCCCAAGTAATTCAATAAACTCCCTAATACATAGCAACTTGTGGACTGATGAACTATTGAAATCCCCTTTCTCCCCTAGTTCGGTTGATACCATCCTTTTAATATCTTTGCCTTTCACTCCTCAAGAAGATAGAATGTGTGGTACTACTCACAAACTGGTTGATGTACCACATCATCTAGATATGATCTTTCCCTTCGTTTACCACTATAAAAGCTCCCTGCCTCGGTTTCTACTGTAGACCTCAACGATGGCGTTTAGTTTGTTAAAAGTAGCACAAAAATAAGATATTTTGTTCAGCTCCTTCTACTCCAGATACTACCAACCATGGAGGCTTTGAAATATCATGAAATTGATGTCCCTACTTTGTGCCCGATTCTTCACTTCAGATCTGAAACCATTGAACATTTATTATTTTCTTGTATGGTGGCCACCAATCTTTACTTGATGGGCCACCCTTGGTGGGATGACCCGATGGATAAAAGAACCCGCTAAGAAGGAGACAGTCAACGTCTACAGATGGAGGTTGACTAAGCTGAAACCCTACAGTTGCCTGGGAGCAGGCCCAATCACAATCACGGCAAGCCCAGAGTAAGTCTTGGGGCGATGATACGCCTATTATCCCCCAGAACCCTAAAAAGTCACGTGGAGTTATCCTGAGTGTTTCGTATTCATCAAGCAACGGGTAGGATCCAGCGACACGTGGCACGATCTGCTGAACGCCGTACCATTGCTTAACGGTTTTGGCAGACCTGCCAGGTTATAAATACGAGGAACAGTGGCAGAAACAAAGACAAGACCAAATTAGGGAGCAATCCCTGGGTACGTTTCGTAACCTTGTTCCTCTTTCTCTTTTCATATCAAAGTTCTGATTACTACCCTCTTCCATACTTTGCGAGGCGATTCAGAGGCTCCAAGGCGACCGGGTCGACTCCCTTACTGTTCCAGGCGACAGGGCCGGAACAATTGGCGCGCCAGATAGGGGATAATCAAGAACACAGGAAGCTGAGCAATGGAGCAAGAAAATGCAAGAAGGCTAATAAGAGGAGGAACGTCTGTTATGCGTCCTGAAGGAGAAGCAGAGGAAACTCCACTGAAGTATGTAAATACCGGAGCTCCAAATCCATTGCCTGAGGGAAGAAATCTGGGAGATGAGCTGGAAGAAGAAGGTATGGTGCGTGATACAGACACTGACTCCTCCTACCTCCCTCGGGAGGACAGAGGAAAGAAAGCAGTGCAAGAAGAAGCATCAAGTTTAGAAGCTTACAAAGTCCTTGAATAGCGCTTTCAAGTCCTGGAAAAACAGAACCTAGAACTCACTCAGCTGCTGAAAACAGTTATCGCAGCGCGAACAGCCAGGACCCAGAATGTTGGAGCTCAGGAGGGTGACACACACGCGGAAATGATACGGGCATTTCGACCGCTAATCAAAACAGGTGTCGAACAGCGAGTCATTCGGAAGCTGTTGGCTAGGGCTATCTTCGCGGAGATGCTACCAGTTGGCCTTGTCCCACCAAATATGGAAAAATACTTGGGGACAGGCGACCCGGAAGAGCATCTGCAGAACTTTCAAATTGCCATGCAGATGCAAGGTGCAAGCGACGCGGCGTTCTGCAGAGCCTACCCAGCCACTCTAGGAGGCGTGGCCAGGGAATGGTATATGAATCTACCAGAGGGAATCATCCACACCTGGGATGAGTTCGCCAGAGTCTTTTTTGTCAAGTATGAAAGTAGGCGACACCGCAAGGTTCCCGTACAAGTCCTGGTCAATCTAAGGCAATGGCCGGAGGAATCACTGAAGGACTTCTTTGAAAGATGGATCAGCACGGTACAATCCGTTAGAGATGTCACTTTAGACATCGCTACTACAAGCATGATCCAAGCAACGCATAACAGGCGGCTGAAAGAGGCATTGGTAAAGAAAAAGCCTACCTCTCTGTCCAACCTAGAAGCCAGAATAAATAGTATAATACTAATTGAGGAGTAGCTGGCGGAAGTAGGGGGTGACGAAGGATGAAGAGGTCAGAAAGAAAGCCAAAATGAAGCAACACGCTATACGAATGAGAGGCGAGGGCGATGGCAAAGAGCAGAGCGGTCGCCTGAAAGAAGAGAGTATCAAGATGACAGAAGAAACAACGATAAACGGACATATCAAGAGGATATGCGAGAGTACACTCCACTCAACTGCCCTCGTAAAGAGATATTTTTGTATATGCAGCATAAAGACCATCATATTCAGTGGCCGGAACCACTTCGAGGTGACCTAGAATAGCGAAACCCCAGAAAGTTCTGCAACTTTCATGGATCGCACGACCACACCACGGAGGAGTGCAGACAACTCAAGAATGAGATTGAGCGATGGATTAAGGAGGGGCGCCTTCGGGAATTCATCCTAAGTTCAAAACGAAAAAAAAGGAGTTTAGAGGATAAAGAGGCTAGCCCAACACCAGAGGACCAGCCTAAAAAAGGAGGAGTTTTCGCCCGACTGCAAGAATCGCAGGGTGATGTGACAAAGAAAGCAAAAGAAGGAGAGCAAGAAATCACAAAGGTATATCAAACTATTTTTGGCGGAGAAAGTTGCCCAACAAGAAAACAGCCAAGCGACTGCAAGGAGGTCCTAATCATAAACAACGAGGCACGACGGTCGCCCATCACATTCACTGAGGAAGACATGAGTAAGCATGGTGGTCCTAGCTTGGAAGCAATGGTGATACAAATCGTAACACTCAAAAGCAGAGTCGAAAGGGTAATGATTGATGAGGGAAGCTCAGCTAATATTTTGTTCTGGGAAGACAACGATTCCAACAAAAGCATATTCCAACAAATGAATCTTCCCCCCACAAGCCTACACCCAACAAAGACAACGATTACGGGGTTCTCTGGACATCAGGTGCCTATTAAAGGAATCATTACTCTGCAAATAATGATAGGCGACGAAAAAGTCAAGGTGGTACAGTCAATAAACTTCCATGTGCTAGACTGCAGGTCTTCGTATAATATATTCTTAGGACGACCGGCGCTCGCAGCTTTCCAGGCTATCTCATCGCCTGTACATCAGGTACTCAAATTTGTGACAAAGGAAGGGGTCGGAGTCACCTGGGGACATCCGGAGGTGGCTAGGTGATGCTATCGCGCAGTAACTAAGGGGTCGTGCTACAAAATTGACCTAGAAGATGGTGTCGAAAGTAGAGACAGATTGCAGTCAGTAGAATCTGATGTTCCAGTCATTCTTTGGGAAGGCGATCACGAAAAAATAGTGAGGGTATCCTCTTATCTAAGCCAAGACGCCAGAGAAGAGATGATAGCATTACTCAGACAGTATTAAGCATTGTTTACTCAGACGCCAGAGAAGAGATGATAGTATCCTCTTATCACACTTATTCGCATGGCACCCTAAAGACATGCTAGGAATAGACCCGTCGATAATTAAGCATTGTTTATCACTTGACAAAAGCTGTCGCCCGGTACAACAAAAACGAAGGAATATTTATCTGGAGCGACAACTAGCTGTGACAAAGGAAATAGACAAGCTGTTGGAAGCAGGCTTCATCAAGGAAGTCCAATATCCAGAGTGGTTGGCAAACGTCCTCTTGGTCAAAAAATCATCTAGCGCATGGAGAATGTGTGTTGATTTCACAAACCTCAACGATGCTTGTCCCAAAGACGCTTATCCGCTCCCCAACATTGAGCAATTGGTGGATGCCACTGCAAATAATGAAATGCTATCTTTCCTCGATATGTTCTCCGGATACCACCAGATCCCGCTCAATATAGAGGATCAAGAAAAAATGGCGTTTATGACCCCTACGACAAATTATTGCTACAAAGTCATGCCTTTTGGGCTCAAGAACGCAGGAGCAACTTATCAAAGAATGATAGATATGGTTTTTGCTAAGCAACGAGGGTGTAACATGGAGGCCTATGTAGATGATCTTTTGGTAAAAAGTAAGAAGAGTGGTGATCACTTGAGTGATCTAATGGAGACATTTGAAACATTACAACATTTCCAGTTGCGGCTAAATCCACAAAAATGTGTTTTCGGTGCAACGTCGGGCAAATTTTTAGGGTACTTGGTCACTCGGAGAGGAATCGAGGCCAACCCAGCACAATTGGAAGCTATATCAGCTATGGCACCGCCAAAAATAGTCAAAGAGGTACAGGTCTTGGCAGGTAGGATAACGGCAATCAGTCGTTTTATCCCAAAAGCAGCGGAGCGATGCGCACCATTTTTCTCCATCTTGAAGAATGCGTCTAAATTTGCATGGAATGACAAATACAACAAAGCGTTTGAAGAGCTTAAGCAGTTTCTGGTCACTCCTCCAGTATTGACCTCGCCTAAGGAGGGTGATGAGCTATTTATGTACATCGCAATATCACCAACGACAGTTAGTGCGGTGTTGGTGGGACGGGAAGATCGAAGCGATCAACCAATTTTCTATACCAGCTAAACCTTGGTCGATGCTGAGACAAGGTATCCTGCCATTGAAAAAATGGCCTACGCCGTGGTATGCGCCGCCAGAAAGCTCAGACCATATTTTCAGGCGCATACAATTACAGTCTTAACTAACCTTCCCATTCAAAATGCTCTAAGGGCCATGAGCGTGGCAGGGCGACTGGCTAAATGGGCCATCGAGCTAAACGAGTATGACATCAGATACAAACCCAGGACGGCCATCAAAGCCCAGGTCCTTGCTGACTTCATTGTGAAAGGAGCAGTACAGGAAGAAGGGGGTGCACAACAGACTTGGACGCTTTACACAGATGGTGCCTCTAGCAAGAATGGGTCAGGAGCGGGTATAGTGTTACGAAGCCTAGAAGGAGCTATACATGAAATATCTTTGCGGTTCGTGTCGCCTCGAACCAATAATGTTGCTGAGTACGGGGCGATGGAGGCTGGGCTCAGGATTGCAAGGACCATGAGAATTAAACATGTCAAGATTTTTTCAAACTCAGCGGTGGTGGTAAACCAGCTGAACGGAGAATTTGAAATTAAAGAAGAAACCGTGATGCCATACTTTGACGAAATAAAACTAGCCCTTTCTGACTTCAACAAGGTAGAAATCACCCAAATCGCCAGAGAGGAGAACTGTCACGCGGACGCTTTGTCAAAGCTGGCCACAGTAGTTGACTTTGAAGAACCAGAATGGTTACAGTTGAAAAAGAGGCCAAACAAAACTTATGCTTCCAACTCAGCAGTAACCAGGTGGACGAGGCAGAGGGAGACGACGACTGGCTAACTCCCACATCCAGTTCCTAAAAGACGGAAAGATCCCCAAGGACCAGGCCATGGCTACAAAAACAAGGCGACGAGCTGGCAGATGTGTACTGATAGGCGATGAGCTTTATAGAAAGTCAGGCTCGGGGCCCTACTTACGATGCTTGGGTCCAATAGATGCTGACTACAGCCTCAGAGAAGTGCATTTCGGGGTTTGCGGCACACATCTGGGATCTATGAGCTTAGAGAAGAACCTGTTATATCAAGGTTATTATTGGCCAACAATGAGAAGAGAAGTGACTGACCTGGTCAAAAAGTGCCATAAATGTCAAGAGTATGCAGACTACCATAGTCTACCATCAACAGCGTTGCAAGCGATTGTTAGTCCTTGGCCCTTTGCTCAATGGGGAATGGACAAACTTGGGCCTTTTCCATAAGCGTTCGGCAAAAGGAAATACTTGATCGTGGCTATTGACTACTTCACAAAGTAGATCGAAGCCGAAGCGACAGCTAGCATCACAGCTAAGCAGGTGGAAAAATTTACATTCAAGCACATCATTTCCAGGTTCAGTATACCTCACAGCATCATATGTGATCATGGCACCCAATTCGATTACTAGAGCTTTCAAAAATATTGCCAGGAATATAAGATTCTTCTGCGCTTCGCGTCGGTGGCATATCCACAAGCTAATGGACAGGCCGAGGCGGCGAACAAACTTATACTCAGAGGGCTGAAGCGACGAATTGAAGGAAAAAAAGGAACGTGGGTAGAAGAACTCGATCATGTGCTGTGGGCACACAGAATGATTTACAAAACATCGACAGGAGAATCGCCTTACTCTCTCACATACGGTTCGGAGGCAGTGTTACCGGTGGAGATAACAATACCCTCTGTGAGGCTGGAAAGCTATGATCCTGAAGAGAATGAGCAGAATTTAATTCACAACATTGACATGGTCGAAGAAAGATGGGAGATGGCTCAAATGAGGCTGGTAGCAGAAAAAGAAATGTTGGCCAGGCAATATAACAAGAAGTTGAGGCCTCACTTTATCAAAGCCAACGACTTAGTGCTTCAAAAAAATTTCCGGGCATTAGAAGGAGCAGCAAAGCTAGATTTGGGTTGGGAAGGTCCATTTCAGGTAAGGAAGATTATGGGAGCTAATACCTTTAAGCTGGCCAGAATGGATGGCACAAAGATTCCTAGGACCTGGAATGCTATGCACCTCAGAAAATACTATGAGAAGTTGCTTTAGAGCTTTTGTCGCTTTGTCAAATTCTTGTCAATGAAAAAGAGCATTTGATAGCTTTAAAATTGTTGAATGACTCGTTTCTTTTATCATTTCTACTACAGTTCATACATCGCGCACATGTGTCAAACACAGATGACGAAGACAAATCATCTCGACAGTTAGCACGGAGATAAATCATCTCTTAGTACAGGCAACAATTCACTATGGCAACGCCCATAAATACATCAATAAATCGCTAAGGCTAAAAATGGTAAAACATCGCCCAAAGGGCGCTAAGGATAAATCGCTAAGGCCCAAAATAGTACGACATCGCTCATAAGCACAATAAATAAAATCGCTAAGGCTAAGAGTAGTAAAACCGCGTCGTCCACAGACATAACAAAAAGTACATCGCCTACGTAGCAATTGTCGCTCAAGTTCCACACAAGTTTAGCAACCGGATTAATAAAAAAAATTAATAATAAAAGGAGAGGTTTATTTGTGTAGATAGACACTCATGGATTGACATTGGTAAGGAGAAAGAAGTAGAATCCCCGTCTACCTCCAGGAAGCTGTGCCAAGATGCGGCTTAGGGTGGACGGATCGCTCAAGTCGACAGTCTCTTTATTCAAAAGCAACAAAGTTTGCTCCTATTCTTTCATACAGGGAAACCGCGGGGAAAGTTATTGGTGTCACCCTGTGACCAGTAGGAGGGGAGAACTGACGCCCAGGTATCTTCAGGAGAAGGTTTAAAATAAAAAAAGGCATGATTCCAAGTAGGATGCGGTTTACCCGTTCTTCGCATCCCTACTTCTTTATACATATCTCGCTTAACAAAGCTTATGTCATTGGCATTATTTTTTGCACTGTACAACAAAGAGAAGAGTCGAAGAGTGGGAGTGACTTTCTCACGATTACAAGAAATTTTGAATCAAGCCACTACCGAACACGAAGACGAGGTATAGGCGCCAAGCGAGGCTTTCAAGTTATCCAATAAAGAGAGGACAAAAGGAGAGGGGGGAAGGCGTAGCCCATTGGTGAAGCTCTCGATCCAAATTCCATGCCAGCCAGCTGGACAATTCCCGATTGTAGATAAGTATGAGAAGCGGCGTAGTCCCAACGGGTGGGAAGAGAAAGCTTAGGAAGAATCGAGCAAACGGTGGTTGCATAAAGAAGAGGAAAGTAGCCCGACCTAATAATGTAGCGATCTCGGCCAATACCATCAAACCACATATCTTTCCAGGACTGGACGGTATAGCCTTGATCGGTGATGGGGCGGACATATCTACGGACCAAGAGCGGAAGCCAGGGATAAACCCAAATTGATGCATGCCCCATTCCTGGGCTCGGAGAGATATAAGGAGTCTTGGGGGGGTTCCGGAGGTAAGTTCGAGGGGGTTCTTTCGGAATCAGAGGAAGAAGAGGACATGATTGATGACTACGCTAAAAGGAAACTAGTATACAAAGAGGCCTATAAAAGAGCGAAGAAGTAACTGCAGAAAGAAGCTCTAGGCAAGAATGGATAACGTACCAGGACAGCAGAGAAGATAGTCAAGGTCGTCGGACATCAGAGAGGTAAAAAAAGGGGAAGGAGGAACAGGAAGAGGAAGAGAGAAGGAGGACAGAGGTTTGACGTCAGCAAAGGATTAAGATCAAAGAAAGTGGAGGAAGAAGGAGGAAGAGGAAAAGTGATAGGACAGGACGTCTTATAGGGAAAGATGAGGGGACTCTTGAGGTATTTACATCAGGAAGCGGAAACGTTGCAGCGGTTGAACGGACCTTTGAATCGTTTGCATTGGTCAGGGGGAAGTGTTTAAAAGACGCAAGAAAGAAGAATGAAGTGATTGGATAACCACTCCTAGGAAAGCAGGGGGCTACTCTGTAGGCAATAATCAGCTAGAGCTGGTAAAGGGGAAAAGACCAAAAAGCCCCTCTGGGGAAGCTATAGTAGGGTTTTCGAAATAAGCTTCCCTGGAATGATAAGTGATGACACTCAATTTGACGTGATTATCAGCCTCATTTAAGCGACATTTCCTTGCTCAAGACATGGTTTTTAGGGTAGAATAACGAATATTCACTCAACTACTCTATCTAGTGCCATTTGTGTTACTTTGGCCCATTCCGGGTCTAATTGATGGTTTTCTAGTGTTTTCATGTTAGCACAGGTTTTTGCCGTCAAATAAAGTAGCCAAGGATGTGTTTAAGGCGTTGGAACCTCAAGGAATCGCACCAGAATCGATCCAAGAAGTCAATCAAACCGAACCAAATCCTACTCCCATTTACAAAGAAGTTTTCGGCGAAAACCCTTGGAGTTTTCGGCGAAAACCCTTGGAGTTTTTGGCGAAAACTCATGAAGAAATCGGCAGAGTTTACAAAGGCAACTTTTGGCGAAAACACCAAGTTTTCACCGAGAACTCGGCATCCGAAAATCACAGGAGAAAACAGCCGGCGATCACCCCATTTACAAAGGAATTTTTGGTGAAAACTCAAGCACATTTTTGGCGAAAATTCCAGGCAAAATCTGGCGGTATTAGGGTTAAGTATAAATACTTAACCGGCGGCCCTAAATCAAAATACACATCATATCTCATAATACCAAATACTTCAAGGATTCTCAAGAGTTCTGGAGTAGAGTTTAGAGTTCGAAGAGCTAGGAAGAGATCGTGACGCCATCCCTTTCATCTCGAAGACTCGGAGCTAGGATTGCAAATTAACGGAGATCGAAGTTCTGCCGGAGTCGTCTTAATTAGGTTTTTCAGATCCTTTTCTGTTCTTCCTCTGTTCAAGATGAACTCTATCTTTGTCTTTGATTCTTTTTGTATGAACATGAGTAGCTAAACTCGTAGAGCTTAGACTAGATGAACCCTAAGTGACCTAGGGCTTTAAAGCGGTCACGGATCGGCGGTGATTAGATTCAAAGTTCATTCAGTTTCTCTTTCATGTTTGATTTGTTCTTCATTGTTCATGTTTCTTGTCTGGATTGATCACCTAGATTAGATTCTTGTTAAGCTAAGGATAGAAGTGAACGCTCGCCTTACTTTAAAACATCAAATCGAACAATTAACCTAATCATTGGAATGTGCCTTTCGTAGGAACTAGTTAGGGTTAATCCATTGCAAGAGTAACTAATAAATCGTTAGTAATTGCACCAGTTAAGTTAAGTCGTTGTGAGAGGCGACCGTACCCGGGCGACTAATTAATCGTGGTAGCTAGATCGGATAAAGCGAACGTTTACCAGTCTTAAACCCAAGGGTAAGGAGTTATGGTGGTGTCTTAGAAACCGATTGAACGAGAATCGAAATCCGCTGATCTGTTGATTGCCAATGCTCTGGTGAACGAAGGGGGATTCAAAGTCTAAGTTTGTCTGTCATCTTTGTTTTAATCAACCAATCTTTCAACCTGTTTTCAGTTTTAATTTTTAATTTCCGTGCATTTCTTAGAATTAGAAGTCGTGGAACTCACACCACGCACAAAGTGTTTAACCTGAGTAGTTTGCCTTTATATTTGAGTAATCAATCATTAGAAGACCCGTGGAATACGATTTGCTTAGCTTTTCTAGCTTGGTAGTTTATTTGATATCGCTATAAACTGCTTCATCAAATTGGCACCGTTGCCGACAAATTCATCTACTAATGCTTCTTCTATTTTATGCATGACTGATGAAGCTCCAGAAAAGAAGGAGGCACCGAAGGATGCGCCTAAGGAGTATGACCCTCCTCTTGCTCCGTACTATGTGAAGCCTCCTTTTCCAAGAGCATTGCTGCCGAACGCAAGGATCGAGACTGGCATGTGGGAAGGTAGAGAAGGATATCCTACCGCTCGTAGCAAGAAACCTTCATCGCCATATCCAGCTAAGTGTTCTGATCCTGGTTCTTTCACGCTTCCTCTAGTTATTAATGATGTTGAGATAGAACGTAGTTTGGTTGACCTAGGCGCGTCTGTCAATGTTATGCCTATGAGTTTATTTGAAAAATTGAACCTAGGAGAACTTGAACCAACTAGTATACAACTTGTCTTTGCTGATAGATCACTGAAAACTCCGAAAGGAGAGATAAAAGATGTTGTTACTAAATGTGGTCCTTTTACGTTCTTAGTTGACTATGTGATCATTGACACTAGTAAGGATGATTCTACCATTCTCGTAGGACGACCCTTCATGGCAACAACTGGAATGCAAATTAAGTGCCAAATGGTTCTTTAACTTTGAGGGTTGGTAAACACACGATAACGTTCCGCCTTAAAGACGAAATGAAATATACCCCTTTGAATGAAGAATCTCATTGCCTAACTGTTGAAATCGGGGAGTTGACTCCGGTCAACTTCGTTACTGACATCTCTTCTAGTGTTCCTAGATCAATTGTTGTTGCAGGTGCTGGACAGATTACCAAGCAGAAACCAAAATTTGCTTCTCAGAAGCCGCCAAAGAAGAAGGAACTGAAAACCTCTTCTTCACCGCCGAGCAAGGAACCTGGCAGGCCCCGGGGGAAGAACAAGAAGACGAAGACTCAAATGGTCTAGAGACCAGTTGTGCCGCCACCTTCATCCGAGCCAGCTGCACCACCAATTCGTTCCGAGCTACCGGCGCTGGAACAAGTATTGAAGGAGAAGCCAAAAGCATCTCCTAAGGAAATACTGACGATCACCGATCCGGGTGATATTAAGCCGAAGGTTAAAGAGAAGACGAGGCCGATCATTCTCATTTTGTCCACCGTCTTCCTTGTAGAGGATGATCCCTTGACAGAACTATTTGGTCCGTTCAAGATCACTGATCACCTTCCCGACGGACGTATCAAGCATATACATGCTAACGGGAAGAAATTTATGCTTAACGGAGATGCCCCGAAGCTCTACTTCATGAACTCCGATGCTAGTATTAACGAGAACCTAAGTTGGGATGTCTCCTAATAACCGTCCAGGTATCATCCAGCTCAAGGACGTTAATCAAGAGCGCCTCGTGGGGGCAACCCACGGCTGGAGTCAGTTTTTCATTTGTGTCAAGCTTAGTGTTTTAGAGTCGGTTCGGGGGAGCCAAAAGTGTCAGTTTGCATGATTTCTTATTTTTCGTGTGTAGTCTTTGTGTCATCGTTTCAATCGCAAGTTGTTTAAGGTTGTTCCGATTTTTGTGGATTTAATTGTGATTTTCTTAAGTTTTCCGGGATTGCGAAAATATTATTAATCGTACAGGCCAAAATTTTCGGTGAAAACTGTCCCAATTTTTGGCGAAAACTCCCTTTCAAATCCCACTGTGTTTTCTGCATGATTTTAACTAGACTTTTCGGTGAAAACTCTATGAAGTTTTCGGAAAAACTCTAGAAGTTTTCGGAGAAAACTCTATGAAGTTTTCGGAGAAAAAACTCTATGAAGTTTTCGGAGAAAACTCTATGAAGTTTTCGGCGAAAGCTTATTTGAAAACCGGCAGACCTTTTTGCCTTGGGTTTTCGGCGAAAAATTGCACACATTTTCGCCGAAAACTTGAGTGAAAATCAGCAAATTTTCCCTTTTAATTCTCGGTCACACAGTCTCTCCCCTCACTTTCATTTTCGAAAAAAATCAGAAAACTCCCCCTGTTTTAAACCTCTGCCGCCCAAATCATCCGCCGCCGCCCTACTCCCCTTTCTTTTCCGATCATTTTGAGCCATAGAACAGTCGAATCGGAGCTCTAGAGCTCCCGTTCAGCCAAACCCTAAATTTTTTGATTTTTCACTGATTTCTCTTTCTCCGTTTATTTGCAGCACCCATGGCTTCAAGGTAAGTTGTAGAACTTTTCATTCCGAATATTTTGACATGTTGAATGCTGAATTTCATCGGGGTTGACTTTTCGGTTTACCTCGATTTGCGTGCCGACTGATTTCGTGTGAACTAGGTTAGCTGAATTCTTTGGACTGATCTAGCATGCTTAGGGAGTTTTGTGCTGAATTATAATACCATTTGATCGTGTGTTGCTTTGCTTAAAGATCGATTCTCTACGGTGTTGACTTTTGTGAAATGTCGGTTTGACCATGAATTGTCTATGCTTGTTTGGCTGCCATAAGTATTCATTCACGTTTATATTACTGTGCTGTCCGTCTGAGTTATTGATTATGCCGTCATTTTCCGCTTTGAGATAGTCTTGCTATGATTAGGGTTCAATGTGCTATGATGTTGACTTTTTGAATGTCGGTTTGACTTCTGATCCCTAATTATGTTATGAACGTTCCGGCTAGACATATGCATGCTCTTTGATTTATTGTGATTACCGGTTAATTACTTTGCTTACCCCCACTCGGTTTTCCTCATTTCTTTGTGAAATTGAGTTTTTCTACTAAGTGTGGGGTGGGTTTTTAGTTAATTAATCTGGTTTCTTTTCTGGTTTTAGGAATGTCACTCATGAGCGCAGGACTAAGGCGCGCCTTGACACCGGCTCTAGCTCCCGAGCTCACGCCCCCGTCACACCCGCCATCCAGGGCCCTCCACCAGCTTTCCCTGGCCGTGTTGGGTACCACGCCACTGTTGCTCGCCTACCCCAGTACTACTTCGAGCGCTACCAGCGGCTCGAGCATGTTCCTGGAGCTGATGTTCGCCCACTATCTATGGAGTCACTCTTCGAGCACGATGAGGACTGGCACCAGAACGTGCTCGATGCATTGGTACCCGCAGGACTGCTGGAGCTGACCACGCTACCCGCTGACTTCCCAGACGTCGCTCTCAAGAAGTTTTGGGCGACATTCGATCTGGACGAGCACAAGAGGAGGCAGCACAAGAAGGTCGTCACCTTCTATCTGGGCGGGGTGCACAGGACACTCACCTATGATGAGTTTGCAGCTCATCTCGGCATTCCTCCCAAGCATTACGAGGGTCATCACCTCGGCTGGGAGAACGACGATGGTGACGGAGAGGAGTACGATGCGCTCTGGAGCCACATGATTGGAGTGCCCGGCGATCGTACCACGAAGCATAACTCAGTTAAGTCCCTCTCTCCACCCTCTCTATAAATTCATTCAGATGGTTTGGCGTCGTTCTCTTCTGTTAGCTCCAGAGAAGGACCGCCACCATATCGGCAGAGAGGAGCTTCTTCTTCATCGCGCCATCTGGAAGAGTTATCCTCTTCATCCCAGATGGGTGCTTGCACGTTTACTCCGCCAGAAGACTCAGAGGCCGAGGCCACCTCGCTCACTCCTGGGAGGCAAATTTGTCGGCCGACTCATCATCTTTTTCGGTCTCAGCCAAGCATATGGCCCAGACGTCCCACGACGCAGAGTACACACCGTCGGAGGTGATTTTGCAGTCGAGTACGACCTCGAGCTGGACCTCAATCCCCAGGTAGCAGCAGATCCTCCCCTCCAGCATATGGAAGAGTCGGAGGAAGAAAATGATTCTGAGCAGCCGCAGCCCCAGTCAGAGCCGGAGTTTCATGATCATACACCCTCACCACATCATCAGGCAGGGTACGCACACCAGTCGCCGCCGCCCATTCCAGATCCATATCAGGCGCCTCACCCTCAGCACCGACCGCATCCCGCGGACATTGGAGAGCTGTACGAGCGACTCCAGGAGTGGCGCATCACTAACAACGCCACTCAGGATGCGAGATGGATTATTATGCAGCAACACATGCACCACTCTGACGAGTGGTATGAGGCACAGCTGGCGTGGCAACGTCAGGTCGACGACGCCCTACACCTTCCACCCCCCGACGCCCCTGACCAGCTATGATCGGGTGGTGTCCTTTTCCTTGTCCTTTCTTTTTATTTCTTCTTTTCGGATTTCGGTCCAACTTTTTTCTGTGTGGATCTGGGACACTTGTCCTGGTTTCCTTTTTATCTTTCATTTGTTTTTGTTTTGCAGGCAATCGGTACATTCCCTTTGCTTCGCTTTGGTAGATTGCCTCTGCTCCAAGGATCCGTGCTCATCCCCTACGCCAACCATCTCGGTCCAGGTTCTTCTACTTCACTCTGAACTCTAGATTTAGTCCTGTGAGGACACAGTCCAATTTAAGTGTGGGGTAGGATGCTAGAGAACCTTGCATGAACTTGATTGCCCTTGATTGTGTTTTTGTGTGCCTCGTGATTCCTGACCAGTCTCTCTAGCATTAGAATGGCTCAGTTCTTGATTTTTGATGTTAAGTTGTTTTTCAATCCTTCATAATGATGCTTAGACTGCTTAACCTAGAACTTGAGAACCAGCGTGTTTACTTTGATGCTAAATTGCCTGGTCAGAACAGAATTTTTGAAATCACACTTGTAGTTTGTAGCCTTGATTGCATGAAAATGACCGAATCCGACTAGCAAACCAACTGTGAGCTTTTGATCCATTGCACGTAACTTGCAATTTGAATTCTTTTTGAGTTATTTTCTGTTTGCTTGAATGAGTTAGAAGTTGCATGAGACCTACACGAGACCACACGATGACACGAGTTCTAGAATGATAGGGGCACCTAGATTCAGCTACTAAGCCAGATAGCCTACCAAACGATAAATCCATTAGGTTTAAACCCTTGAGCTTGGCCTGTTCTTTCGGTTCGATAATACATTACAGCCATTTCCCATTCTTTCATTCCCCGTTGATCCCCTGTGGTCGTAGTTCTAGATTGACCTACCGGAAGTCGGTTTGATCCCCTGTTAGGTTTCTTGTTCTAGGAATTATCTGTCTAATAATTCATTGTGTTTGACTGAACTCCAATTTGATAAATCTTATCACTTGTGAACATGAGCGTTTCTATTCAGTTTGCTTGAGGACAAGCAAAAGTTTAAGTGTGGGGTATTTTGATGACAATCGATTTGATGTGATTATCAGCTTCATTTAAGCGACATTTCCTTGCTTAAGACATGGTTTTTAGGGTAGAATAACAAATATTCACTCAACTACTCTATCTCGTGCCATTTGTGTTACTTTGGCCCGTTCCGGATCTATTTGATGGTTTTCTAGTGTTTTCATGATAGCACAGGTTTTTGCCGTCAAATAAAGTAGCCAAGGACGTGTCTAAGGCGTTGGAACCTTGAGGAATCGCACCAGAATCGATCCACGAAGTCAATCAAACCGAACCAAATCCTGATCCCATTTACAAAGAAGTTTTCGGTGAAAATCCTTGGAGTTTTCGGCGAAAACTCATGAAGAAATCAGCAGAGCTTACAAAGGCAACTTTTCGGCGAAAACACCAAGTTTTCGCCGAGAACCCGGCGTCCAAAAATCACAGGAGAAAACAGCCGGTGATCACCCCATTTACAAAGGAATTTTCGGCGAAAACTCAAGCACATTTTTGGCGAAAATTCCAAGCAAAATCCGGCGGTATTAGGGTTAAGTATAAGTACTTAATCGGCGGCCCTAAATCAAAATACACATCATATCTCATAATACCAAATACTTCAAGGATTCTCAAGAGTTTTGGAGTAGAGTTTTGAGTTCGAAGAGCCAGGAAGAGATTGTGACGCCATCCCTTTCATCTCGAAGACTCGGAGCTAGGATTGCAGATTACCGGAGATCGAAGTTCTGCCGGAGTCGTCTTAATAGGTTTTTCAGATCCTTTTCTGTTCTTCCTCTGTTCAAGATGAACTCTATCTTTGTCTTTGATTCTTTTTGTATGAACATGAGTAGCTAAAGTCGTAGAGCTTAGACTAGATGAACCCTAAGTGACGCAGGGCTTTAAAGCGGTCACAGATCGGCGGTGATTAGATTCAAAGTTCAATCAGTTTCTCTTTCATGTTTGATTTGTTCTTCATTGTTCATGTTTCTTGTCTGGATTGATCACCTAGATTAGATTCTTGTTAAGGTAAGGATAGAAGCGAACGCTCGCCTTACTTTAAAACATCAAATCGAACAATTAACCTAATCATTGGAGTGTGCCTTTCGTAGGAACCAGTTAGGGTTAATCCACTGCAAGAGTAACTCATAAATCGTTAGTAATTGCACCAGTTAAATTAAGTCGTTGCGAGAGGCGACCGTACCCGGGTGACTAATTAATCGTGGTAGCTAGATCGGATAGAGCGAACGTTCGCCAGTCTTAAACCTAAGGGTAAGGAGTTATGGTGGTGTCTTAGAAACCGATTGAACGAGAATCGAAATCCGCTGATCTGTTGATTGCCAATGCTCTGGTGAACGAAGGGGGATTCAAAGTCTAAGCTTGTTTGTCATCTTTGTTTTAATCAACCAATCTTTCAATCTGTTTTCAGTTTTAATTTTTAATTTTCGTGCATTTCTTAGAATTATAAGTCGTGGAACTCACACCACGCACAAAGTGTTTAACCCGAGTAATTTGCCTTTATATTTGAGTAATCAATCATTAGAAGACTCGTGGAATACGATCTGCTTAGCTTTTCTAGCTTGGTAGTTTATTTGATATCGCTATAAACTACTTCATCAGAAAGTAAAAGGCCCAACACTGAGCCAGCCCCGGGCGTCGGACCAAGCGTCAGGCACTACAGAAGCGTGCTTTGAGCCCAGCCAGCAAATGGCTCAAGCCTTTGGGGAAATTCCAATGGCCCTGGATATCTTGAAGTTACAGGAGCATCCTCCAACAAACGGTGCTGAATTCGGAGGAGAATTGAAGGAGATAGGGCTAGCTGAAGTCCTAGTGATGCACGGCCTAAGCATCAAAGAGTGGAGCTCGGATACTGATTCAAGGGAGCCAATACTGAGAGCTATAATCAGGCCACCACCTGAGCCTGATCCAAGGAGGGATGAATTACCATTTATGATACGGGAAAAGGAGAGAAGAAGCCAAGTACATCCGAACAAGGAATCCTAATCAAGCTAGGATTTCCCGGTTTTGGACAGATTTCTAGTCTGACGAAGATTTGTTGGCGATTTGATGTGTGAATGAAGGAATGAGCTAAATGGTGTTGAATAACACATTGCTAATTGATGGGAAAGTGGAGCTAGATATAAGAAATCAAGACCACTTAAGTTGGTAAAAGGCTTGAGATGGTAATGGGCCCTCGCGCCGTCGTCGTCGCCTCGCCTCGGCCTCGGATTCGGATTTGGTCAAAAGATTTGATTTGATTTGATTCAATTCTTTTGCTACCCGACCAATTTGGTTTGACCGGAGAAGTCACCCAGAATCTGTGGTTCAAAATCCAAACCGGAACCTGGTTTTTAAACTGGTTCAGTCGTGAACCGACACGAGTCAAACCGGCCAACTGCCCAACTGCCAGAAGGCACCCCTTCATTTACTATAAATAGCAAATCAGTCCCTGCACTTTCTCCTACAGATTTTCCCCTATCTAAACTTATTCTCTACATAAAAAAAAACTCTATGCATTCATTGTTTTCAAAGGAATCGAGTCGTGTGATTGCGCTGTTCGTTGAGTTCGTCGATCACTTGCGTTTGCATCACCATTACGCATGTGAGTATCCGTTTTATCATGGGGGAATTGAGGTAATTGAGGTGATATTGTAGTGGTGCCTAGTGGATTTAATTTGATGATGATTGAAGAGGTGATTTTTGTCCTCATCGGCAAACTAATTTGAATTCTCTCGCGAAAATGAAATTACTAATTGAGGATAGAAATGATAATGAAGGGCAAGTCCTAATATAATTATGATCAATTACTAAGTGTTGATTGATGGTGATTGCGGGTATGGTGGTATTTGTTTCTCTGTAAAGTTTGTGTTGTTTAATTTAGGTTGAGGTATATAATTAGGTGAATATGTACCATTTGTATTAAACTATATTTTGTATTAAACTATATTTATACAAAGGGTATGTTTATACAATTTGTAAGTTTACATATAAGTTGTACAAACTTTATACAATGTGTATGACTTTCGTACAGAGTGTATAATATATGTACACATTGTGTACAAACATAATATAAAGTGTACGATAAATATAGACGGTACAACATATATAATATAGAGTGTATATAGTTTGTATACACTTTGTAAAAATCTCATATAAAGTGTAGATCATAAAGACAATGTGTACGACAAATACAAACTGTACACCTTTTACATAATGTACAATCCCGTACAGAGTGTACATAGTTTGTATACACTTTGTACAGACCTCGTGTATAATAAGTACAAACCGTATACCTTTTATAGAGTGTAAACCCCATGCAGTGTGTACACAGTTTGTATATACTTTGTACAGACCTCATACAAAGTGTACATCATAAATACAAAGTGTATGACAAATACAAACCGTATACCATTTATAGAGTGTATAACCCTGTACATAGTGTACACAATTTGTATACACTTTGTACAGACCCCATACAAAGTGTACATCATAAATAAAAAGTGTACGACAAATACAGACTATATACCATTTATAAAGTGTACAACCTTGTACAGAGTGTATACACTTTGTGCAGACCACATACAACTTGTACGATTGGTCGTTGGAAAAATTGTTGTAATAAGTAATTATTTTTCAGAATTTTTTTCCCAGATTAATCGATCGAACGACGATAATCACGTGAGTGTAGAAATTTTCATCAATGGAGGTTCGTATCACCGGGAAAATCGCCAAGAAATTTTTCGGTGGGAGATGTTGTTTCGATGATCAGAGAAGGTGATCCGGCTATCGGAGTCAATGGTCCAGTGACCGGTAACAGCTAGATGTTTAAAAAAATAGAAAATGACCATCTTACCCCTAATTAATTTAGGCCCTTTGATCATTAATGATCAAGGGCTCAAGATTAAGCTGTCACCGATGCAGCAAGGGGAGACGCAGTCTCCGGAACTGAGATCATCGTTTTATATCTATCTACCTATACATACAAATATATATGGTTAACACTTCAGTACCCTAGTACTAAAATCTCGTCACACGTGCAAAATCTGAGAAAATACCACACGAATTATCTACTCTAGCGGGTATTCAAGAATCAGTGCATGAAATTTTAATGAATTTGAAAGAAATTGTATTGAGAAGTAATTTGTATTTGTGTTTGAACTTTAAAGTTACAAGATTTTAGTTTAGTGTTTAGGGGTTATGATATAATTTTAGGGAATTTGAGTTTATTTTTTGTGTTATGATTGTTTAGTTTGGACTTGGTCAAAAGTTAGAATTTGGGATACGATTTTGAGTTCACTTGGGTGATTTGAGTTTATGTGATCTCAAATCTCTAGTGATTTCGAATAGCTAGAGATTTGGATTCCCTAGCTGTTTGAAAAAGAGTCAAGTTCACTTGGGTGATTTGGAGAGATTTAAGAGTAGAGATTTCTGAAACCTAAAAAAATGAATTAAAATATGCATATTGTCAAAGACCAACATACCCTCATTATTCATCTTCTGCAATTTATTTGAGGGCATTTATGTAAAAATATAACACAAACTCTCAAATCTCCCCCAAATCTTTAGGGGCCACCTCGAAATCTCAAATCTCCTCCAAATCACCGGCTACAATTCTCCTCCAAGTAAACGAGTGATTTCGGCCAAATCTTCAGAGCGGGGATTCACTACAAGAAACTAATAGATTAGTCACAGTTTTTTTTAGCCATTTAGTCACGATTTTAACCGTGACTAAAAAAATTAGTCACGGTTTGTGAAACCGTGACTAAATTTACCCAATTTTGTCACGGTTTTTTAAGAAACTGTGACAAAGATATTAGTCACGGTTTTGAGGCAAACCGTGACTAACCTTTGTCACGGTTTTGGGTCAAACCGTGACTAACCTTTGTGCTTTTAATTGTTCTTTGAGGTTTTTGTGTTGTTTTAGTTTTTGAATAAGGTTTGACAAGCAATTGGGATCACTATTCACCAAGGTTCATCATGAAATTCTTTTCCCTCTATTACGTTCTATGCTCCTCTCTACCAACGCGGTAACTTCGTTCCACCTTACCCTCTCTCTCTTGATCATTGAGGACAATGCTCATGTTAGTCGTAGGGGAGTTTGAGGTTTGGTGTGATTATTTGTCGGTAGAAGCCTAAGGCTATGCTTGATTTGCATGATCTTGATTGTTTCCAAATTTCTCTATTGTAGAATCGTCTAGTTCTTGACTTTTGGTGTTTAATTGACTTCATGTTTTCACAATGACATTTAGACTGTTTCACTTAGAACCTATAACCAGCATGCTAGCACTAATATCAAATGAGTCTAGGCCAGAACAGAGATCTTATCACTCGTGTATGTTGGTTGATTGGTTTGATACGTGTTTTTGTACCGCTCGATAACACCGGTCTAAGATGATGAAGGCAATCAGAATTTCTTCCCCTTTTCCATGTTCTTCTTCCCCTTTTCCATGTTCTTCTTTCCCTTTTTGATTTCTCGTGATTGTGGCTTGAGATTAGATGAAACCCAATTCGAAATCTTGTGTGGAAGTTGTAAAGAGCTAGGGATCAAGTGGCTATTTTGTGAAGAAAAAGAAAAAAGAGAGAAAATGCTCAAAAGAAAAGAAAAGCTAGGCAAGCTCGGCACCTAAGTGAAGTGTCAGGTTGAGCACTAGCAAAGGCAAAAGCTGTGAGCTAGGCAGGTTCAACACCTAAGTGAAGTGTTGGATCGAGCACTAGTATGCAGTAAGAAAAAAAAGAAGGAAAAAATGAATGAAAATGGAAAGAAAAGAGAAAAAAAAAAGAGTTCTCAAATGTAGCCCTTGATCCTAGCCAGAGTTTGTAAAGTGCGGATCTAGAAGCGGATAAAGTCGAGTCGATAGCCACATCATGATCATTCTTCACTTTCAAAAATTCCCCTTTCCCCGCCTTATTCGTTCCATTTCCCGAGTTCAAGTCCTTTTGATTAGAGTCGGTGTTGTCGTGGTCGGTTTTTCTGTATCCTAGTTAACCACTACTTGAAGTGTGCAGAAAATAGTGAGGTCTAGACTTGTTTGGTTGATGTTCTTGCATGTGTAGGTTAAGTTTGTTTGTGGAATAGTTTAAGCCGAATTGTTATTGCTTGAATCTCAATGTGACCGATCTTGTCATTTGTGAACTTGGATGTTTTCTAATTCATTTGCTTGAGGACAAGCAAAGCTTAGTCGTAGGGGAATTTGATGTGACTATATTTAGTGCATTTTAAGTCCTCGATTAGCCTAGGGATCCCCCATGTTTGATCTCATTTTGCTATGATTAATATGCTTTTATGGAAGTTTTATGCAAAATGCTCTTTTGTTGTCTGGTTGCCACTTTGAGGCCAATTCTGTGTCTATTGGAGTTGTTTTCTTTGCATTTTCAGGTCTTGGCATGGAAGTACTAGTGACAAGGAGCACGTAGGATCAAACGGGAGGTCAATCAGAGCTAGGACGGAGGAGATATGATCGTTGAAAAATCGAGGAAAATGCACCCTTCAACTGAAGAAGTTTTCGGCGAGAACTCTAAGTTCTCGACCGAAAACCGAATTACAGGAGGCGGACGTTCGATTTATGAAGACATTTTCGGCGAAAATATTTTAGAGTTTTCACCAAAAATGTATGAAGGAATGCCAAAGCCGCCTGTGATTTTCAAAGAGATTTTCGGCGAAAATCTTACATAATTTTCGCCGAAAATTCCAGTGATTTCAGCACAATATATAAAGGGTGAAGCCGGCGAAAATGGGACAACAATTCATTAATTTTTAGAACAACACTTCTTCAAAACCCTTTTCTCTCAACTTCTCAAATACTTTTCTCCTCATCTCCAATCCACAACCCTAGAGCAAGGTGCAAATCAAAGTAGAGGAGCTTGGATTGAAGTCCACAACCTTGGAAGAGGAGCTTGCAAGAGGAGGATTGCCATGGTGTTCTTGGTGATCATCTTTCTTTCCCTTTCCTTCATTTCCTTGGCCATGTGTGGCTGATTTCCTAGGTTTCCTTGGATTGATAGATTAGTTGTGCTAGGATAGAGGTTGATTGTACACATTTGCCATGATTGATCTTGGATTGTAAGAAGATGATCTCTAGACTTGTTGTTAATTCCATTGATGGCTATGGCTTGATTGGTCTATTATTTGTGATGTAATGCATGAGAGTGCTTAGATTACATGGATTGTAGGTCTAGGGATTGAAGAGAGTGTGTTCTAAGAGATTAGATCATCTCAATTCAACCATAGTTGCATGATTTTTCTCTTGTGCATTTTATCGAACACTTGGTGTGCATTAGGTTTTTCATTCAATTGAACTTTGATTAGTCTTTTGATGATTCTCTTAGTGTTAGGACATTGACATGAGAGTGTGGTGTCTAGCCTAGTGGTCATAGAGTCATAGGAGAGGGTTTTGTAGCTTGGCATTTCATCAAACACCTTTAATGCATCCTTAGTCACTTAGCTTGAGAGCGAGAGCCTAGGTTGAGTGGTTCTAGGATAGGGATTTAGTGCGACGAGAGTGCATTGAGTCTATAGAGGGGATTTGCGTGGTCATTCGATTGCAACCTCGATCATGTTTGGCTTGTTTGTGCATTTGTTCCTCTTGAGCATGATGAAGCTATCTTTCCAAGTGAACCTCCTTTACCTTTGTTTTGCACCATTTTGTTTGTTTATTTAGTTTTCTTTATGTTTTCATTTGTTCCTATTTCAAACCAAAACTCTTTTGAAATGAATAGACCGTCCATGAACCGTGTGAGTATTAGCTATTGAGAGAGCCCTCGTGGAATACGACCTTGATAGTTGTGAGTTGAATCTCGCACGTCAGTCCTAGCAGGGAAGTCCTTTTTGACTAGTTACTCGTGTTGTCACAGTGATGGAGATGTGGTCAAATTGCAAACTTATGACAGAATTCAGTAACAGAAAATGATTGAGAGCAGAAACACGTCATTAAACACAGAGAATGAGAGTTTCCCGTTTACTAAATATTTCCTGTGTGAGGAGTCTGGTTGGTCAGGTCAAATTCGTGCATAATTGGTTGCTATTACTTGTCGTGTGCAGATTTTAGTAAGACCAGGTTGTTTGGCTGATCAGTATGCATGTTAGGTTTCTTGTTCTAGGAATTATCTGTCTAATAATTCATTGTGTATGATTGAACTTCGATTTAATAAATCTTATCATTTGTGAACAAGCAAAAGCTTAAGTGTGGGGTATTTTGATGACACTCGATTTGACGTGATTATCAGCCTCATTTAAGTGACATTTCATTGCTTAAGACATGGATTTTAGGGTAGAATAGCGAATATTCACTCAACTGCTCTATCTCGTGCCATTTGTGTTACTTTGGCCCATTTCGGGTCTATTTGATGGTTTTCTAGTGTTTTCATGATAGCATAGGTTTTTGCCGTCAAATAAAGTACTCAAGGACGTGTCTAAGGCATTGGAACCTCGAGGAATCGCACCAAGATCGATCCAAGGAGTCAATCAAGTCGAATAAAATCCTGCTCCAATTTACACTACAGTTTTTGACGAAAAATCCCCCAGGTTTTCGGCGAAAACTCAAGAAGAAATCGGCTGAGTTCACAAATAGAAGTTTTCGGCGAAAACTCCAAGTTCTCGGCGAGTTTTTGCCGAGAACCCTAAGGTCAAAAAATCACAGGAGAAACAGCCGACGGACGCCTTCAATTACACTCAAGTTTTCGGTGAAAACTCAACAAGTTTTCGGCGAAAACTCAAGGCAAAATCCGGCGGTATTACGGTTAAGTATAATTACTTAACCGGCGGCCCAATAACGGAGATATCACATAATACATCATAACTTCAGGATTCTCATGAGTTCTGGAGCAGAGTTTAGAGTTCGAAGAGCCAGGAAGAGATCGTGATGACATCCCTTCACCTCGGAGACTCGGAGCTAGGATTGAAGATTACCGGAGATCGAAGCTTCGTCGGAGTCGTCTTAATTAGGTTTTTCAGATCCTTTTCTGTTCTTCCTCTGTTCAAGATGAACTCTATCTTTGCCTTTGATTCTTTTGTTATGAATATGAGTAGCTAAACTCATAGAGCTTAGACTAGATGAACCCTAAGTGACCCAGGGCTTTAAAGCGGTCATGGATAGGTGGTGATTAGATTCAAAGTTCAATCAGTTTCTCTTTCATGTTTGATTTGTTCTTCGTTGTTTATGTTTCTTATCTGGATTGATCACCTAGATTAGATTCTTGTTAAGCTAAGGATAGAAGCGAATGCTCGCCTTACTTTAAAACATCAAATCAAACAATTAACCTATTCATTAGAGTGTGCCATTCGTAGGAACCAGTTAGGGGTAATGCACTGCAAGAGTAACTCATAAATCGTTAGTAATTGCACCAGTTAGTTAAGCCGTTGCGAGAGGCAACCGTACCCGGGCGACTAATTAATCTTGGTAGCTAGATCGGATAGAGCGAACGTTCGCTAGTCTTAAACCTAAGGGTAAGGAGTTATGGTGGTGTCTTAGAATTGATTGAACGAGAATTGAAATCCGCTGATCTGTTGATTGCCAATGCTCTGGTGAACGAAGGGGGACTCAAAGTCTAAGCTTGTCTATCATCTTTGTTAATCGACCTAATTTCTCAATCTGTTTTTTACTTTTCGTTTTAATTTCCTTGCATTTTCTAGAATTAGAAGTCGTGGAACTCACACCACGCACAAAGTGTTAAACCTGAGTAATTTGCCTTTATATTTGAGTAGACAATTGAAGAAGTCCCGTGGAATACGATCTACCCTAGCTTTCTAGCTTGGTAGTTATTTGATAACCCGCTCTACGACGGTTTCATTAGTTGCTGTCAAGGCTGCTCTTCTTCCCTCTTGGCCTCCTGCGGCCACTTGGGATGATGGGATGAAGGAGGTTGTTAACAATAGTAAAGATCATAGTACGAGGTCCTTAGTTGATTAGCTGAAGCAAGAGGTCCTCATGGTTGACATCTAGATTGATCGTTTCGGCAGAGCTTGATGTGACTTTATTTAGTGCATTTTTAGCTTATGATTGACCTATGAAATGCCCGTGTATGATCCTTAAATGCCATGCTTAATATGCTTTTATTGAAGTTTTGTGCTAAGTGCTTTCTTGTTGTCCGGTTGCCACTTTGAGGCTAATTCTGTGTCTATTGGAGTTGTTTTCATTGCATTTTCAGGGTTTGTCATTGAAGTACTGGTGACAAGGAGCACGTAGGATCAAACGGGAGGTCAATCGGAGCTAGGACGAAGGAGATATGGCCGTTGCAAAATCGAGAAAAGTGCACAGCAAAGCTGAAGAAGTTTTCGGCGAGAACCCTAAGTTCTGCCGAAAACTGACATCCGTTGCAAACAGAAGGCGAAGGCTGGATTTTCAAAGAAGTTTTCGGCGAAAACTTTCTGAGTTTTTGCCGAAAATACATGAAGAAATCAAAGAGCTGTCGGTGTTTTATAAAGGAATTTTCGGCGAAAACATATGAAGTTTTCGCCGAAAATTTGAAGCAGAATCGGTGCAGTATATAAAGTGGAAGCCGGCGAAAATTAAAAGGAAGCCATTCATTATTTTAAACACTCGTGAGCCAAAAACCCTTTTTCTCTCAATCTTCTTCCATCACTAATCCATCATCAACCCTAGCTACTTCTGGTGCAAATTGGAGTAAGGAGCTTGGATTGAAGCCCACAACCTTGGGGAGAGGAGCTTGCAAGAAGAGGATTGCCATGGAGCTCTTGGTGACCATCTCTCCTTCTTTCTCTTTTGTACCCTTGGCCATGTGTGGCTGATTTCCTAGGTTTCCTTGGATTGGTAGATAATTGTGCTAGGATAGAGGTTGATTGTACAAATTTTCCATGATTGATCTTGGATTGTAAGAGGTTGATCTCTAGACTTGTTGTTAATTCCAAATTGTGTTATGTGCTTGATTTGGTCTATCATTTGTGATGTAATGCATGAGAGTGCTTAGATTACATGGTTTGTAGGTCTAGGGATTGAAGAGAGTGTGTTCTAAGAGATTAGATCATCTCAATTCAACCATAGTTGCATGATTTCTCACTTGTGCATTTTATCGAACACTTGGTGTGCATTAGGTTTTTCATTCAATTGAACTTTGATTAGTCTTTTGATGATTCTCTTGGTGTTAGGACATTGACATTAGAGTGTGGTGTCTAGCCTAGTGGCCATAGAGTCATAGGAGAGGGTTTTGTAGCTTGGCATTTCATCAAACACCTTTAATGCATCCTTAGTCACTTAGCTTGAGAGCGAGAGCCTAGGTTGAGTGGTTCTAGGATAGGGATTTAGTGCGACGAGAGTGCATTGAGACTATAGAAGGGATTTGCGTGGTCATTCGATTGCAATCTCGATCATGTTTGGCTTGTTTGTGCATTTGTTCCTCTTGAGCATGATGAAGCTATCTTTCCAAGTGAACCTCCTTTATCTTTGATTTGCACCATTTTGTTTTGCTTTCTTGTTTAGTTTCCTTTATGTTTTTATTTCCTTTTCAAACTAAAACTCATTTCAAATGTTTTGACCGTCCATGAACCGTGTGAGTATTAGCTTTTGAGAGAGCCCTCGTGGAATACGACCTTGATAGTTGTGAGTTAAATCTCACACATCAGAGCTCGTGGTGAGAGAGCTACTAGTGTACCTCGAGTTATCAAGAAGATGAGTGGTGGTGTTCTTTGTGTTTGCTCAAAGCCTAATCATGAGAGGTTTTTTACTATTTTGTAAATTCTTAGGGTATGGCCCTTGTCCTCTTGTAATTATGCACTCAACTTGTCTCTTTTTTTTTTTGATGAATTGAGCAATTTTTATTCATCAAAAGCAGGAAATACCAGTACAAGAAAAACCATCAAACAAAGACAAACCTATAAACTAGGTAACTACACTCACTATATCTCTCTCATGAGCATGACCTCAAGCAAATCCTTGTAGCTCCTTCCCAATGTCCTCAATAAGATCCCGGATATCTCTATGCCCGTCACAGTTGAATACTCGGTGGCATCTTTCCTTCCAAATGGAGCAAATAATAATACGCCATAACAACAACCTAGCCTTAGCCTTTACTTCATTCCCACACCAATAGCTGGCAACTCTAACTATGCTCTCCATGGATCCTTCTTTTCCTCTATTCCGCCGTTGTTCGATTCCTTCAACAAAAGGGAAGAGGAACTGATCCGTTACAGGGATGGCTCTGTCAATAATCCGGTCAAAGAGATGAGGAACTGAGGCGCCCCTTCCGATGTCATCGCCGCCGCACTATCACAAGCTCTCGTCCACTACTACCCTCTATTCGGCTGCCTCCGCTTCCACGGCTCCCACCTCAAATCGTTCTGCTCTAGGGTAAGTCTCTGCTCTAATGAGAATGAGCGCTCTATCTCCGCTCTGAGTGAGTTTCCATCTATCGGTTTCCCTCTCCATGGTTGTAGATCTGGATTATCAAAGTATGTGATATCCGTTTCATGTTCTTACTGTTGGATTTGTGAAGCTGGCTGATTTTTATCTTCTTTGGCATTTCAATCCATTGTATTCGAACGTCTGATATCGTACTTATGTTGGATCTAATGTTTTCTCTGCATCTTTTTCATTCATATCATCGCGAGTATTATCGTCGATCTAGTATGTGTTTTGTTCGTGTATGGAAAGACCGCTGAGATGTGTTTGATGTTATGTTCGGAAATGGATTCATTTCAATGCCTGCAACCTTCTTTGACGTTTATTGTTAGATTAGGTTTGATATATCTCCAGTATAGAGGATGCATAACCTTCTTTGAACCGCTATTTGAATTTCTTTCCCCGTTTTCTTGGTTTTCCGTTCAATCTTCTCGATTCTCCAGTATGAAACCCTAATTAGTAGTATTCCATCCCCTCTTAGATATGGATCGAGGCTCCTTAGGTGTAAGTTTGTGCAGATGGTTCTAATTAGATGCGTGAAATTAGCAGATTTCTTCTGTTAGAATAGTGGAAGCAAATCAGAATGTGCGTGGTGAATTCTAATTTGTAAGTGACTTCTATTTTCTATTTTTCCTCCCTCAGGAAAAGCAGTTCGTGGTGAATTCTATATTCATGACGCGAATTTGAATACGGTTTGGCTCTCAACCTATACCGATAATCAGGACTTTGTCCGTTTGGTCCCTCCCTTGTGGGGTGTATATAGACACTAATAGATATTCCCTTTAAATTTTTGGTTTCGAATAATTGCTGGTATGAAGATATTCCATTTTGTTTGTTAAAGAATTAGAGCTGGATACAATTGTTTTTGCACTTTGTTCGCTTGCAAGTATAAGATCAGTCATGTTGCTGATGAACTACAAGTTCCTTTTTTCAAAGAATTCTCGTAGTTCTATGTCGTTTCCGACATGGTGTTTTGTACAGACAAATCATGTTTAGTTTTAAAAATTTCCTTAATTTCACCGCACTAATTAAGAAATTCTTAATTTTCATTTTAATAACACAAATCACGCTTCTCTTTATTTTGTTTTAATTTTATAGCACTAATCAAGGGATTCTTTATTTTAATTTTAATGGCACAAATCAGTTTAGCCTTTAAATTTTCCTTAATTTTACAACACTAGGGTTTTTTAGGGATGATTAAGGGGTTCTTAATTATTATCGCTTTGTCATCCTTGATTGAAAATTAAGGCATGTAATTATGTTCACACATTTTTAATTTGGCTACAACCTCTTCCAAATTGAACCCAATCAACTATTTACTCATTTGTTACTACAAAGTTTAATTTGCAGTATTGTTTGTTCTCATTATACTTTAATTTCATCAGTCCCAAATTAGCTCATCAATATTCCTTTGTGTTAGCACAAGCGTTTTGGTTTATCCATCCATGCCGACAACCCCCCTCCCCCCCCCCCCCCACGTCCCCACCCCCTCTCCTTTTCCGTAGTTTTTATAGGTTTTTAGTTCTTTGTTTTTTTTAGTTAGGATGGTGCACGATCTATGACCCTCCCTTTCGGGAGCTGTCACGACCAAAAAAAGAACTATGCTCTCCATGGTACAACCCCTGAACTCAGGGAAATAAGCCATCCATACTTCTTTCGAGTAAGGGCAATCAGCAAAAAGATGCTCCCTACTTTCCTCCCCACTCTGACACAGAACACAATCAATATTTACACTTTGATCCCATGATTTAATCTTATCTTTCGTCGTAATTTTATCTTTGACGATTAACCATGCTCCAAAGCTCCTCCTAGGGATGCAGAAGCCTTGCCAAACACAAGTAAACCAAGGCACATTCTCATTCACTTCTCTAATTGACTCCCACAACATACTAAGTTTAAAAGCCCCAACATGCCTGTCATCCCAGAGCACCACTCCATCTGCATCTAACTTCAAGTGAGGTTGAACCAGACTTCTTAATTTAAGAAGCCTCTTCCAATGCCTCGATCCTGCAGTAGAGGTAAGTGTCCAAAAATCACTACGCTTGACTTAGTACTACTTGATCCATGCCACCCATAGGGAACCAGCTGCCATAAACAAGTTCCATATGTGTCTAATTACATTAGCCACGTTCCAACTTCTGAGATCATGCAACCCTACTCCTCCTTCCTTCTTAGGCTTAGCTACTGAGTGCCAAGCAACTTTGGACTTACCACCCTCATTTTCCCCCCAAAGGTACCTATTGCATATCATCTCAACTTCCTTAATCAGAGTTGCAGGCAGAATAAAGGCTACCATCCAATACTGTAGAGTACCATGATAACAGAATTAATGAGCTGCACTCTTTCAGCATATGACAACTTCCTAGCTTTCCAATCTGTTATCCTGCTTGTAATCTTATCCAACAGAGCCTTGCAGTCACATCTCCTTAGTTTCCCAGTAGTCAAAGGTATACCTAGATATCTGAATGGCAAATCACCCCTGCAAAAACCCGAGCCCCTGACTATTGCACTAGCTACATCATCATCAACACCAGCTAGATAAATCTTACATTTATTAGGGTTGAACCGAAGTCCAGAGATATCTCGAAATCTAGCCAAAAAATTAGTTATCACCTCCACAGAGTCACTCGTAGCCTTTGCAAAAACCAGCAGGTCATCTGCATAGCTTAGGTGAGTTAGATGCAAACCTCAACTATTCCTTTTGATGAATAAAATCTTCAACTATTCATAAAAAAAATTGACTCTTTCCTCGGTCTTCTTTCTATCGTCACGTCATCTCTGGCATAAACAATGATGGCGGTAGAATCTTACTAGGATTCATAACCAATAATCTTCGATGACCAATTCTTCCTGTTCCTAGCTTCTTTTTTGGTTTTCCCTTGTTTCAACCAAAGCTGCTACTCATCGATTCCGGCTACCTAACATTTTGTTCTTCCTTTTATTACAATGAAAACATATTCGAAGTAGGGGTGGATCTTGGGGTGGGGTTCCCCAGGCCGCAGCCCACCACCCCACTCCTGGGCCTATACCTACACTATATATGTATATATGGTGCACACTTTGGTGCCCATGGGTATCAGTACCCTAACTAGCACTAAAAGTCCATATATCTAACATTTAAAACTAAAAAATGAGTCCTAAAACTATTGCAATAAACCATGAGCACTAATGAATAATACTAACCCCCTAAACAATAAATCTCAACCCACAAACACTACATCATAGACTCAAACTCCAAATCGTATCACAAACTCTAACATTTGATGATAAGTCCGAATTAAAAAATTACAAATACCAAAAATAAACTCGAAAACCCCTAACAATGTATCCTAACCCTTGAACACTAAACTAAAGCCCTCAAACTCGAAAGTTGAAACACAAATATGATGGAATTTCCTGGATCGCCCCTGATTCGAAGAAAGCGAAGAAGAGAGGTTTTGTGATGAATACCAATTCAAATTTAGCAAAGAAGGAGAGGATTCGAATCTCTCGCTCATCACTTGCTTGGTCCCCAACAAACACCCCATTTCAATCTCAATCCATACCATCACCATCACAAACTATTCCTACAACATCTTCTTTCCCCATCAATTTCCTCAAAAAGTACACCTAACTCAACAACAATCAGACATGGCTTATTTGCTATTCCCCTCCTGTTAATCTCACCCACACCCCTTCTTCCATCACCATCACCATCACAAACTACTCTTGCAACATCTTAAGGATCGCCGTACTGTCCAATGAATCTGAACCCAATTTTGAATCGATTCAAAATACATTCCCCATTCCTGACCACCCATAGAGAGATTGAATGGAGCAAAATAGGAGAAAACCTGCAGAGGAATTAGAGAGTAAATCGAGATTTGGTTGATCGGCAACGTAGAAGAATATAATGTTGAGGTGTGGGGCAAGATCGGGTTTGAAATCTATAACATTGCCAAGAAAATGGTTGTTCTTGGCTGACGAGGAGGGTCAGGCAAAAATAAGGAGATGACTTTTGTACATGCTAGAAATTAAGTGTAGCAGTAGATACTTCCATTCCGTCCATGAATGTTCTATTCTTCTTCTATTATATACTCCTGAATCCTGCCTGCCTTGTTTATGTGTTCTTCTCAAGGACGTGGCACATTGGTGGAAAGGATGATGCGGGTAATTGACTACTTTTTTTAGAAAATGAGTGCAAAGCACCTTTACTCATTTACTCATTCATCGAAATAGTTCTGGGAATGCAAGTCTTTACATGGTCAGTCCAGATAGCTCTATCAACCTCATGGGGTAAATACAATTAACATGAAAACCAAAATCAAGGGGTGTTTGTGGTGGGCAAGCAGATTAACGACTCCGTTGCCTTCTCGAAAGATGTGGGAGATGGTGAGTTCCCAATTTCTACTCTGGAGCTCATTAATGGTATCGAGCGCCCGACCATGTCTGGAATCCTCCTCTTGGTCCCCTAGGATGGCCGTAACAGCCGTTAGAGAATCAAGTTGTAGGTAACGATCTCAGCAGCGAACTGACTACTAAATCATGTGATTCTTGAATTTCAACATCTAAGATGGCTACTCATTGAAAGATACTTGGTAACAGACTAATAGACAACTCGGGTTAATAAACACATGGCCTATTATCTGCCATATTAATGATAGATTTAAAGCTTATTATAATAATGTCCATAAAGGGTTTACCAATTCAATTGTGCAGCTTTACTCAAACATGAAAGATAGTGCCCCTTTCCATTTTATCAAATGTGAAACTTGAAAGTACATGAGAGTTTTTCAAATACCATACTAGCATAAGAGTTCCTGAACGTAATCATTATGTCCTCTATGATAAGCTCTTCTATTGTGTACACCCTTAAACTTAAAACAGTTACAGATGCTGTACCTGGACCGAACATTAACCGCTCTAGATGCCATGGCTCTCAAGTTTTCTCTAGCAGATAGCAGACGCCTTCCTGGTCCTTGTCCAGTTTCCCTAAACCCCTCCATGAATTCTTGCCTCTGAAGCCGTAACGCTAAAGCAGCATCTCCATCTTGGCTTGGTATTGTTCTTCCACTACTTACTGCTGCCTCTCTTCTCAATAACCTTGCCAGCTCCTCTCCTCTTTGCACCCTTCTCGCCAATGATGAATCCTCATTTCCATTTGCTGCAACTACAATTCCCCTCCTCGCAACTCCATCATTTCGGCTTGATAACCACACAAACTCAGCTCTTGGAAACCTCCGAGAATTTCCAGAAACCTCCTGATTCTGAGCCTGGCCGGATGGTCTTCCTTGTCTAGTAGGACTGGCACCTCTACTAGACCTCCTTGCCTCGTTGGTGACCCTTTCTTGGGGGATTTCACCATCTCGGCTATTCAATGTCCCAATAGATGCCTTCCTTGCTTCCACTTCTTTTGGGAATAGAAGCTGTATTGTGTTCCAAAGAACTGTGTTCACAGTGCAAGATCTCCCATTGCTGCAATTTCACCGAAAAGGGAAGAACATTGTTAAGATTGGAAGTCCTATTGTTAAACAGAAGTAATAACATGATGTAAGGTATGTTGTTCTCTTCAGTCTTTACCTTATTAGTTGTCTACACTTGGGGCACTTCTTCCCACATTTATCAGCAGCAGATCTCAAACATTTCTTACAGAAGCTTCATAACACCAAAAGCAAAAAGAAGAAAGAAACCCACTTAAGATATGCAAGCATCAAATCTCTAGACAACATAACAACCAGGAGTTGTAGGTTTGAGGTTTACCTGTGCCCACAAGATGTAGTACTAGGTTCATAGCAGATTTCTAAACATATCTGCCAAATATCAAACAACAACATCAATCATATTCATCGAGTGAAAGCTAGCAAACAACACCAATCAAATCCATTGAGCCCTTACAGCGCAAGAAAGCTCTTCTCTAAGCTTATCCAAGCAAGGAAGTACAACATTTGAGCATGAAGCCTCTGCATTTTCTTTGTTCACTTCATCTTTCTCGGCTTTCTTTTCTTTTTCGTTAACTGCCATTTTTGCCTCGCTCTTCTTCTTGTCACACACTGCCATTCAAATGGAAGAGAAGACAACAACAAGGAAATCAACTTTCGATTTCCATAACCAAATGATTACTGAAAGAGAAGTCGAACCTTGAGGTTTGGAGGGTTCTTCTTCGTCAAGATTAAGAACAGTCACGGGAACTGAAAAAGGACTCCTCTTGGCCCTACGCTTCCTGACACATCACAACAAAACGATCAGATGCGTGAAATATGGGAAGGTATAGTGAGTTGCTAGGTTAAAGAACCACAAGATTGAGAGTAAACCTCCTGGAATTAGTAGAATGGGGAGTCTTGAAAAGGGGATCGGATCTTTTCCTTTGCTTGAAATTCCGATCAGGGGTGTCTTCCACGATAAGGCTTGCGATTAGAATTGATTCTTCGTCCCACCCAGCCATTGCGGCCACTGACTTAAACCTCGGGCTGAACAGAGTCTCTATGCTCTGGGAGGCGCTGGCATTTCCGCCCACCGTGTTCGCTTCCTTTTGAATACGGTCGGTGCCTGAACCACTGCGCACGGTGTCGTGATCGGACATTTCTGGACTCGATAACAGTCAAGGTCGTTGCGGCAGAGATGAAGAAAGATAGTCAGACGGTAAGGAAAGACAGATAAGATGGAGAGCCATTTGGGGGTTTGGAGGTTAACATAACGGTCACATTTTGTGCTTTTCAAATTTGAAAGCCTTCTCTTGCAATCTTCTTTTAACCGCGGCCTTTGAATAAAACGATTTTGTTGGATTATTTCTTTTTGGTAAAAAAAAGGGCGGAGAGCTTTGGGTGACAAAGTATATCTTTTGTATCCTATACAAAGCTTAAGGAGAGCCGTCGGATCTCCTTCAATTAGATATGACGGACAGCATAACTAGTACTTAAGGGTTGAAAATATTTTTTATTTTACTTTTTACCAACCCCACTACCTAGGGTAATTTCCCTACCGCCCCCACACCTCTGAAACACGTGGAAACTGACTGCGGGAACTCCGGACGGCAGACTCTCCAGACGGTGCTCTCTCTCTGGACGGCGAGCTCTTTCCTTTGCGGCATCTCTCTCCCAAGTGGCGGCTCTCTTTCTGGTGCGGCGGTGCATTTCCGTCGATCGTTTCTTTGCGCGGGTCGAGTTCCTCCTCTGCAATCGCGAGTTCTCCGGAGCAGTAGACGGCACCGGCGTGTCTACAACTTCTCCTCACCGCTGGTAAAGTCGCCGGCGTTCATGGCATCCTTTTTCTGTTTATTTCAGTCCATATGCCGATTTAAGCCTCCCCATTTTTTTCCTCTATTGCATGTGGCCCCCGGTATTGATTTCTAGGATTTGATCCTTGCCGCATCCAATTTCCCATACCACCGAAGAAACTCGAGGATTCTGAAGCCACGACTCTGCTCCTGCCATTGATTTGCGTTAGAGGTGAGCTTTTTTGCAGAATTGGGAAGTGGTAGACTGTGATTCTGAGAATAGTGATTGCAATTTCAACCGTTGTGAGTTGTGGAACAGTTGATACTAGTATGTACATACTAGTACTACTAGGATACAAGTATTGTTCAAAAACATATATTGATTCTCGTATCATGTAGACACTCAATGTGGTTGTAAAATTAGTTTTAATGTGGCTGAAGCAACCATGTGTGTGTGTGTTTTCTTCTGAGTTTGATTATTGTATCTGCAGATTGAGAGTGATTTTGCTTGCCAACACTCAATTTGGGTGGCTGGTTTGCATGTGGTCTGCTTTCTTGATAACATTGATCTTAACCTGGCTTTTATGTTAACAGTTTACTTGTAAGAATAGAATACTTGTACGCTTGTAGTACTAGTATCTTTAATTTTCCATCTTACACTAATAGTAACTGTAATATACAGGTATGTGATTAATACTAGTTTTGTCTTCTCCCTTGCATGTTCATCAAGCTGGATTTGCAGCCTTTATCCCTGATTTCTATACTTCCTTCCCGGATTTTCAGCTGGATTTACTAGTTCCATCCTTTACTACTTCCTTTACTCTCGACAAACTTCACTCTCATTTATGCCTTGCACCCATATCTGGTCTCATCACGCACTGTGGTTCTGGTTACGGTATCAAATTTCCCTTTATTCTTCGGATCACGCTCACTGTCCTTCCGGAACCCTGACAAGGAGCAATGGAAGTAAACGTAGTTGACTTCATCTACTTTGTGGCCTTTGATGTTTACCTTGTTCGACGACTGCTTTCTGGTTTCAAACCCAATGCTATGAGCATAGTCTTTATAAAAGGCATACGCATCATTAATAGAGTTGAACTCCATGACTTTATAGTCAAAGTCAACTTCAGGAACATCTACAATTTGGGGACAAGAACAAATAAGTGAGATATCACAACAAAAAGTAACCAACATGTATAACATATAGCATCACTTAAATTACACCCGACATACTAGTATTGTAATTTCAATATGACGATGACACCATAATTCTAAAACCACAACTCTTAAACCTTTGACTCTGCTCCTGCTGAAAGACTTTGGCATACTATTGAAGAATAACAAAAATACCAAAGAAACTGAAAGAAGAAAATTGATTAACAAGATTCAAAGAAACAATGCAAACTGAAGCTGCAACCAACTATACTAATAAAGATATCAGTGGCTATGAACAAAAGAAGAAACTCTTTAACAATGAATTTAAACATATGAGTGACCATTAACAAAGATACAACATTCAAAGGGAAACTAATAATTCTATACAAAAAATTCAGTAACAGAAATAAAACTGTCATAAGTTTGCATTTCGACCATATCTCCACCACTGTGACAACACGAGTAACCAGTCAAGAAGGACTTCCCTGCTAGGACTGTAAAGAATTCTACACTACAAGGGTTTATGATGAGATGGATGATGGGAAAGTATGATGATGGCTTTGGTGCGGTGTAGCTTTCGACTAACTTCCCTCGAATCTAATTTGTGGCTTCCTACCATCTAACCAGACACGGGTGGAATAGTGAACGCTCGTCCTAAGATACCCTCAAGCAACCTAGCACTGTTTATTATCTTTTAAATACATTTTTTTTCTTTTCTGACTTTTCTTTTGACTTCGTTCTTCCATATGTAGAGAGAAGAACGTTTATTGAACTTAAAACTTTTTGGCTTTTCTGATTTTTCTTCTTTCTCTTTTTTTTCAAAACTTACTTCCTTTCTTCTTTTTCTATTTTTTTTTCTTTTGTGCCGATTCTTTCTTTTAGTTGCTAGAGGGGTTTACACGTCTGGACATAATAGCTAAGACCACCTGTTTGATGGCTATAGGCAGGTTACCACAAACCGACTTCCGGTAGGTCAATTTAGAACTATAACCACAGGGGATCAACGGGGAATGAAAGAATGGGAAATGGCTGTAATGTATTATCGAACCGAAAGAACAGGCCAAGCTCAAGGGTTTAAACCTAATGGATTTTATCGTTGGGTAGACTATCTGGCTTAGTAGCTGAATCTAGGTGCCCCTATCATTCTAGAACTCGTGTCATCGTGTGGTCTCGAGTAGGTCTCATGCAAATTCTAACTCATTCAAGCAAACAGAAAATCACTCAGAAAGAATTGAAATTGCAAGTTACGTGCAATGGATCAAAAGCTCACAGTTGGTTTGCTAGTCGGATTCGGTCATTTTCATGCAATCAAGGCTACAAACTACAAGTGTGATTTTAAAATTCTGTTCTGACCAGGCAATTTAACATCAAAGTAAACACGTTGGTTCTCAAGTTCTAGGTTAAGCAGTCTAAGCATCATTATGAAAGTTTGAACAACAACTTAACATCAAAAATCAAGAACCGAGCAATTCTAATGCTAGAGAGATTGGACAGGAATCACGAGGCACACAAAAACGCAATCAAGGGCAATCAAGTTCATGCAAAGTTCTCTAGCATCCTACCCCACACTTAAATCGTACTGTGTCCTCACAGGACTAAAATTAGAGTTCAGAGTGAAGTAGAAGAACCTGGACCGAGATGGTTAGCGTAGGGGATGAGCATGGATCCTCGGAGCGGAGGGAATCTACCAAAGCGAAGCAAAGGGAATCTCCCTACTGCCTACAAAACAAAAACAAATGAAACATAAAAAGGAAATTGGGACAAGTGTCCCGGATCCACACAGAAAAAAGCTGGATCGAAATCCGAAAAGAATAAATAAAAAGAAGGGACACGAAAGAGGATACAACCCGATCACTGCTCGTCAGGCGCGGCGGGAGGTGGAAAGTGGAGGAAATCGCCAAGCTGACGTTGCCACGCCATCTGTGCCTCATACCGCTCGTTGGAGCGGTGCATATGTTGCTGCATAATAGTCCATCTCGCCTCTTGAGTGGCGTTGTCGGTGATGCGCCACTCCTGCATTCGCTCATACAGCTCTCCAACATCTGCGGGGTGTGGGTGATGTTGCGGGTGAAGCGCCTGATGTGGCTCTGGAATGGGCGGCGGCGAATGGCGTGCATACCCTACCTGATGGTGTGGCGAGGGTATATGATCATGAAATTCTGGCTCGTATTGAGGCCGAGGCTCCTCAGAATCATCTTCTTCCTCCGACTCATCCTCGTCCTGGGGAGGAGGATCTGCTGCTACCTGGGGGCTGAGGTCCAGCTCGAGGTTGTACTCGAGCGCCAAATCACCTCCAACGGTGCGTACTCTGCGACGTGGAATGTTCGGGCCATATTCATGGCTGAGGCCGAAGGAGATGATGAGCCGGCCTACGAAGTTGCCTCCCAGGAGTGAGCGAGGTGGCTTTGACCTCTGAGTCTTCTTGCGGAGTAGTCGGGCAAGCACCCATCCGGGATGAAGAGGGTAGCTCTCCAACATGGCGCGATGAAGAAGAAGATCCTCTCGGCTGATGTGGTGGCAGTCCTTCTCTGGAGCATACAAAAGAGAACGACGCCAAACCATGTGAATGAATTTATAGAGAGGGTGAGAGAGAGACTTAACTGAGTTATGCTTCGTGAGACGATCGCTGGGCACTCCAGTCATGTGGCTCCAGAGTGCATGGTACTCCTCTCCGTCGTCGTCGTCGTCCTCCTAGCCGAGGTAATGACAATTGTAGTGCTCTTAGGGGATGCCTAGATGAGCTGCAAACTCATCATAGGTGAGTGTCCTGTGCACCCCGCCCAGATAGAAGGAAATGACCTTCCTGTGCTGCCTCCTCCTATGCTCGTCTAGGTCGAACATCGCCCAAAACTCCTGTAGAGCGACTTCTGGGAAGTCGGCGATAAGCGTGGTCAGCTCCAGGAGTCCAACATGCGTCAGTGCATCGAGCACGTTCCGGTGCCAGTCCTCATCGTGATCGAAAAGGGACTCCATGGAAAGGGGGCGAACAGCGGCACCAGGGATATTCTCGAGCTTCTGGTAGCACTCGAAGTAGTACGGGGGCAGGCGAGCAACGGTGTGGTGGTACCCAACACGGCCAGAGAAAGCTGGGGGAGGTCCATGGATGGCAGGTGTAACGGGAGCGGGAGCTCGGGAGCTGGAGGCGGTGTCAAGTCTCTACTTGGTCCTGCGCTCATGAGTTACGTTCCTAAGCAAGAAAACAAACCATATTAGTCAAACCAAAACCCTACCCCACACTTAATCGAAAAACTCAATTTCACAAAGAAATGAGGAGAACCGAGTGGGGGTAAGCAAAGCAGATTAACCGGTAATCACAAACAATTAAAATACATGCTTAGGAACAGCCAGAATGGAATTATCACAATCAAGTTCAGAAGTCAAAACGACATTCAAAAAGTCAACATAATCGAACATTGAACCCTAAACATGGCAAGACTATCACAAAGCGGGAAATGGCGGCATAATATGATCTCAGATGGCAAGCACAATAAGATGAACGGACATGAGCACATAAGGTAGCCAACTGATCATAAACAGTTCATGGTCAAACCGACATTTCTCAAAAGTCAACACCACAAAGAATAGGTCTTATGCAAAGCAACACATGATCAAACGATATAAAAAATTAAGCACAATACTCCCTAATCATGCTAGATCAGTCAAAAGAGTTCAGCTAACCTAGTTCTACGAAATCAGTCGGCACACAAATCGAGGTAAACTGAAAGGTTAACTGAAAGTCAACCCGACGAAATTTAGCATTCAATATGTCAAAAGATTCGTAATGATAAGTTCTACAACTTACCTTGTAGCAATGAGTGCTGAAAACGAACAGAGAAAGAGAAATCGGAAAAAACTGAAAATTTTAGGGTTTGGCTGAACGAGAGCTCTAGAGCTCCGATTCGACTGTTCTAGGGCTCGGGTTCATCGGAAATGGGAGGGGAGACGTGCGGCGGCTACGGCGACGGTGGCGGCGGTCGGCATCGGGCGGCGGCGGGTTGTTAAAAATTGGGGGAGTTTCGAGTATAGGTTTCGAAAATGAAAGTGAGGAGAGAGAGGGTGAATCCGGATTTTTAAAATGAAAAATTGGCTGATTTTCACACAAATTTTTGGCGAAAATAGATGCAAGTTTTCGCCAAAAATGTTAGTTAAAAAGTACTACAGGTGTTTCAAAAGGATTTTCGCCGAAAATGTTAAATAGTTTTCGCCAAAAATGTTAACAAAAAACGTCTGGAAACACAGTGGGATTTCAAAGGAAATTTTCGCCGAAAACATGGGTTATTTTCACCAAAATTTTGAACTCTACGATTGAAAATATTTTCACAATCCCTGCAAACTTCAAAAAATCACAGTTAAATCCACAAAAATCGGAAAAAACCTCAAACGACTTGGAATTGACACTACGACACACGGACTACACGCGAAAAATAAGAAATCAAACAAACTGACACTTTTGGCTCCTCCGAACCGACTCTAAAACACTAAGGTTGACACAAATGAAAAACTGACTCCAGCCGTGGGTTGCCTCCCACGAAGCGCTCTAGATTAACGTCCTTGAGCTGGACGATACCTGGACGGTATTAGGAGACATCCCAACTCAGGTTCTCCTTAACGCTAGCATCAGAGTTCATGAAGGAGAGCTTCAGGGTATCTCCGGTGAGCGTGAATTTCTTCCCGTTAGCGTGTGTAAGCTTGGTACGTCCGTCGGGAAGGTGCTCAGTGATCTGGAACGGACCAAAGAGCTATGTCAAGGGATCATCTTCTACGAGGAAGACGGTAGAGGGAATGAGAATGGTTGACTTCGTCTTCTCTTTGACCTCCGGCTTTGTATCACCAGGATCGGTGATCATAGGTATTTCCTTAGGAGATTCTTTAGGCTTCTCCTTGAATACTTGTTCCGGCGCCGGTATCTCGGAACAAATTGGTGGTGCAGCTGTCTCGGTAGAAGGTGGCAGCACAACTGGTCTCCATACCATTTGAGTCTTCGTCTTCTTGTTCTTCCCCCGGGATCTACTAGAATCTTTTCGCGGTGGCTTAGAAGAGGCTTGCAGTTCCTTCTTCTTTGGCGACTTCTGAGGAACAGATTTCGGTTTCTGCTTGGTAATTTGTCCAGCACCTGCAGTAACAATTGATCTAGGAACACTAGAAGAGATGTCAGTGACGGAGTTGACCGGAGTCAACTCCACAGTTTCAACGGATAAACAATGAAATTCTTCACTCTTAGGAATATTTTCATGCCATCTTTAAGGCGGAATGTTATCGTTTCTTTACCAATCCTCAAAGTTAAAGAACCATTTGGAACGTTAATTTGCATTCCAGTAGTAGCCATGAAAGGTCATCCTATGAGAATGGTAGAATCATCTTTACTAGTATCAATGATAACAAAGTCAGCTAAGAACGTGAAAGGACCACATTTAGTAACAACGTCTTTTATCTCTCCCCTAGGGGTTTTAAGTGATCTATCAGCAAAGACAAGTTGCATGCTAGGCGGTTCAAGTTCTCCTAGGTTCAATTTTTCATACAAACTCATAGGCATAACATTAACAGACGCGCCAAGATCAACCAAACAACGTTCTATCTCAACATCATTAATGAAAAGAGGTAGAGTGAAAGAACCAGGATCAGAACACTTAGCTGGATATGGAGAGGAGGGTTTCGTGCTACGAGCATCAGGATATCCTTCTTTATTCCCCTTCATGCCAGTCTTGATCCTTGCATTTGGCAGCAATGCTCTCAGAAACGGAGGCTTCACATAGTACGGTGCAAGAGGAGGATCATCCTCCTTAGGCGCCACTTTCAGTGCTTCCTTCTTCTCTGAAGTTTCAGCGATCCTGCTTAAAACAGAAGAAGCGTCAGCAGATAAGCTTGTAAACTTTTTAACAGATACCATCTTAGCTTGTTCCTTTCTCGGATTCGGCTCTGTCTGGCTCCGAAGTTGGCCAAATGGTCGACCAGATGCTAGCATGCTCGAGATGTTGTTCACAGCCTACTCAATTCTTTGACCGGCTGCTATCTGTTCTTGATTGAGAAGAGCATGAGCTTTGAACTGACTGTCATGATCGTCGAGTCTGCTGTTGATCTGACTAAGCTTCTTGTCCAGGTCACTGACGTTGTTTTCCCTCTGGTACTGCTGACCTGTATAGGTGTTATTCAAATATTGGTTCTGGCGATTGCCAGGCGATTACCAGGAGCAGTTCCATAGTTACCCGGATTACGGTGTGGCGGCTGATAGACACCTCCCGGTGGATGGTTAGGCTTCTGATCTTGAGCTGGACCAGCTGGGCGGTTATTCTGGTTCTAGTTATGGTTGGCGCCATTATTGTAGGGAGGTCTGTCTTGGTAGTTCCCTTGCTGCCTGAAGTTGTGGTAGCCATCATAACCATTTTGATTGTTAATGAAGCCTTGTTGAACGAAATTTACCTCTTCGGCGGACCAGATTTCTGTCTTACCAAAATTCTGGCATCGGCCTCCATTATGCGCACAAGCTCCACACCATTCGCAATCAGCAACATAGACAGAAGCTGCCGGCGGTTTGATTGGTGTAGAAGACTTCTTCAGATGCTTCTCTACTTCTGCCTTGATAGTAGCTTCAAGATCGAGCTTCCTCCTTGATCCTTCTGATTGTCGCTCCCAGTTCCTTGACTTGGAAGCACAGTTTGCAAAATGAAGAAGAGCGGCTTCAGGTGTAAGTGTAGTGCAATCCCCTTCAGCTAGAGAAATGACCCACTTGGCAGATTCTTCTCGAAGACCTCGAGCAAAGATTTTGGCTAACTGCCTCTGCTCGAATCCGTGATGAGGACAGTTGTAGAGAAGTTCTTGGAATCGATTCCAAGTATCGTACAAGCTTTCTCCTTCTTTTTGGGAGAATCTGGCGATGCTGTCCTTGATGGCTGTTGTTCTGGCAGGAGGGAAGTATTCTTTAACGAAGTCCTGAGCCAGAGTATCCCAATCAGTATAATATCCGGGTGGTTTGCCAGTAAGCTACCTCTTGGCTGCGGCTTTCAGAGAGAACGGGAAAGCTCTCAAGCAAAGAGTGTTCTTGTCGAGGTTTCCGTTCTTAAAAGTGCTGCAGAGATCAAGGAAATCTGCCAGATGTGTGCACGGATTGTCTAGTGGCCTGCCTTCAAACTGTAGATCCCTAGAGATCATAGTCAAGAATGGAATCTTGATCTCATAGTCAGGATCTCGTTCAACGCGCGGCACGGCAATGGCAGATCGAACGCTAGTCGTGCTCGGCTTGTTGTAGTAAGCTAAACTCTTCTATGCAGGCGGCGGTGGTGGATCTCCGCCTGGTGGTGGTGGTGGTAACTGATCAGTCATGGTAGGAGATGGAGGAGGTGAAAGTGACTCGGTGTACGAAACGGATGAAGGTGACGGTAAAGGTGAAGATGAGGAACTCTCCTTCAGTTCCTCGATCTTAATCGAAGTGACGGATGGAGGTGGATTGGTTCTGCTTCTCCTTGGAATCTGTGATTGTCGGGGTGGAGCAGAACTGCTTGGTCTCTCTATACTCTTAGCCTTGTCTGTTTGGGAGTGAGTCCAAGGCCGGCGATGCATACACCTGTGAACAACCTACAAATAACAAAAACAAACAAAAACCAGTGTAAAATTGAAGTGGTTGGAAAAGTGAAAGATGGAAAGTAGAAGAATAAATTGCCAGTTCTTCTTTCAAACAATCAAAAGAAGTCCCCGGCAACGGCGCCAATTTGGTGAACCCGTCGTTGTGCTGGTTCAAACAAATAACTATCAAAGCTAACAAAAGCTAGGGTAGATCGTATTCCACGGGCCTTCTAATGATCGACTACTCAAATAAGCTAGCAAATTACTCAGATTAAACACTTCTTGTGTGGTGTGAGTTCCACGACTTCTAATTCTAAGAAATGTAGAAAAATTAAAAATTGAAACTAAAAACAGATTGGAAATTAGGGTTGAAAACAGAGATGACAGACGAACTTAGACTTCGAATCCCCCTTCGTTCACCAGAGCATAGGCAATCAACAAATCAGCGGATTTCAATTCTCATTCAATCAATTCTAAGACACCACCATAACTCCTTACCCTTAGGTTTAAGACCGGCGAACGTTCGCTCTATCCGTTCTAGCTACCATGATTAATTAGCCGCCCGGGTACGGTCGCCTCTCGCAACAACTTAACTTAACTGGTGGAATTACTAACGATTTATGAGTTAATCTAGCAGTGGATTAACCCTAACCGGTTCCTACGAAAGGCACACTCCAATTATAAGGTTAATTGTTCAATTTGATGTTTTAAAGTAAGGCGAGCGTTCGCTTCTATCCTTAGCTTAACTAGAATCTAATCTAGGTGATCAATCCAGACAAGAAACATAAACAACGAAGAACAAACCAAACATGAAAAAGAAACTGATTGAACTTTGAATCTAATCACCGCCGATCTGTGACTGCTTTAAAGCCCTAGGTCACTTAGGGTTCATCTAGTCTAAGCTCTAAGAGTTTAGCTACTCATGTTCATCACAAAAGAATCAAAGATAAAGAAAGAGTTCATCATACAAAGGAAGAACAGAAAAGTATCTGAAAAACCTAATTAAGACGACTCCGGCAGAACTTCGATCTTCCGGTAGACTGCAATCCTAGCTCCGAATCCTCGAGATGGAAGGGATGGTGTCACGATCTGTTTCGGCTCTTCGAACTCTAAACTCTCCTTCAGAACTCTTGAGAATCCTTGAAGTATTTGGTATTAGTCCGAAATTATGATTATGAAAAGTATATTTGATTTTGGGCGGCCAGTTAAGTATTTATACTTAACCCTAATACCGCCGGATTTTAACTGATATTTTCGGCGAAAATATTAAGGAATTTTCGCCGAAAATTCCTTCACAAAATAGGTTGTCCGCCGATTGAATTCTTCTATGGTTTTCGGTCCAACAGTTCTCGGCGAAAACTTAGTGTTGACATCCTTCGGTTGACATCAGTGGATTTGTTCATGCATTTTTGCCGAAAACTCTAAGGGATTTTCGGCGAAAACTCCTTTGTAAACCTGGGTAGGAATTTGTTTGACTTGGTTGGCGCCTTGGATCGGTTCCGGTGTGATTCCTCGAGGTTCCAACGCCTTAGACACGTCCTTGGCTACTTATTTGATGGCAAAAACCTGTGCTAACGTAGAAACACTAGAAAATCATCAAATAGACCCGAAACGGGCCAAAGTAACACAAATGGCACGAGATAGGGCAATTGATTGAATATTCGTTATTCTACCCTAAAAACCGTGTCTTAAGCAATGAAATGTCGCTTAAATGAGGCTGATAATCACGTCAAATCGAGTGTCATCAAATCTCCTTCATTCCATCATCATCGAAGGTCCAAGACCCATCATCAAGCTTGAGGCTTTGGATCCTGTTAGCTTTTCTACAACAGATGGTTGAGAGATGGAAGAACTTGGTATTCCGATCGCCCTCTTTGTTCCACTGCAGTCTAGATTTCTGAAGCCAGAGCATGTGTTCCTGCCACAGAGTTTTCTCAAGTTCCAAGTGAACAGTTTCCTCTTCTTGGTTCAATCTCTCAGAGCCGCCAGTTTGGTTTCTGAACTCCAACTGGCGGAGGCGCTTATCAAGGTATCTTTTTCGTTTGAAGATATGGCCAAAGACTTCTTTATGCCAAATAACACACTGCTCCTTGAAATCCTGTAAAGAAAAAGACAAGTCCCTTCCTCTTTTCCAGCTATGATCAAGAAAGTCGGTGAAATTTTCATGGCCCAACCAGGCTGCATTAAACCGAAAAGGCCGAGAGTTAAAGTTGTACCTTGGGGATTTGTTGGTACGGACCAAGAGGGGTCTGTGGTCAGACTTAAGCCGCTCCAAGTGGTAAGTAGCAGCATCCGAGAAGAGGGTAGACCACTTTGCATTACCCAGGCAACGGTCAAGCCGTTCTCTGAGGTTCCGACGAAACCAATTGAACTTGGGCCCCACAAAACCCATGTCGATAAGATTGCAGTCTCCAATGCAGCTCCTGAATTCAGCAGCCTGAGCTTGGTTGAGATTAACGCCTCCCCACTTCTCTGTTGAGTCAACCATAACATTGAAATCGCCAAGAAGGACCCAGGCGTGTGGAACCGAGCTAGCAAGAAGGCGTAGATCATTCCATAACGTGTGTCACCCCTGAAAAGAGGGGGACGCATAGATGAAAGTCATCGTCACCAACTTGCCCGACTCCCACTCAATCTCTGAGTGGATAAACTGCTTGGACGAGGCAAGGATCCTGATCGTAGTAGTGGAATCATTCCAAAGAAGCCAAATTCCCTCGCTAAACCCCTCAACTTCAACAATGAAAGATGAGCTGAAATTCAACTTCTGCCGAACCGCAACTCCGACGTCGCCACTAATACGAGGCTCCACGAGCGCAACCACCTGCAGTTTGTGGACCTGCATATAGTGATAAAAAGTAACCAGAAAGGATTTGTTACCGGCACCCCGGCAATTCCAACCAAAAAGACAATCCATAAAAAAACATTAAAAATCTGAAAAGGGGAAGGAAGATAACCAGCCAGACTAGTCGGTGGTCGGGCAGTTCAGGTCCCAACTAAGGTCTGGCGTGAGCTCCGTCGTGGGCCGATCGGCCGGGATTTCCCCCGCCATCTCCATATCTTCCATAGCCATCGCTTCCCCACTTTCATCCGCTTCCCTGCTAATGGCACTCAGGTCGATAAGGTCGACTAGCATAGTCACCGGCAGAGGAGCATTGGCAATGACAAATTCTTTGGCCGCAACTGAGATTGTGGATTTCATGGAGCTCTTGGACAGGCTGGAAAAGGAGTTCCGGTCCAAAAGATCGGCGGGCTTGAGCTTTGACTTTGGGTTAGCCTTGACCACTGGTTGGCACCGGAAACGGCTAAGAATCAACGTTGGGTCGGGAAGAGGGTCGGCAATGGTGCCCGACGGTGGAGGAAGATGACTGAAGATGGAGCCAGGCTTCAACCCAACAAGACCGTCCGAAGGGGTAGCCACAGCCCGTGAAGCATCAGGGCCGCCACCTGAAGAAAAGGCCTGTTTGGGATTTGGCGAACCGGGCTTGGTGGAGCAGGGGCCCGAAGTAGTGGATGGTTCCGGGTGAAGGCCCCCATCTAGTATTCCCGTAGCTCCCTTCCTCTTACTTTTGGGCTTGGAAAATCCTTTGGGCCCGGACTTAGTAGCGCCCGCCAGGTCCACCTGAGGAGGACAGGGCTCGCCTTCTGAGGGCTTCGTTTGTGGAGAAAAAGGAGTAGGGTCGGTGGCACCTACGGCGGCTCCTTGATTTAAGCTTTAAGAGATCACAACTTTCTCTTTCTAACTTCCAAGAATCCCTCTTGATGGACTCTTAACCGCCGTTCCTCCTCTCTTGTTTACCTTCTTTGAAAGCAAATCGGATCCAGGATTGACGCCTTGATCCTCCTTGGAGTTATGACCTTCCTTACTCGTCTGACCTTCCTTTCTTGGTCGGTTGCTCCGGCGGGACACGAGCACCCAAGGGCCAAAGTGGTCAGGCAACGGCGCCACCGGGTCGGAGCCGCTAACCACGGCCAGGTCGCCTTGAGGCGCAGTCGGAGCCGGCAGAGCGGCGAGCAGATTTTTTGGGAAGGTCGTTGAATCATGTCCAATTCGACCACACTCGAAACACAAATTGGGGAGGCTCTCATATTCAACCAATTGAGGGGCTCCATCAAGAAGCATAACTGGAGGCAGCGGTTCATTGAGATCCAACTCGATAGTAATTCGAGCAAACCTACCCCTCTCCGCTCGTTGGGTGTTGAAGTCAATCTTGACAGTCTTTCCCACAAGGTCCCCAACGACGTCAGCACCTGCGCATGGTAGAAGTGAATCGGCAAGTGAGGAAACCGAACCCAGGCCACCATCTTCTTAGGCATCTCGTTTAAAACGCGAAAAGAGTGGTCCCATTGATGAACAATGAGGTAGTGATTGAGAATCATCCATGGTCCACTCGTCAAAGCCTTGAAATAATCCTGATCATTTGCGATATTGAACATGAAGCAATTCTTGTCCAAATCAACGATATGGAGGTTCCCCAATGGTTTCCAAATCGCATGAAGGCAATGGCACAGGTACGAGTATCCAATAGTCTTACCCAAGAGACGAACCACCACTGAATTTGACCATAGTTTGCAAAGCCTCTCTTTAAACTCCTTCGAGAGGCTTAAAGCCTTAATTCCATTTGAAACTGAGCAAGTGATGTCATGGGCTCCCACCGGAATCCACTCCTAATGCCCCCAGAGGGGATGGTGTGCTGACCGCGGAGAGCACCCAAGTAGTTCTTGGTCGGAGATTGAATAGGGGCTTTAGATCCTCCAGGGGACGACACTCAGGGCCGACCCTGAGGGTGTGCTGGTCATCCCTATAGCACAAGGCCTCAAAATTTCGGGGGCCTCAAAAGTTTCATGTTAACTAGAAACACCTAAGACGGATATTATAAATAAAATCTGCAAAAGATAAACATAAATATAGTGATGGTCTAATGGCTTAATTCTTTGTTTTGTTCTAGGTGGTCAAGGGTTCAATCCCCATCTTTGACAAATCATACTAATTTTTTTGTTCTAATCAATATTGTTTTTTCTTAAGTAGTCTTTCTATTCTAAATCTACCACTCCACCTCCCCTCCGCCGCCGCCATACCACACCCCTCACAGTCCTCGCTCTCGCCCAACCGAGCCAATCTCCGATCGCATCTTCCGCTCCCTCCGCCACGACCTCCGCCTCCTCCACCGCAGAACAACAATCTCCTGAAACAACTGGAGTTTGAGCTGGTTATCGCTAATCCTCGTCCCCCACCTCACAAATCCCTTCCAGGATCTCTGATTTCAATCTAGATTTCTTATTTTCTATCTTTCAATCCCGGCTAGTTGAATTTTGATTGTTGATCTTGAATCAAGTTAGGTCGTTCTCAATATCGTCTCTTTGAACCTCTCTGCGTGGAATTTTGGTTTTGGAGCACTCTCTTTTGGTAACTTTCATTTCTTGAAAGTGCTGGTCTTTAGGGAGGCCTTTCATTAGGGAATGTAATCAGCTCATCTATTTAAGCTAATGGCTAATCTCAACCTTTGATTGACATTGAGGAGTTTAATTGGAATCCAATTTTTGATTTTCCTTTCTGAAATTTTCAGCCCTAATTTAGAACTGAAACGGAAACACTGATTTTGTTTCCTTTCCTAAACCCTTTAATGTTGGCTGGTTTTTTCCAGGAAATTGATGACCGACAACACTTGGCCTCTATCTAAGGAATGATTGAAGGCTTTTTTTCAAAACATATTGATTTTTGCCAAGATACATGGATTCAAAAGTAGACAATAGTAATTAAGGAATTAATGCTTAATTGCTTAATTAATGTTGTGATACTTAATTTGCTTAATTGTGACTTTCAATGATAAGTTTTATGATTAAATTGACTCAATTTCATTGCCTTAATTTCAAATTGGTCTAAAATATGTTAAATGAATTGATATGCTCGTCTCCTTCCTAATTTTGGCGGACGTAATTAATCTCCTCGCCTTAATTGGTGGGTGTCATTTCCTCCCAGTTAATCTCCTCATTCAAATGAGTTGCTAATTCATATTCAATCAACTTTGTTTTAATCTTACTCTTTTTGCGGTCCGAAATCAGAATTAAGGATTAGCCTTAGGTTTAGGTTTGTCCTTTAAATCAAACCCCCAACCCCCACCCCCAACCCCCAACCTCCTCCTTTTTTCTTTTTCCATTTTTAGTTAGGTTGGTGCACGATATTTGGTACTCATATTTGGAGTTTTCACGAAAATAAAAATCAGTAAACTTCAATCACAAGTAAATGGATGAAATTGTATTTGGTGTTTGTGGGCCGGTTGTTTGCAGGTGGACTTTGAAGGAGATGCACAACTTGTTTCGACGAAGTTGTTGGCCGGTCAGGTGCTTTCCAACCTAGGAGGGGCTATTGTAGAAGAAATTTTGAAGCTGCAAAAAGGAACTCCTTCTTGGAATTTAATGACGGTTCGCCGTTCAGGTAACAGGGCCGCCCATTACGTGGCTCGCATGGCCCTAGACAACCTCCCAGGAATCATGGAGGTAGACATGACTTCCTGGGTTGGGACTTGAGTTTCTTTTCTTATTTGTGATGGCTGTCTTTGCCTCTCCGCAAGGAGCTGTCTATGCCGAAAAAAAAGTAGTCTTTCTATTCTTATTATCATCTCGTTTTTATCTAAATCTATTATTAAATATACAAATATGATGTGATATTAAGTTATATTTCATATATTATATTTACTTTTCATATTTTTTAATTTTTAATAAATTTTGTGTAGTTTAGGAATGACAATGGGTCAAGGACAAAGTGGGCACACATCTAGGGGCGGATCCAGGATTGAATCGTGCACTGAGCCGAAATTGAAGGAAATTTTTCTGATGTATCATTGAAATCACTCAAAATCGCATCTAAACTATAATTTTCTAGTATATCACGCTTAACATATATGGTTTTTTTTTTGTTAAACTTAACATATATGGTTAAACTATCAAATATTGCGTAGCCTAGTCACCACTATCTTCATCGCCGAAAATAGGCGTTCACCTGTAGCAGTAGAGATCGAAACTATCAAAACAAGACAAATAAGTCGATCTACAAGATAAATTGACTTGATTTGTCTGTCTCCATCAACTCGCGACAAAGCTCAGCAAGAGATGCTAACTTTTTCAAAGAATGGTGATGGGAACATCAACCTGGAAAACTCTCAACTGAAAGTCTAATATCTTTATTTAGACTATAAAAAAAGCTTCGATGACAAATACTTTATATGCATTTGAAGGATCCAAACATGAGCTAAGGTTCAAAAGTTCAATCACATTTTCATCAAACCTTGAGCTTATTTCTTCGGTCTGGTAATCGATAATGGTGTTAAGCACATCAAAATGATAGTAATGCTCATTTGGCACACCATTTTGTTGGCGAGTAGATTTACCTTCTACATGTGGAGCACTAAGAAGAGAAGATTAAATCAAAAATATGCAATAGTATTTTAGTGTATGAACGTTGACGAAAAATAGGACGATAGATTGAAAGAAAGCATGAATGAATGAAATTTTAATTGATGGAGATTAAATACTAAAGAAGGCTAGAATTTTAACAGGAAAATAATAAAAAAATAATAAATCAAAGAAAAAAGATTATATGAAAGTTCACTAGGGAAGGAAAAGGATTAAAATGAAACTATTTTTAAGGATTAGATTATAATTACGTTTGGTTTATGATTAAATTAAACAATATTTTAGGTTTTAGACTTTTAGCTTTAAAGTTAGTGGAAAAATAAATAAAATAAAAAAATATTACAATGGTAAGGTTCGAACCTAGAACCTCTTAAAATTAATCTGAAAGTCAAACCATTACACCATATACCAATTTTTGACTTTGTAGGAGCCATGACCCACTACTAGTGAATATAGCTCTGTCCCTGAATATATACTCGATTTTCAAGGACGGGACCGAAAGGGGGTGAGCCGGGGCTCACCCGGGCACCCCCCCTAGACCCGCCCCTACATCAATATCCAAAACTCACTCCATGAAAGTTCGGGAGCTATGAGAGTTTTTGTATGGGGCAAAGGGTCGAACGTGTATACCATCACAAATGAGTAGTATTATTGCCCAAACCAATTAGTATATCATCACCAAACAAGTTAAATTAAGTTAACTCAAATAAACTGAATTTAAATTATTCATTTTAATGGGGCCAAATAATAAATTTAGAACAGGGCCTCCGAAATCTCAGGGACAGGCCTGACGAGACTGAAGAGATGCCCAAAGTTTCCCTAGCGTTGGCTCTTGTGTCTTGGAACAGAGTAGTCTCCGGGGCGGTCACTAGGGTCAGCCGCCGGAGTATTAACCGTAGAAACGGAGGAGAGCGTTACCATTTTTTTCCCCTTAAGAGCTTCATCGTCGATGCTCTATAGCTAAGCCAATGATTGACAAGTGAAATTCTCTGCAAAATTAGGGATGCAAAAGATGATGAATACAATTTTTTTTATCAATACATTTATGTTGATAAATGTTTATTGCAGAGAACACTCCGTGTTGGATTATTTCCAATAGGGGTACAAAAGTGACTTTTGCTCCGATCGCAAAATGTTGTAGTTATTTTATAATTTGGATTATTGTAGATATTTAATTATAAATTTATATTTTGTAATTATTTATTCATAGTTATTATAATTAATTGAAATGATAAAATTTATATTAAAATAAATAAATTTGATAATTTTTATGAATAATTATATTTCCATTCGGCCAAAGCTTAAAGAAGAAGAAGGCACGAAGAGATTAATCGTCACTTTGGTATGACATTGCTCATCTCATTCAACGACTGCAACGGCCCTGGCGTTCGTCCTCTGTTAGCCATCTACTGTGTTCTACTCAATGGCACCACCTCCGATCTCCTCCGCGTCAACTGCTACAGAGTTCTCGGTGTCTCGTCTTCCGCCTCCGACCAACAAATCGCACACAGATTCTGTTCTATCAAGAAGCTTGTTGCCCTAGCCCGCTCTCCCTTTTCCGTCGTCGATCGTCTTCCACCGCCGCCGCTGCCGAGGAGGCAAACTCTCTCCTCAATTTCTCCTTCCATGTGTTGTCCGATCAGAAATCAAGGAGCCAATTCAGGACCTTTGTTCTACAATTATTTGGCAAGTCCAATATTTAGTTAGCGGACAAGTTTCATTCTTCATTACCGGACAAGTTCCGCTGAGGTATCAGACAAGTTCCATTTTTCATTATCGGACAAGTTCCGTTGAGGTATCGGACAAGTTCCGTTGAGGTATTAGACAAATTCCGTTGAGGTATCAGACAAGTTCCGTTGAGGTATTTGTCTCAAGAACAAAGATCTTGACATTATCATGTCTTCTTTTGGTTCCATTCTTAATACCAAGAAAGATGCTGATGGAACTGTGTTGTTTTTTGCCATGATGCTCGTCGGAGGTTGCATGCCGGCAAACCAACTTTGGAAAGTTTCAAAATTAAGGCAGTTTTAATGAATTAATAGTATTAATTAATTGATTAATTTTTATTGTAATTAAAGATGATTACATATCAAAATTAAGGCAATTTTAATGCATTAATAGTATTAATTAATTGATAATTAAAGATGTTTACATTTTCTTGCCATTCTAGAATCAATTTTTTTTAATTATTTTCTCTTTCCTTGCTTTTATTTTGTTAAGGTGAAAATGGAAATTGATGGCATTTAAATGAGTATAAGGCAATTTTTTGTCTTTATGTTTTCATTAATTGTGCGGTAAATTTAGAGGTTTGTGCCCAAGAATTGGTTTGGAGAGAGAATTGAATTCTCTAAGATTTGGGCATTCTAGGCTATTTCGAGAATCAATCGTTTGGATAAGTGAATGTGTGATTCTTGGACTGAAAAAATAAAAAATAATTAAAACAAAAAAAATAAAAGAATATGACAAATTCCAAAATGCCCCAACTTTAATCTCTACATCTCCAATAACGAGGACATTTTTGTCATCTTACTTTGAATTCACTCTAGAATGTGAATTCTCACCTTGTCATCAGAGAATTCGGAGGGGATCCGAATTCTAGGATGGGCCCATTCATAGAATTTAATTCTAGGCAATTCTCAGCATTTTTTTGCGAAACAAACGATAGAATTGGTTGAATTTTAGGATGAGGCCAAATTCTAGGCAATTCTCACCCCTCAGTTCTCTTGCACAATTTTTCATTAATATTTTTACCCCATAATATTAGTACTAATGGGGTTGTTAATTTAGAGAGATTGTCATGGGGTGATTTTCTTTGTGGTGTATTTGAAATTTATTAGCAAATCTTAATTTGGTAACAATACATAAGTAAGAAAAATTTATTCTTTTTGAAATAAATTTAATTTAATTTTCCTTCCAAAACTTCTATTTTAATGAATCTTATTAGGTCTATTAGTCCTTCTGAAGTGAAAGCAACTTTGTTTAGTGTTGGGCCAAATGTCTAATGAGAAAAGTCCTGGGCCAGATGGATTTAGTGTTGTGTTCTTTAAGGACAGTTGGGATGTAGTGGGGCCTGATCTTATTGCTGCTACGTTAAGCTTCTTTGATAAAGCTTTATGCCACCCTATGTTCATTCTGTTGCTTTGTCTTTGATTCCTAAGAGAAAGAATGCTGATGATATAAGACATTTCAGACCTATATCATGTTGCAATATTGTTTATAAGGTTGCTACTAAAATCATAACATCTAGGATGGTTGTAGTGCTTCCTTCTATTGTTAGTCAGAATCAAACAACTTTCATTAGGGGAAGGAATATTGGAGATGGGATTAGACTAGCACATGAGTTACTCAGCACTTATAAAACTTCAGGTGTTTCCCCTCGTTGTGCAATTCAGATTGACCTAATGAAGGCATTCGACTCAGTGGAATGGCCGTTTATTCTGCAAGTGTTAAGATGTATGAAGTTTCCAGAGGTGTTTGTTAAGTGGATTGCTGCCTGTTTTGACTCGTCCATGCTGTCAGTTAAGGTGAATGGTACTCAAAGTGGCTATTTCCCCGCTAAGCGTGGATTTAGACAAGGTGATCCAGTTTCTCCGATTTTGTTTGTGCTCTCAATGGAGGTGCTAAGTTGTTTGTTTGATAAGGCTGTGGTTGAAGGAAGATATGCCTTACACCCTCAATGTAATGGCATTAATCTAATTCACCTCAGCTTCGCAGATGACCTCCTAGTATTTACTAAAGCTAACAATGGAGCTGATGGAACCGTCGTTGTGATGAGCAGGTTCTATCAAATAACTATCAAGCTCAAGAGCTAGGATAGATCGTATTCCACGGGCCTTCAATTGATTGGCTACTTCAGAACTAACAAATTACTCAAGGAAAACACGTTGTGCGTGGTGTGAGTTCCACGACTCCTAATTCTAAGGAATGCAGAAAAATTAAAACAAATTAAGCTAAAGCAGATTGAGAATTAGGGTTTGGAAACAAGAATGACAGACGAACTTAGACTTTGAATCCCCCTTCGTTCCCAGAGCATTGGCAATCAACAGATCAACGGATTTCGATTCTTATTCAATCAATTACTAAGACACCACCATAACTCCTTACCCTTAGGTTTAAGACCGGCGAACGTTCGCTCTATCCGTTCTAACTACCAAGATTAACTAGCCGCCGGGTACGGTCGCCTCTCGCAATGACTTAATTAATTGGTGCAATTACTAGTGATTAATGAGTTACTCTTGCAGTGAATTAACCCTAACCGGTTCCTACGAAAGGCACACTCCAATTATAAGGTTAATTGTTCAATTCGATGTTCTAAAGTAAGGCGAGCGTTCGCTTCTATCCTTAGCTTACAAGAATCTAATCTAGGTGATCAATCCAGACAAGAAACATGAACAATGAAGAACGAATCAAACATGAAAAGAGAAACTGATTGAACTTCGAATCTAATCACCGCCGATCCGTGACCGCTTTAAAGCCCTGGGTCACTTAGGGTTCATCTAGTCTAAGCTCTAATGAGTTTAGCTACTCATGATCATTACAAAAGAAACAAAGGCAGACAAAGAGTTCATCATTCAGAGGAAGAACAGAAAAGAATCTGAAAAACCTAATTCAGACGACTCTGGCAGACTTCGATCTTCGGTAAGTTACACTCCTAGCTCCGATTCTCCGAGATGGAAGGGATGGCGTCACGATCTCTATCCGCTCTTCGAACTCGAACTCCTCGCTCCAGAACTCCAGAGAAAATCGTAGAAATCTGATCGCGAAAGTGAATTATGAATTGTATCTCTTATCCTGGCCGCCGGATTAAGTATAAATACTTAACCCTAGTTGGGCCGGGCTGAGCTGTCATTTTCGCCGAAACTGTAGGAGTAGTTTCGGCGAAAAACTCTTGTGTAAATGACCATGATTTCTCTGTCTTGCATTTTCGGTCCGAAGAGCTTAATGGTTTCGCCGAAATTAGTCTTCACTTGGCATCAGCTGATTTGCATTGTTGATTTCGCCGAAACTGTAGGGTCATTTTCGCCGAAACTGTAAGTGTGAATGGCAGATTTTCGGTTTGACTTTGATTGGCTCCTTTGATCGATTCCGGTTCAGTTCCTCGATATTCCTATGCCTTAGACACGTCCATGGCTACTTTATTTGACGGCAAAAACCTGTGCTTACGCAAAAATACTAGAAAACCATCAAATAGACCCGAAAAGGGCCAAGGTAACACAAATGGCACGAGATAGGGCAATTGATTGAATATTCGTTATTCTACCCTAAAAACAATGTCTTAAGCAAAGAAATGTCGCTTAAATGAGGCTGATAATCACGTCAAATCGAGTGTCATCAAATACCCCACACTTAATCTTTTGCTTGTCCTCAAGCAAACTGAATAGAAACGCTCATGTTCATAAATGATAAGATAGATTAAATTAGAGCTCAATCAAACACAATGAATTATTAGACAGATCAATCCTAGAACAAGAAACCTAACATGCATACAGATCAGCCAAATTACCTGGTCTCACTAATAAACTGCACACGACAAGTAATTAGCAACCAATTATGCACGAATTTGACCTGACCGACCAGACTCCTCACACAGGATATATATAGTACAATGGGAACTCTCACTCTCTGTGTTTAAGGACGTGTTTCTGCTCTCGATCATTTTCTTGTTACCGAATTCTGTCATAGGTTTGCATTTCGACCACATCTCCACCACTGTGACAACACGAATATCTAGTCAAGAAGGACTTCCCTGCTAGGACCGTAATGAAGTCTACACTACTTGGGTTTATAATGAGATGGATGATGGGAATGAATGATGATGGCTTGGTGCGGTGTAGCTTTCGACTAACTTCCTCGAATCTAATCTATGGTTTCCTACCGTCTAACCAAACACTGGTGGAATAATGAACGCTCGTCCTATGATACCCTCAAGCAACCTAGCACTTATTTTTTTTCTTTACACGATTTTTCTCTTTCTTTTCAACTTTTCTTTTGACTTCGTTCTTCCATTTGTAGGGAGAAGAACGTTTTATTGAACTAAAACTTTGAACTTTTTTCTTCTGATTTTTCTTTTTTTTCACTATGTTTTTTCGAACTTTCTTTCTTTTCTTACTTTACTTTTTTTTTTCTTTTTGTGCCGATTTTCTTTTAGTTGCTAGAGGGGTTTACACGTCTGGACATATTAGCTAAGACCACCTGTTTAATGGCTATAGGCAGGTTACCACAAACCGACTTCCGGTAGGTCAATCTAGAACTACAACCACAGGGGATCAATGGGGAATGAAAGAAAGGGGAAATGGCTGTAATGTATTATCGAACCGAAAGAACAGGCCAAGCTCAAGGGTCTAAACCTAGTGGATTTTATCGTTAAGGTAGGCTATCTGGCTTAGTAGCTGAATCTAGGTGCCCCTATCCTTCTAGAACTCGTGTCATCGTGTGGTCTCGAGTAGGTCTCATGCAAATTCTAACTCATTCAAGTAAACAGAAAACCACTCAGAAAGAATTTAAATTGCAAGTTACGTGCAATGGATCAAAAGCTCACAGTTGGTTTGCTAGTCGGATTCGGTCATTTTCATGCAATCAAAGCTACAAACGACAAGTGTGATTTTTAAAATTCTGTTCTGACCAGGCAATTTAGCATCAAACCATACAAGTTGGTTCTCAAGTTCTAGGTTAAGCAGTCTAAGCATCATTATGAAAGGTTGAACAACAACTTAACATCAAAAATCAAGAACTGAGCCATTCTAATGCTAGAGAGACTGGAATGGAATCACGAGGCACACAAAACACAATCAAGGGCAATCAAGTTCATGCAAGGTTCTCTAGCATCCTACCCCACACTTAAATCGGACTGTGTCCTCACAGGACTAATTCTAGAGTTCAGAGTGGAATGGAAGAACCTGGACCGAGATGATTGGTGTAGGGGATGAGCACGGGTCCTCGGAGCGGAGGGAATCTACCCAAGCGAAGCAAAGGGAATCTCCCAACTGCCTACAAAACAAAAACAAATGAAACATAAAAAGGAAACCGGGACAAGTGCCCCGGATCCACACAGAAAAAAGTTGGACCGAAGTCCGAAAAGAATAAATAAAAAGAAAGGATAAGGAAAAGGACACCACCTGATCATCACTGGTCAGAGGTGTCGGGGTGGGGGAAGTGGAAGTAATCGCCGAGCTGTCCCTGCCACTCCAGCTGTCGCTCATATCGCCGGTCGGCGCGGCGCATGTGTTGTTGCATAATAGTCCACCTAGCCTCTTGAGTGGCGTTGTCGGTGATGCGCCACTCCTGTAGTCGCTCGTACAACTCACCAATGTCCGTGGGGTGGTGTTGCGGCTGGTGAGTATGCGCCGGAAATGGATCTGGAATGCGCGGTGGTGACTGGTGAATGTACCCTGCCTGATGGTGTGGCGAGGGTATATATTCTTGAAACTCAGGCGGCGACTGCGGATGCTGCTCCTCAGCATCATCTTCGTCCTCCGACTCGACCGCAGGTTGGAGTGGAGGATCTGCTGCTACATGGGGACTGAGGTCGAGTTCTAAGTCGTACTCGACCGCCAAGTCTCCTCCAACGGTCCGAACTGGATGTCGTGGAATGTGAGGACCATATTCATGGCCGATGCCGAAGGAGAGGATGAGCTGACCGATGAAGTTGCCTCCCAAGAGTTTGCGTGGTTGCTTCTTCCTCTTGGTCCTCAGGCTGAAGATGTGAGCTAGCACCCAGCCGGGGTGGAGAGGGTAGCTCTCTCGGATGGCTCGATGAAGCATGAGCTCCTCCTTAAGGATATGGTGGCGATCCTTATCTCTGACATATAAAAGTGACCTCCGCCAAACCATATGAATAAACTTATAGAGCGGGTGAGAGAGAGACTTAACTGAGTTGTTCTTCCTGAGGCGATCGCCGGGCACGCCTGTCATGTGGCTCCAGAGGGCGTGCAATGCCTCGTCGTCATCATCCTCGCCCCAACCGAGGTGGTGATCGTGATAGTGCTCGTACGGGATGCCCAGATGAGCGGCAAACTCATCGTAAGTGAGCTGCCTGTACACCCCACCAAGAAAGAAAGTGATCACCTTCTGGCCCCGTCTCTTCTTATGCTCGTCCAAGTTAAATGTCGCCCAGAACTCCTGGAGAGCAATGTCTGGGAACTCGGCGGCTATGGTGGTTAGCTCTAGTAGACCGGCCGGTGCTAAGGCGTCATGCACGTTCCGGTAGGAATCCTCGTCATGCTCCTGGAGAGACTCCATGGATAAAGGACGCACGTCAGCTCCCCGATGTGCGCGATCTTCTGGAAGTTCTCAAAGTAGAAATCCGGAAGACGGGCGATGGTGGGATGGTATCCAGCATGGCGAGGGAGTGCAGGTGGAGGACCCAGAATGGCGGGTGTGACGGGAGCGGCAGCTCCTGAGCTCGAGGCGCCATCAAGGCGTGCCTTAGTCCTGCGCTCAAAAGTGTTCCTAAAACCAGAAGTGAAACCAGATTAGTCAACTAAGATCCTACCCCACACTTAGTAGAAAAACTCAATTTCACAAAGAAATGAGGGAAACTAAGTGGGGTAAGCAAAGCGGAGCAACGGCAATCATAGACATTAGAACACATGTCTTAAGAACAGCTATAATCAGGTAAGCGCAATCAGAGTTCAAAAAGTCAAACCGACATTTTAGAAAGTCAACATTAAGTCATATTGAACCCTAATCATGGCAAGACTATCACAACTCGGAGAATGACGGTAAAATAGTATTACAATTGGCAAGCACGATAATATGAACGAGAATGGACACTTATGACAGCCAAAGGATCAACACAGTTCAAAGTCAAACCGACATTTCTCACAAGTCACCAAAACAAAGAATCAATCGTATGCATAGCAACACATGACCAAATGATATGGAAATTAAGCACGGAACTCCCTAAGCATCCTAGAACAGTTCTATAAGTTCAGTAAATCCTAGTTCACACGAAACAGTCGGCACGCAAAACGAGGCAAACCGAAAAGTCAACCGAAAGTCAACCCCGACGAAATCCAGCAATCCATATGTCAAAAGATTCGTATTGAAAAGTTGTACACTTTACCTTGAAGTCATGATTGCAAAAAGTGGACGGGTTGAGAGGAATCGGTGAAAACGGTCAAAACAAGGGTTTCGGAGAACTGGAGCTGCAAGGCTCCGATTTGAGAGTTCTAGGGCTTGAAATGATCGGACAGGGGAGAGGGAGTGAGCGGCGGTGGTCGGCGACGGCGGCGGCGGTTTGAAAATGGATGGTCGGCGGCGATATTTTTAAAGAGGGGGGGGGGTTTCGGGTGTTGTGTGAGCGAAAATGGGAGAAGGGATGAGAGAGGTTGTCCGAAAATCAGGATTTAAATGGGGAGAGTTGGGTTATTTTTTCAAATCGGTTTCGGCGAGAATAGGGCAGTGGTTTCGCCGAAACTACAGGTTAACAAGAATTGGCTGATTTGAACTGGCGGTTTCGCCGAAAATTTAAGCTTGGTTTCGCCGAAAATCTTGGTTGAAGTGGTTCGCCGAAATCATAAAGTTTTCAAACCGAAAAAGAGAAACAGGGAGAAACAGGTTCGAAGTTTGAAAATCGGTTTCGCCGAAAACACTGGTAGTTTCGCCGAAAATTTTGAACTGTTCGGGTTTAAAATATTTTCGCAAATCAGGCCAACTTCAGAAAATCACCGTTAAATCCAGAAAAATCGGAAACGACCTCAATCAACTTGCAGCTGACTCTATGACATGCAGACTCTATACCAAAAATAAGAACACAAACAACCTGACACTTTTGGCTCTCCCGAACCGACTCTAAAATACCAAGGTTGAAGCAAAACAAAACTGACTCCAGCCGTGGGTTGCCTCCCACGAAGTGCTCTTTTATTAACGTCCTTGAGCTGGACGATACCTGGGCGGTATTAGGAGACATCCCAACTTAGATTCTCCTTCACGCTAGCATCGGCGTTCATGAAGTACAGCTTCGGGACTTCTCCGGTAAGCGTGAATCTCTTCCCGTTCGCATGTAGTAGTTTGGTACGTCCGTCGGGAAGATGATCAACGAACTTGAAAGGTCCGAACAGCCCTCTGGAGAGGTCATCCTTCTTTAATGTGACGATGGAAGGAATGAGGACTGTCGGCTTCTTCTTAACTTCAATCTTCGGCTTGGTATCACCAGGATCGGTGATCGTTAGTACTTCCTTAGGAGATGCTTTCGGCTTCTCCTTCCATACTTGTTCCGACGCCGGTTTCTCGGAACGAATTGGTGGTGCAGCTGGCTCGGTGGAGGGTGGTAGAGCTTTTGGTCTCCAAACCATTTGAACCTGCTTCTCCTTGTGATTCTTCCTCCTTGATCTACCCGACTCCTTGTGTGGCGGTTTTGAAGAGGCTTGCAGTTCCTTCTTCTTTTGTGGCTTCTGAAGCGAGGCTTCTGGCTTCTTCCTTATAACCTGCTTAATACCTGCAGCAACAACTGATCTAGAGACACTGGAAGAAGCATTAGTAACGGAGTTGACCGGAGTCAACTCCACAGTTTCAACAGCAAGGCAGTGAGATTCTTCATTCCTAAAGTCATGTTTCATGTCATCTTTAAGACGGAACGTTTTTGTTTCTTTACCAATTCTTAAAGTCAAAGAACCATTAGGAACGTTAATATTCATTCCAGTAGTAGCCATGAACGGTCGACCTATAAGGATTGTAGAATCATCGGTATTAGTATCCATAATCACATAGTCAGCTAGAAACGTGAACGGACCACATTTTGTAACAACGTCTTTGATTTCTCCCTTACGGGTTTTAAGCGATCTATCAGCAAAGACAAGTTGCATACTAGGTGGTTCAAGTTCTCCTAGGTTTAACTTTTCAAACAAGCTCACTGGCATGACATTAACAGATGCTCCTAGGTCAACTAAGCAACGTTCAATTTCAACATCATTGATGACCAAAGGCAAAGTGAAAGAACCCGGATCAGATAACTTAGCTGGATATGGAGAGACAGGTTTCTTAATACGAATGTCGGGGTATCCTTCCTTGTTCCCCTTCATGCCAGTCTCATCCTTGCGTTTGGCAGCAATGCTCTAGGAAAAGGAGGTTTCACGACGTATGGTGCAAGAGGAGGGTCATCCTTAGGCGTTGGTTTCTGTTCCTCTTCTTCCTTTTCTTCCGGAGTTTCAGCGATCCTACGTAAAACAGAAAAAGCATCAGCAATTAAGTTCGGAAGTTTTCGAGCAGCTACCATTTTAGCCTGTTCTTTTCTCGGGTTTGGCTCTGTCTGGCTTGGAAGCTGGCCAAATGGTCGACCAGATGCTAGCATGCTCGAGATGTTGTTCACGACTTGCTCAATCCGTTGTCCAGATGCTATCTGTTCTTGATTGAGAAGAGCTTGAGCCTTGAACTGACTGTCATGATCATCGAGTCTTGTGATGATCTGGCTGAGCTTCTTATCTAGGTCACTGACATTGTTCTCTCTTTGCTGCTGCTGTCCTGGATAGGTATTATTGAAGTATTGGTTCTGGCGATTGCCAGGAGCAGTTCCATAGTTACCCGGATTGCGATGCGGCGGCTGGTAGACACCTGCTGGCGGATGATTAGGCTTCTGATCCTGAGCTGCAACAGCCGGGCGGTTGTTCTGTTTCTGGTTATGATTGGCGCCAGCATTGTAGGGAGGTCTGTCTTGATAGGTCCCTTGCTGTCTGAAGTTACGGTAACCAGCATAACCGTTCTGATTATTGATGAAGCCTTGTTGAATGAAATTTACCTCTTCGGCAGACCAGATTTTTTGCTTTACCAAAATTCTGACAACGGCCTCCGTTATGTGCGCAAGCTCCACACCACTCGCAATCGGCAACATAGACAGAAGCTGCCGGTGGCTTGATTGGTGTGGTAGACTTCTTCAAATGCTTCTCTACCTCTGCCTTGATAGCTGCTTCGAAATCTAGCTTGCTCCTCGACCCTTCATATTGTCGCTCCCAGTTCCTTGACTTGGAGGCACAGTTTGCGAAGTGCAGAAGAGCAGCTTCAGGGGTGAGTGTAGTGCAATCCCCTTCAGCTAGAGAATTGACCCACTTGGCAGATTCTTCTCGAAGTCCTCGAGAGAAGATTTCAGCTAACTGTCTCTGCTCGAATCCATGATGAGGGCAGGTGTAGAGGAGTTCTTGAAACCGATTCCAAGTATCATATAAACTTTCTCCTTCTTTCTGGGAGAATCTGGCGATGCTGTCCTTGATGGCGGTTGTTCTGGCCGGAGGGAAGTATTCTTCAACAAAGTCCTGAGCCAGAGTATCCCAGTTAGTGTAGTAGCCAGGTGGTTTGCCAGTAAGCCACCTCTTAGCAGCGCCTTTCAAAGAGAACGAGAAAGCTCTCAGACAAAGAGTGTTTTTGTCGAGGTTTCCGTTTTTAAAAGTACTGCAGAGATCAAGGAAGTCTGCAAGATGAATGCACGGATTGTCTAGGGGCCTGCCTTCAAACTGTAAATCCCTAGAGATCATGGTCAAGAATGGAATTTTGATCTCATAGTCAGGATCTCCTTCAATGCGCGGAACGGCAATGGCAGATCGAACGCTAGTCGCGCTCGGCTTGTTATAGTCTGCTAGACTTTTCTGTGCAGGTGGGGGTGGCGGCGGTTGATCGCCGTTTGGTGGTAATCTATCGGTCATGGTGGGAGATGGAGGCGGTGAAAGTGACTCGGTGTATGAAGCGGATGAAGAGTGTGGTGAAGATGGAGATGAGGAACTCTCGTTCGGTTCCTCGATCTTGATCGGAGTGATGAATGGATTGGATCTGCCTTCCTTCAGAATCTGTGATCGTAGAGGTGTAGCAGAACTGCCTGGATTCCCTGCAATCTTAGCCTGTTCGGTCTGAGAGCGAGTCCAAGGACGGTGAGGCATACACCTGTAAACCTACAGATAACAAAGATAACCAAAACCAGTGTAAAATCGAAGTGGATGGAAAAAATGAAAGATGGAAAATAGAAGAATAAATTGCCAGATCTTCTTTCAACAATCAAAAGAAGTCCCCGGCAACGGCGCCAATTTGATGGAACCGTCGTTGTGATGAGCAGGTTCTATCAAATAACTATCAAGCTCAAGAGCTAGGATAGATCGTATTCCACGGGCCTTCAATTGATTGGCTACTTCAGAAACTAACAAATTACTCAAGGAAAACACGTTGTGCGTGGTGTGAGTTCCACGACTTCTAATTCTAAGGAATGCAGAAAAATTAAAACAAATTAAGCTAAAGCAGATTGAGAATTAGGGTTTGGAAACAAGAATGACAGACGAACTTAGACTTTGAATCCCCCTTCGTTCCCCAGAGCATTGGCAATCAACAGATCAGCGGATTTCGATTCTTATTCAATCAATTACTAAGACACCACCATAACTCCTTACCCTTAGGTTTAAGACCGGCGAACGTTCGCTCTATCCGTTCTAACTACCAAGATTAACTAGCCGCCCGGGTACGGTCGCCTCTCGCAACGACTTAATTAATTGGTGCAATTACTAGTGATTAATGAGTTACTCTTGCAGTGAATTAACCCTAACCGGTTCCTACGAAAGGCACACTCCAATTATAAGGTTAATTGTTCAATTCGATGTTCTAAAGTAAGGCGAGCGTTCGCTTCTATCCTTAGCTTACAAGAATCTAATCTAGGTGATCAATCCAGACAAGAAACATGAACAATGAAGAACGAATCAAACATGAAAAGAGAAACTGATTGAACTTTGAATCTAATCACCGCCGATCCGTGACCGCTTTAAAGCCCTGGGTCACTTAGGGTTCATCTAGTCTAAGCTCTAATGAGTTTAGCTACTCATGATCATTACAAAAGAAACAAAGGCAGACAAAGAGTTCATCATTCAAAGGAAGAACAGAAAAGAATCTGAAAAACCTAATTCGGACGACTCTGGAAGACTTCGATCTTCGGTAAGTTACACTCCTAGCTCCGATTCTCCGAGATGGAAGGGATGGCGTCACGATCTCTTTCCGGCTCTTCGAACTCGAACTCCTCGCTCCAGAACTCTAGAGAAAATCGTAGAAATCTGATCCGAAAGTGAATTATGAATTGTATCTCTTATCCTGGCCACCGGATTAAGTATAAATACTTAACCCTAGTTGGGCCGGGCTGAGCTGTCATTTTCGCCGAAACTGTAGGAGTAGTTTCGGCGAAAAACTCTTGTGTAAATGACCATGATTTCTCTGTCTTGCATTTTCGGTCCGAAGAGCTTAATGGTTTCGCCGAAATCAGTCTTCACTTGGCATTAGCTGATTTGCATTGTGATTTCGCCGAAACTGTAGGGTCATTTTCGCCGAAACTGTAGGGTCATTTTCGCCGAAACTGTAAGTGTGAATGGCAGATTTTCGGTTTGACTTTGATTGGCTCCTTTGATCGATTCCGGTTCAGTTCCTCGATGTTCCTATGCCTTAGACACGTCCATGGCTACTTTATTTGACGGAAAAAACCTGTGCTTACGCAAAAATACTAGAAAACCATCAAATAGACCCGAAAAGGGCCAAGGTAACACAAATGGCACAGATAGGGCAATTGATTGAATATTCATTATTCTACCCTAAAAACAATGTCTTAAGCAAAGAAATGTCGCTTAAATGAGGCTGATAATCACGTCAAATCGAGTGTCATCAGGAGCTGTCAAAGTTGTTACTAATATTCTGGAAGAGTTTCACTTACTTTCAGGCCTCAAATTTAATCCGGAGAAGAGCCAGATTTATATGGCAAGGATTACTAATGAAGCTGCTGAACTTATTACTCACTCATCAGGCTTTAATAGTGGATCTTTGCCTTTTAAGTACCTTGGGGTTCCCCTCACCTCATGAAAACTTAGGAGGAAAGATTGCAAGGTTTTATTTGATAAAATCATTAAACGTCTGTTCGATTGGAAAACTAAGAAGCTTTCATATGATGGAAAGTTGCAATTGATAAACTCTGTAATCCAGGGGTCTCTGCAATACTGGATGGCTGCGTTTATTTTGCCAAGCAGTTTCATTAAGGATGTGGAGACAGCTTGTAACAAGTTCTTATGGGGCAAAGAGGATGGGGGAAAGCCTAAGTTGCCTGGAATCATATATCTAAACCACATTTGGAGGGGGTCCTGGAGTGAAGGATTAAGAAGTTGGAACAGTGCGAATGTCTTAAAACACATTTGGCAGATTCTTTTGAAGTCTGATCATTATGGGTAGCGTGGATCAATTATTACAGAATCAAACAGGGAGATTTTTGGCAGATCACTTCAAAAGTGGGATCTTGGCATTGGAGAAGGCTTTTGAAGTTGAGAAGCTTGATTCACCCCTATATATCAGTTGATAACGATGGTGATTCATTGTGGGACAATGCTCATTCCTGCAGGCTGACACAGTTCTGGGACACTCTGAGGCCTCGGTCTGAGAAGGTAACCTGGTTTAATAGTGTGTGGTCTGGATATCATGTTAAGCGGAAAGAAGTAGTGGCATGGCTTATTGTTACAGATCGTATCACGACGAGAGATAAGATCAAACGCTGGGATCCACTTGTTGATGTTGTTTGTGTATTGTTTTCTGTTGAAGAGGAATGCAGGGAACACCTGTTTGCTGACTGTTTTTACTCCAAGGCTATTCTGTACAGTTTTTTCCCTGATTTTGATGGTCTAACTTTTGAGGACATGATTCAGAGGTGCTGCCAGCTTGGAGACTCAGTTAAAGGCAAATCAAAGAAACTGCTTTGGCGGCTAGTCATTTGCAGCATATGGCGAGAGAGGTGTGTCCGGATTTTTGGAAATGGACACTGTAGCGCAGTAGATGTTATTATAGACAATACCAAAGGAGATATTTTAGCTTATTCTAGGAACCATGTTCATGAGAGTAGAATAGCTAGTATTGTTTAGATAGGTATTCCTTTCCTTATGTACTGTTATTCCTCATTTTGGTGAATATAACAAAGCTCAATTCATCAAGAAAAAAATGAATCTTACTCTTTTTGCTTCTATACATATTTGTTGAGTTTTTTTGGTAATTCGTGAATACTCGTTAATCGTGTTGGTCTTTTTTTGTTTCTAACCCTCCCCTTCCCTCTAAACCTTCTCCCTTTTTTCTCTTTTCATATCTCCTAAGATGGCATGGAGAGTCCTCACTAATCCACATGCTTTATGGGTTCAACTCTTGAAAGGATTATATTTTCCAAGAGCAGATTTCTTGTCAGCTACTCGTCATTCTAAATCTTCATGGATTTGGGCTGGCATCATGGAGGGTAAGGGTGCTTTATTGCAAGGACTGAGAAAAAACATTGGTGATGGTCAAGGGACTAATATTACTGAAGCATGGATTCCAAAAGCAGGTCCAGGTTTTACAGCTTCATTCTCACAGTTTCCTTGTTCCACAAAAGTTTCGGATTTCATTCTTCATCCTCAAAGACTTTGGAATGTTGTTAAGCTTCGACAAGTATTTCCAGAAACAGTTGTTCAGCAAATCTTACTTATTCCATTGGGGCCTATAGGCTATTCAGATCGCTTTATCTGGCATTTTGAAGCATCTGGTAAATTTTCAGTAAGATCTTCATATCATCTTCTTCAAGCTAATAGAAATGCTCTATCTCATCCTTTGTATAATAGTTTGAAGAAGTTCTGGAAATGGTTGTGGCAATTGGATTTGCCACCAAAAATTAAGTTCTCATTTGGCGAGTTTGCAGAAATGCTTTACCTACAAAGCAAGGTTTACAAAGAAGAAGATGTGTTCTGTCTGCAACTTGCCAGACTTGTACTGCTGCAGATGAGGATTTGGAACACATATTTTTCCATTGTCATGTTAGTTCTTCCTTCTGCAGCAGGTGCTTCCATCAGTTCAGTGTCCTATTCCAGGTCAGACAACAAAACACTGGTTTCTTTTGCTTTCAACTACTGTTTCTAAGTCGACTGCAGCAGAGATTGGTTTTACATTATGGTACATTTGGAAGATGAGAATGAAAGACTTTTTCAAGATATACTTCCTAATTTACACAGTCTGGCTTCAAAATTTCTTACTGAACTGCAGCAGTGGAGAACAAATGTTGTTTTACAACAAAGATCCTTCGCTTCCAGCTCTTCTTCAAATCATTCAGTTATCTCTCTGGCTCCGACATCCTTCTCTAATAGGATTGTGTGTGATGGTGCTTTTTTGGCATCATTCCGGAAAGGAGCTTACGGTGTCATTCTATATGATGCTGAGGGTCATATATTGAATGGTAAAGCTGGAACCTTCCCTTGTGCAGCACCAATTTGCGCTGAAGCTGTGGCATTATTATCAGCTGTGGATTTGGCTTCAACAATTCCTACACCAACTGTAATCTATTCAGATTGCAAAGTACTTACATCAGCAATTACAGGTGATCAGGAAGATTGGCCTTGGAGAGTTGCAAGCTTTCTATCATCTATAACAAGACAACTCTTTTGGAATCAGCAGATTACAATCCAACATGCTTCAAGAACAATGGTTCACACAGCACATCAGATAGCGCATCAAGCTCGTGACGATGTTTTGTCGAGAGATTGGCTCTCTCATTTGTAATATATTTAGGCTTTGTTTCCACTGTAATCGTCTTGTGTGTTGCTGTTGTTTCAGTTTCAGTTTTAGAAACTGACAGCAAGTGCTGCTAATAAGAATTCCACCGTTACAAAAAAAAAAAAGTCTTACGAATAGCCAACAAATAAGACCAAAGCAACAAAAATACCAAGACTCCCTATCTATTACCGTTGAAATACAAGCTAAGACATTAACTAATCCCCCCTCACTACTACTGTTGATTGACAAGTTAATAAAACATTCATTTATCAATTCAATAATGACCTCAAACTTTGTGTTTTCCCCTCATTTATACAAGCACGACGCTCCCTCCAAACAACACTAACCAAAAAAAATTCATTTTAGACGTTTAATTTGGATCTCCTTACTCTCACCTTTCCAACTACACGCCACCTTAAGATTTTCTTCACAGGTTTTTCTCACACCTCGAAATACATCATGAATGATACAAGGAGAAATCACAATCAAATTAAGAATAGATAACTCTTGTTATATACTCCCACATCACAAAACTTGCAGCTTATAATTGTTGTAATCGAGCTCCTTGATTTGATCAATTTAAACTTTGAAACCCTCATCTAAACTCAGTAATTTTGTCTAACACAATCGAACAAAGACTAGAAGGTTTAATGGAGGTATTGATAAGAAATGATCAATCTAGTCTCTTTGAAGAATCGATTCTTCAAATAGCAACTACGTCAACTAAAAAACCCTAGAAAATAAAAAGCTCAACCAACGATAGAAGATGTGCAGCGTATACTAGTAATAGGTTTAGAGGATGATGACGCATGCATATAGCAAGAGTAAAGGGAAAGGACACATGCGATTTTTTCATGGTTCCATCAAGCAGAAATTCTTTGATGTACATCCACGCTAGAAGGAAAACCATCGAGATTCCACTAATCACATATGAATCCAAATACACTGAGTACAAGCAATAATAGACAAAGGATACTTTGCTCCCTGAAGTACCTACAAGAGCTCCCTACTAAAGATTTATATAGAGCTTGTAATCGGTGCACAACTCCTTATTGTTGCCCTGTATTTTCTACTGGACTTTCAGACCAGGCATCAAGAATAGTGTTCCATTTTATAGCTCAGCGATGCTGACAGACTGTAAAATAGTGGTTCTAATACTAACCCACAAAAGTAGGACAGATCGTATTCCACGAGTCTCTTCTTCAGTTTACTCAAAGAAATCTGTAATTATTCGGGTTTTAATAAGTTGTGTGGTGTGAGTTCCATGAGAATTCTACTACTATCATGCAAGGAAAGAGAACATATTAAGATTAACAGATTGATTGATTGGTTGGTTGGTTGGGATGAGTTCAATTATGAAGACAAGATCTTAGACTTGAATCCCCCTAAGATCACCAAGGCATTGGCAATCACAAGACTGGCAGGTTTCAGAACTTAATTCATTCAAATCTTAATCACCGTCGTAGCTCCCTACCCTTAGGTCTAACTCAACGAATGTTCACTACTATTGAACTAGCTACCAAGATCAATCATTTGTCTGTGTGTTCGCTTCTGCATCAGATAACTGATTGGTGCACCTGAATTGATTCTATGATCTACTCTTGAAACGTATTAACCCTCAACGACCCCTATTGGTCAGGTGATTCCGTTGAAAAGGTTAACTTTTAATTTGACATTCTAGAACAAGGCCCCTATTGGTCAGGTGTATCCTTTATTCTGACAAGAATCTAATCTAGGTGATCAGGCCAGAGAAGAAACAAGATTTTAAGAATGAATTAAACACGAATAAGAAAAGTGTGAATTAAAATCTTACTTCCTGCCAATCCGTGACCACTTTAAAGCACCAGGTCAGTTAGGGTTCATCTAATCTAAGCTTAACAAGTTTAGCTACTCATGTTTAAATCAAGAGAATCAAAGACAACAAGGGAGTTCATCTTAACAAGGAAGAACAAATAAGAATTGTAAAACCTAATTGTGATGACTCCGGCGAAGCTTCAAACTCGAGAAATCTTCACTCCTAGCTTCGAGCACTCCGGGATGGAAAGACTTTGTCAAGATCTCTCCAAGAACTCCAAGAATCGCTCTAAACTCTCTCTATTATGTGTAGAAGGTCTGAAAATTTGATTTCCTCCAATTGGGGTTGAGTCGTTCCTTAAATAGTTACTTTTCCAAAACACACACGAAAAAGGGTTAAGTTTTCGGCAAGAACTCTAAAGTTCTCGCCAAAATCTTCTATGTAAAAAGTCATTCTGATTTGGCGACACGAGAATTTTCAACTTCTTCACAATGTTCTCGGTGAGAACATTGAAGTTCTCACAGAGAACTTCTTCATAAAATTTTATGAGATTGCCAATGAGAATTCGACTGAGTTTGTGAACAACATCTCGCGGGAACATTGACATTCTCGACGAGAACTTCTTTGCTAGGCAGTCACTTTTCTTCCTTTGATCGGTTTGAGTTCTGGATTGATTTCGGGTCATTTCTTGAGGTTCCATTGCGTCCCGAACACGTCCGATGGCTACCTATCTGGCGGCAAAAACCTGTGTACTCAAAGAGATACTCGAAAACACATCAAATAGACCCGAAACGGTCCAAAATAACCAAATTGGTAGGAAATTAATAGCGTTAGTGAATGAAAACCCACTAAAATACCCCTAAAAGCGTGTTACAAGCACTGAAATGTCGCTTAAACGGGTCTGATAATCACGATAATTCTAGTGTCATTAATTTACCCCATACTTAAGATTTTGCTTGTCATTAAGCAAATTAAATAAGAACGCACTTAAGTCACAATGGCAAGATCGATCAAATTGAGATTCAAGTTTTAACAATTAATTTTAAACCGATACACTTAGAATAATTAACCTAAACATGTATATACACATCAGCCAAACAACCCGGTCTAACTAATTCTCTACACACAATCAAGTAGCAATCACCAATCATGTAGCAATCACCAAGCATGCACAAAGCCAGCCTAACCAACCAAACTTCCTCACAGAGAAAATATTTAGTACAATGGGGAAACTCTCACACTCTGTGTTTAGGGGCGTGTTTACGCTCTCAATCACTTTCTTGACCGAATTATGTCATAGGTTTGCATTTCGACCACAATCTCCACCACAGTGACAACACGAGAAACTAGTCAAAATGACTATGCAAGGGACTATAATTAACGATCCTATACAACAAGGGCTTATGATGAATGGATGAAGGGATGTATGATGATGATGGTTTGGTGCTATGTAGCAATCAATTAACTTCCCTCGAATCAGGACATATGGATTGCTACCGTCTAACCAGACACAGGATGGAATAGTGTATGCTCATCCTATGATACCCTCAAGCAACTTAGCACCTTTTTATTTATTTTTTGAATTTTTTCTTTCTTTTTACATCTGCTTATTTCTTTCGTTCTTCCTTTTGTAGGGAGAAGAATTTTTTGAAACTTCTAACTACTACTTTGACTTGAACTTTTTGAACTTTTTCTTTTGTATTTTTTCTGTTTTTCTGCCAAACTATGCAACTGTACTATTACAACTTGTTCATTTTAAATCCTCAGTTCTACAACTGCACCCTTTTTTTAATCCTTGTAATTTGTCATCCTGAAGATTCATAAAACCATACTTACTGTGCTTTGTGGGCTGAGACATGTCGTCTTGCTAATTCAAGGGTTGGGGGCCAGATGTGTATTCAATCCTAGCTTTTACCAACTGTGTCTGTACTCGTGTCTTGTGATCTGTGGGGGCCAATATCTCTTCATCACAATACTAGCTTTGTACTTCCTTTCCTTTTAATTTATGGGTTGGTTGAATTCCATTAATTGGACTGTTAAAGCAGCTACTAATCTACAGATATACAAACCTGGAAAAATAAAGGAACAAGCAAGAAAGAGATAATCAACCTCTCTCTCTGTTACAACTCACCAAACAACAGAATCAAATTTCTCAAACTTCTAAAATTAAACTTCACCATCCAATATGCTTCATCCAACATTAATGTTTTGAAATCAAAAAAATTGCAACAAAAGTGTATGTCAAAATGACAGTGCACCATAACATTATAACTCAACCATTCGAAATGAAACAAATGCAGCAAAATTGTCTATCAAATTGCGATAGGATACATTCAACGGAGCAAACGTAGAATGTACTTCTTCTTCGAATCGTTTGTGTCGAGATGATAAAACATCCGCAGCTTGTTATCACTCACCAATAGAAGCAAAGTAGCATCAAAAACTTGTTCTTCCAAAATCCCATCTAGCTTCTTCAATTCTTCAACCAATGTTATCTCTCCCCCTCACCTCAACCACGGTTTCTTCTGCTAACATACCACCAAGTGCCTCTATGGTCCTGTTGATCATTGGCTCAAACCTTGCAGCTAACTTGCTTGTTATATCCTCCGCAAAAGCTTCATCTTGTGTTTGACGTTTCTTCTTCTTAGTGTGATTGCTAGCATCTACGGGATTTTCTTCAGAGCCCCTCTTAGGGGTTGGTTTTGGTTGCGTACCATTCTCTGTGTCAAGCATATCATTGACAAAATTATCCTCCATTTTCCTTATCATCTCCTATGGGGAAGTCTCCCACACATAGGATTCATTTTTCTCCTACACAGTATCTGTCGATGGCTCTGGGACGGGGTCTGTGATTTGCTTCACATTGGATCCAGTCGCTCTCCCTTTCCCAAATATGGCAAGTAACTCATCATAATTTGGGAATGGAGCACGGTTTTTGTTGGCACACTCTGGATGCTTCTGTAAAACAAAAAAAAACGAAGCCGGAAATGTGAACATAATGCCTAATTTACAGTTTCAAAGAAAGCGGGAGAGGCGGATGCAACATACCTCGACAAAATCGTTGTACACTTGATCCTCAATATCTGGGCACTTTAGTTCATCGTCCCACCGAAAACCACTTTGAGACTTCAAAAGGTGTACTACATCAAATTATTTCTTCACCGTCTTCACTCGTGACTTAACATGAGGGTCAGCTTTAACTCCAGCCTCAGGATGAAAACCCTTCAGAAGCTTTTTTACAGCCTTATACGCGCCAGGTTTGAACTTACCATTTTCAATCAGTCCATTAACCTTTACCTCAGTCAAATACTTCAATAAAGTCGCATCCAATTGTGGGGTCCATCCTTTATATCCTTGTCCATTTTTTTCCTTTGACGTCATGGCTAATACAACATCAATGTACAGATAAAAGTAGAAGAAGTGAGTAGTAGTACAAGTTTTTATTTATGAAAGTGTGTACATATTAAATACGAGAAATAACTGAGCACTGTACATTCATCGAAAAATAACTGAGCACCGCACTGTACATTCATAAAAAAACAACTGAGCACTGCACTGTACATTCATATTAAATACGGAAAAATAAAATAGCACTGTACATATTTATGAAAGGGACCCCATTGTATAGCTTTTCTCTCTTTTGTTAATAATATACATATTTATGAAAGGGATCTCATTGTTTAGGAGCTCTGTACATTCAATAGAGCCAATAAACAAATAAGTCTCCACCTAAACTACCCAATCTCTAACCGAATTCTACACTCCCACCAGAACCACCCCAAACTGCAAACCCAGCATCGAACCTATAATAGTAGCACAAGTTGTAGACAAACACAAATCATAGAAGTACACATTACTAACCAATTCGGATATGCACCAAGTGAAAACATAAAAATTCTCATATTAATGTAGCATCAACAAAAAAACAAAGATAGAATACATAGTCATTAATAGAAAAAAGAACCGAACATGTCAAACTAAATACGGATAAAATCAATGCCTAGATCTATGGTTCCACATTTCTTGTGCCTTTGAAATTCTAAATTGTGTCCACTCGGCAGTTGGTTGAATTGTTGAAATGGATACAACATCATCTACTACACCAGGGGTTGTAACGTTTCTTGTTCCGTAGCTGCATAGTCTCTCAAATGCATCGACTCCTTGCTCACGTTTGATGAAGTTATGCAACAAACAACAAGCATTCACTATGTCTGCTACCACATCTACAGGAAACCAAGTAGATTGTCCACCGCATTTTGATAATACCAAAAGCTCTTTATATACAATTCCTAGCCTTAGAGTGCTTCATGTTGTAGTATTCTTCCGAGGTTCCAGGTCGGTTTGAACCCCATTCAGTCAAATGATATCTCTGACCTCTCAATGGTGTGAGGAATCCTTCAGAATTGGCATAACCAGCATCACATAAGTAATAGTTTCCTACAATAAGAAATTTATTTATTGCATTAGACTTTTAGGGGACATTCAGAACCTAAATTGTAGGATATGAGAAGGTGTACCTCTAGGGACCCTAAACCCATTTGGCCTACTCAAAGCATCACGTAGAACGCGTCCGTCATGAGCAGAACCCTGCCATCCAGCCGAGCAATATATGAATTCGGTGTTTGGGTTACAAACACCCAACACGTTGATGGACACATCTCATTTTCTATCCCGATATCTATTTTGATCCTCCCGAATTACACGAACTTTGACATGTGTGCCATCTAGAGGTCCTAAACAATTCTATAAGATTTTCAATGCATATTAGTGACAAATTGACAAAGAGTATATGCATTGTATACATTTTATTCATATATGTTTCAAAAGTTACCATAAAATATTTCCATTTAGGGTCATTACAGTTCTCAGGAATAGGCTCGGCTTTACAAAGCAGGACACGATTCAGTCTGAGAATTGCACGGAGAACCTTGTGGATGTGTCTTGAAATCGTTTGACCAGACCGATAAAAGTGGCTGTTCGGCGACGATTAAATGCCTACCTTAAGTCAGGGCGGAACCAGGATTAAAAAATGCCCTGAGCCGAAATTTATTACTAGAATATATACTTCGTTACGTATATTATTTTAGTTTCAATATATAATGCTATTTTTCATTAGATCATTGCGCACGATATGTTTGTTCTTAAGATTATTAGTATTACTCTTGAAAAAATAAAATTAGAATGTGCCACCGGCGATTTTTTATTATTTTGAACGATTTATCATCAAATATTGTATTTTTACTCATTCATAAGTCGATATAAAATGGTACTGACTTTAATCAACCCTCTACACATGTTGACGAAACATTAGCATAAGGGAAGCATATGATTAATATGATTGAGTATATTAACTATATTAGGATTTTTTTAAAGATAGAGGTATTAGAATATATTTAGTTGTTAAGTTTGAAATTATAATGAACTGAGCCGAATTAAAATAACACTAAGCTGGAATTAAATTTTGCACTAAGCCGAATTCAAAAAAAGCACAAATTTATACTTGAATTTAACGCTCGGGGCCGAAAGTGGGGTAAGCCAGGGGTCGGCCCGGCTCCCCCTCAGTTCCACCCCTGCTTGTAGCATCATATTTTTCTCATTGTGCCCTATGGTGTGTAAGAACATGACAACCATTTCTTTTATGTCTACGTGTTTGGATCTTTTCAATCCCCCTTCGGCTACAAGTAGTTCACACAACCTTTTGAACAACCTACAGTTCATCCTTATGAGGTTCAAACTATAGGTATTTGAGGTAGCTTTTTAAACAAATTTAATCCTCCTATTGTAGCATTCTACAATATCTATGCCATTTTGGGAAACAGTATTGGGATACCTACGTTTGATAAGTATCTCGCACAGTTGTGCTAAGAACAGAATGAGGATAAATAACAGCTGCAGGACTACAGTAACTACTGCTACTATTCTCCGCTGACGTACCATAGATAACTTATGCAATCTAGCCATTCCTAACCTATAAACAAAGTGGGAAATACAAGTTACCAAAGCAATTCAGCATTTAAGCGTATTAATCATTTAAGTAAATACAAGTTATGAAAGCAAATTCAGCAAAAGCAATTCAACAATTAATTAAATGGAGCAGCAAAGCATTCTGTAAATCAACAATCAGCACATGGTTTTAAGCATATTGAAGCCTGACAGTTTTTTCAATAAACAAGTAAATCAATCAGCAAAATACGAAAGTCAAAGAAGAAAGAAGAATATTGCACGATCATTGTATAAAGAAGTAATAGAAGAAGATGCGATCAGTAAAGTTAGGGGAGAAAAGCACGAAGGAAGAAGATTATACCAATGGGAGAAACGCACGGAGGAAGAAACCTACTCGACGTCTCGGTGGGAAGAGGTCGAGTCAGATGACGTCGGTGAGTCGTCAGTTGGTCGGCGAGAACAGGAGAGTAGTTAGGGTATCCAAGCTAGGGGAGGGCAATGAGTGTAAATCAATCGGAGAATTAAGGATTCCCTGATAACTAATAAGGAATTAGAAATCTCAGAATTAGAGAATTAGGATTCTTCGGAGATTTCGAAATCGAATTCTTGGACCTTATTTTGGGCGAAATAAATAAGGAATGTTTTAATTGCCTACAGATAGGGAATTGAGGTCGAATTCCCTTCCCTGATTCCCTCAAACAAACGACCCCGTAATGTAATATCAAACCGAAAGAATAGGCCAAGCACAAGGGTTTACGCCTGAAGGGATTGATGTTGGGATAGCTTCTAGTTTAAGGAGCAATTTCTAGGTGCCTCTATCATCCTAGTACTCGTGTTATCGTGTGGTCTCGAATATGTCTCATGCAAAGTGTAACTCATTCAAAGTACGAGAAAGTAACTCAAAAAAAGAATAAAAGTTGCTAGTTATGTGTAACGGATCAAAAGCTCACAGTTGGCTGCTAGTCAGAGTCGATCATTTTCGTGCAATTCAAGGTGACACTACAATCGTGATTCTAATTTCTATTCTGACCAGGTTCATTTAGCATCAATGCAGACATGTTGGTTACAGATTCTAAGTTAAGTAGTCTAAGCATCATTGTGAAAAATTGAAGTCAATTTAACATCAAAAGTCAAAAACCGAGTAATTCTAGCTAGAGGAATTAAAATGAAACACGGAATCACAAATAAGCAAACACATTCAGCACAACTCTTATAGAATCCTAATTACCCCACACTTGACTAAAAGAGAGTAGAGTTATCCGGAATACCTTGATGGTGATGGTCGATGTAGAGGATGAGGTGGAGAGCCCAGAACATGGTGAAACAGCTACACAAAATCCTACAAAACAAAAATAACAGAAAGATCGAAAGGAAATCAGGACAAGTGTCCTGGATCCACAAATAATAAAATTGGATCGAAATCCGAGAAGAAGAAATAAATAGAAAGGGAAAGGATACAACCTAATCACTGGTCCTCAGGTGGTGGCTGCATGTGGAAGTGGTCCCTCTACTCCTAGCGCCAAGCCAACTCCTCATCATGCCATGTCTGCTGGAGCTCATATTGGCGTTGGGTGATGATCCATCTGGCGTCCTGATCTGCTATCCAGCTGTCTTGTTGCCTCCTCCAAGTGGTAAGATGTCTCTCATAGGCCACCCGATCCCTTTGCCACTGGTGGGAACCGAAGAGAAATCCGTCTGTCACTGCTGCATTTGGGTGAGCATCTGCCCGTACTAGTCAGCATACTGTGATGGTAGGGGTGGTGCGTCGTTTTAAGGCACCTCCTAGTAAATGAACTCAGGCGGCTGGTGGGGCTTTGGCTCCTCATGATCCTCTGGAGTGGCTGGTGCAGATGCCTCGATGTAGGTGGCTGGCTTGATGGCTAAATCCATGTCGAACTCATGGGCGAGCTTTGCACCAATGATGTCGACCTGAAGGTGTGGGATCTCGAGCCCCCATTGATTTGTGAGCTGGAGGTCGGTGATGAGACTTCCAATGAAAGCGCCTCTAGGAAGTGTAGCAGGTATCTTAGTGGACCTTGTCCTCTTGTCGAAGAACCGGGCGAGCACCCATCCAGGATGAAGGTGGTAGCCCTCATGGACAGCCCTGAAGAGTAGCAACTCCTCGGAGGCTATGTGGTGGCATCCACGCTCAACTGCAAAACATAAGGAACGACGCCACAAATAATGGATAAATGAAAGAAAGGGTGAGGATCTGACTGATGTATATCTTGTCGCTGAGCATGGAGTCGGGTCGGCCTGTGATGTGGTGCCAAAGCTCCTGATACGGTGGCCCTTTCAAGTTGCTTGTGTTCGCACATCCAGACTTGCCATTCGAGTAGGGGTATGCCGAGGTGGGCGATGAACTCATCGTAGGCCAGCTTGATGAATTTCTTGGCGAGATGGAATGAGATGCACTTCCCATTTCTCTTGGAGCGTCGGGAGTTGAGGGTGAAGAGCTCCTAAACTCCTAAAGGGCGACGAACGGATAGGAGGAGTCGATCGTCATGAGGTCAAGCAACCCAGTCTGGGTGAGGGAGTGACAGACATTGACAACCACTCGGTGTTGAACTCCTGGATGGACTCCATGGAGAGAGATGCAATGTCAGCCTGAGGGACGTCTCTGATCCTCCAATACCACTCAAAGCAGTATGGAGGGAGTCTGGTGATGAATGGGTGGAGGCCATCGATCCCCCGAGGGTTGGGAGTGGCGGGTGCGCCGACACCCTCCCTAGTGTCCATTGGGTCTAGGGCGGCCTATGTGGAACTTGGACCACTGCGCCTTAATCTCTTACATGGGTTCCTAAAAAAAAAATTTTGAGACACGAAGCAACAATTAGTCAAACCGACATCTTACCCCACACTTGGTCGAAAAACTCAATTTCGCTAAGAAACGAGGAAAACCGGATGGGGATAAGCTAATTCAAGCATTCGACAATGTTCATTAATTATAGGGGATGCACAGCAATCGACGGAACAACAATAGGACGACTAGAATGCAAAGTCAACCACTCGGTCAACATACCCGACAAAATTAACAACTCGACAATGCAAACGATATTCAATCAGCACAAAACCAAGGCATAACATTCCTAAAATAGTCCACAACATCTAGGTTCAATCAGTTCAGCAAAATTCACACTGAAACAATAACGCACACAAATTGAGGCAGACCGAAAAGTCAACTGAAACAAAACTCATCAAAACTCAAGAATCAGCATGTCAAAAGATTTGCAGTTGAAAACCAAACAACTAACCGCGAAGACATGAATCTGAAAAATCAACGGAAGTAGACGAAATCGGCAAAAAAACTAAAAAAACTTGGTTCGGATGAAACCGGGCCTATAGAGCTCTGATTTGGAGATCTAGGTGGCGTTGGAATCGGAGGGGAAGGGTCGAAGGCAGCGACGACGGCAGTAACAGAGCGGCAGTGGAGATTAGTGAAAATAGTGGAGGTTTGGTGATGTTTTAGGCTAGAAACAACAAAGGGGGTCGTGTTAGTCTGACTTTGGATGAGGAGATTTTTTAAAATAAAAGCAAGTTCTCGGCGAGAAGTCCTTTGAGAAAACTAATTAAAAATCGACGCTGACATTTTGACCTACAGACAAAGTTCTCGGCGAAAACTCCTTTGAAAACAAATTAAAAATTTTTACGCAGGAAAAATAATTAAAATAGCTAATATTCTCGCCAAAACTATTAAGTTTACGGCGAAAATTCTTCTACCTGACACCAAATTTTATTTACGCAAACACCGACTCACTGAACTTCAAAAATTTGAAACAAAATCGACAAAAATAAAAAAAATACCAAATAAATTGGAATTTAACCGATGACACACGACACACACAAGAAAAATTAAAACCACGAATTTGACATTTTTTTCATCCCCTAAAATTGACTCAAAACACAAAGACTGACTCAACAAATTCAAAATTGACTCCAACTGTGGGTTGCCTCCAACGAAGCGCTCTCGTTTAACATCCGTGAGCAGGACGATATCTGGTTGACGATCAAGAGGCGTCCCAACTCAGGACTTCCTTTACGCTCGCATCGGAATCCATGAAGTAAATCTTCGGTATACCTCCGGTTAAGAGAAATCGCCTCCCATCGGTGTGAGTTAATTGAGTTCTACCGTCGGGGAAGTTGCCAATGACCTTGAATGTCCCAAATAGATCCTTTAAATGCATACTTTCATCCAGTGGCTTGGCGGATGGAGTGGCAATTGGCTTCCAAGCCACTTTCTTTTTTGCTTTGCATTTCTTCTTTGCTTCACCATGATCTTTAGCTCGCTGCGTTCCACCGGTGGGTACGTACCTTCTTTTCTTCCTTCTTCCTTGTCTCTTGTACTAGAGGATCGCTCTTTCAATGGGTCATCTGCTCAACACCTGTCACACAAATTTATGAAGAAATGCTAGTTTTTTCATTAGTTACTAGGGTTGGCCGAGACCAATTCCACACTCTCAATTGATAAACAATGTGCATCTTCCGTAGCAGAGTACTTCATACCGTCCTTGAGTCGTAATGTCACACTATCCTTTCCGACCCTCAAAGTCAATAGAGCCATAGTGGACATCGATGGTCGCGCCAGCTGTTTCCAGAAAAGGTCGTCCTAGGAGGAGGGTAACATCTACCTCTCTGGTATCCATTACAACAAAATCGCAAGAATAGTAAAAGGTCCACAACGTATAGGTACATCCTCTATTATTCCCCTAGGAGTTTTGAAAGATTTGTCAGCTAAAACAAGATGTAGACTGATCGGTTTTAATTTTCCTAGATTCAGTTTATGATATAATCATGTAGGCATGATATTCATAGTAGCACCTAAGTCAGCTAAGCTACGATCAATTTTAATACCATTGATAGTGCATGGTAAAGTAAAAGAACTGGGATCGAGACACTTAGCTGGAGGGGGTATAGATTGATGAGCCCCATGTGCCCTGAACCATACCTGAGCCACCCCTCACCCGAAGCATGACCAAAGCCTTTAAGGAGCGGCTCAACACCTACATGAACGCATGAAGCAAGGAGAATCATGAAGAAGATGCGGATAGGCTTGCCAAGGGAGGCTACACCCTTCTGGAAGTCAAAGATACCTCCCAAAGCTAAAGTCCGAGCTGGACCAGGAGAATAGCCCCACTGGGCACTATTGCTAAGAACAAGCACCGCCGCCGGCCCCGGGCCGAGTAAAGCGCTCACACCGAGCCCCGGACGGATTCTGATGGGCACCAGGCTCGGACCCTGGCCTAAAAACAACCCTAGAGCATGCTTGAAGGAAGGCCCGAAGCAGAATACAAAAGGCCTAGGCAGAACTCCTAGGAGCACGAAACTTAGCCCCGGCCGGGCGCCAGGCCTAGCCCGGAGCGCTACACCGGAGTGACCTGGGCCGAGCCAACAATTGGCTTGGTCCTTTTCTGAATTTCCACCAGCCCTAGAAGCCCAGGAAGTGTGGCCACCCGTGTAACATACCCGCCCAACCGAACGGGTTAGAACTCAAGTTTGGGTGACTAGAGTACTGGAAACGGTACTTGTGAGGGTCTCTTGAGGTCTGGGACGTTCGAGTTTGTGTCGGGTTGAAGTTACGATTAAGCTAGCGGTGCAATGTACAGTACACGGCCGTGTAGTGTGATACACGTCGTGTATCACAATACACACCATTTATTCAAGGTGCACGCCGTGTACCTTAATAGTGGAAATTCGTCGAAGATGGCAGAGGGTGATACACGGCCGTGTATCTATGATACACGCCGTGTATCATGTGCTGGGTATTTAAGATGGGTTTTGACAGGTCTTTCCAACTTTTCCCAACTTCCTCTTTCCCATAAATTCTTTTGACGAACCAAAATTCCCCAAGTTTAAATCCTTGATTTCGGGAGTTGTAGAGCTCCGATTGGTGATCCGTTGGTTGCTACGCATTCGTGGCGACAGGAGGAAGAGATCTCATGTCATGGTTCTGTCTGGTTTGGAGTAGGCTGCTGTCAGTGAGGAGGAGAAGAGCTACGACTTTGGAGTGGTAGAGCTTAGTCGTTCGGGTTCGGGAGTTGTTTTAGAGCCTCGTCTTCTTGTCAGGTGAGGGTTTAGCGTACGATAGGTAGTATGGTCGGTGTGAGGAGTTGCAATTCTGACTTAGAAGAATGTAGGGCTTTGTATGAAATTGAAAGAGAGTAAAAGGGGAATTGTTCTGTGAATTGATTGTTGTGAACTTGTGGTTGATGGTGCTTGTTGTATGCATGTTTATATGATGAATTGTGTGATGATAGTGGGCTGTTTGTTATGTGTCATGAATGGGGGAAAGATTAACCTTGATGCTTAATGGATTGGATGTAGTAACGAGTGTAGGAGGGTTGGGGTATAATGCTGTAACTGTGTTTCTGCCTGGAATTGGTTATTGTGGTTGCAGGAGGGTTGTCCTGCCATGTGGGGTCGCCTTAATTGACGAACAGGTGGATGGTCCCACCAATGTGGGGTCGTCTAATGAAGGATGTACAGGAGGGTAACCCTACGACTCATGACATGGCTTCCCCTGTACTTGCAGGTGGGGGTGGCCGGTGAGCTAGCCGTTTACCCTTAAATTGTTTGTGCCGTGGGAGGCGTTAAATGAATTGTGATGTGTGGTTATGTGTGATGTGGATTGTGATGATGCAATGTGTATGTGTGTGACTGTGGAGGTGTGTGAATGAGTGCAAGTGGTACATTGTGGGTTATGGTTAAGTATGCGAATGATGGTGTTGTTGTTGGTGGTGGGAAATGATGTGAATCTTGAAGGTTGGATTGAATGATGTGAATGAGTTGTGTGATGATTATGACGGTTTGTTGTAAGTGTTGAGTAATTGGTTGTGTTGAATGAATGGTAGAACCGGTAGGAGTCCACACTGCCCACCTTGAGTTATGATGAGTTGTGTCCGGTTCACGTTGAGTGAATCACTCTGGTTAGCTACCAGGGATTTATGTTGAGTCGGTCTACGTCGAGTGGATCACCCGGGTCAAGTACCAAGGATTGTTGGTGTTATCGGTCTACGTTGAGTGGATCACCCTAGGTTGTTTTACCAGGGATTGTTGGCCGGCAGTGGTGGTGTGGAGCAACTCCTAGGCGCCTAATTAACTGACTTAGAATTAAATGCCGTGATGAGTCCGTGTGATGGAGATTGGTTGGTTTATGTTGTTGATGTATGTAACTGTGAAGTTGGGATATGTGAGTTGTGTGAATGTGATGCTATGTTGCTGTTCTTTGATGTTATGGGATAATCCTGGACTGAATGTCGAACCGTGTGCATGATGAACTTGATTATGTGGTTGCGTTGTCTAGTGATTGTGTATTGCTAATTTTGTAAACTGTGTATTCCGGTTGTTGAGGTAAGTGCTTGTGTGATCACCTAGTAGCATGTTAGGATTAAAATGAGTTGGCTGTGTCAGATTCCACTGTGTTGTTTTTGTGTGGAGTTGGGATCGCTCCTAGGCTAGGTTCGGCGCATAGGTAGACCTAGTGGGTTCACTCAGTTTCAATAGGAAGCTGATCCCCTCCCAGTTTCTCTTTCAGGTGCTCGTGAATAGTGCTAGGTTGGAGAGACAGTTGACGGTTAAGTTCGAGAAGGTTACCTGTTGGAACCATGAGGTGAAGATCGGTGATTTTCTTGGAGTTGACTTAATTCTGTATTTATTATATTTCAGTTGACCATGTTATTTGGGTTGGGAACTTTTGTAAACCTCTTGAGGTTGGATTGGATTTGATTTTCGGTTTTATTTTGGTTTTTATGATGGATTTTATAATGGGGGCCTCCGTTCGATTCTGGATTTTAATGAGAAGTTTAATCCTTTCTTTTATTATTTCGCGTTTTGGTTAAACCTGTGCTTGACTGACGTTCGATCTCGGTTCAACCTTGGGTAAACCGGGTTGATTCGGGACGAATGTTACAAATGGTATCAGAGCCTGGTTTGCCTCTGCTGTATAGGTGAGCTGCCCTTTCTTCTAGGGGATTTGCTACCCTCTTAATGGAAAGGACGGAACGTCGATGCAGTACTGGCATTTTAGGGATCTTCAAACTTTTTTGAATGGGTGGGAGTTTTAAAGTGGAAGTGTTTTGAAGTTGGTTGTGAGTTTTCTTTAATGGTCAACTGAAATGTTCTAAATGTTCTCCTGTAGTGAATCGAGCCAAGCCATGGGAAGTCGTTCGGTTGGGGATTCTGGGTTTAGAGTTGGACTCCCAAGGTTTCAGTCGGGGTTGTTGAAGGGTTGGAACTTTGGAGAGTTCCATGGGGATGTGGCTTACCCTGCTGTGGCGGAGCAGTGGCTCCAGGAGTGTGAGTACAAGTTCCTACATATGGGACTTGAGGGAGATGTTAGGGTGTCGGCCATGACTTTCTTGCTCAATGCTTTAGACTGGTGGAGGTCTTTGCCTCAAAGTAGGGTAGTGCCGCCTGAGTTGAGTCTAGAGGAGTTTGTTGAGGAGTTCCGTGACCAGTTCTGTCCGAATTTGTGGCGTGAGGAGAAGGCTAGGGAGTTCTTAGAGTTGGAGTCTCCAAGTGGTATGATGAGACTACTGGTAGGGAAAGGAAGCTTATTGTGAAGTTTAAGAATGGTCTAAGGACGGAGATTCAGGAAGGAGTCACTTCTGTAGACATGGAGAGCTTAGTGTATGTGAAGGCGGCTGCCTTGAGTAGGGAGAGGTTGGAGCAAAGGAAGAAGGAGGAGAAGAAGATGAAGGCGCCTGCTCCGCCTACTAGCTCGACCACTCATAGCCATCCGTCTAAGAGGGCACAGACTTCCGATTCTGGCTTCAGAGGTGCTCAGTCTACTCCGTCGCGAGGTGTGCTCACTTGCTTCACTTGTGGCCGGACCGGTCATAAGAGTATCGCTTGTCCCACCCGTAGCTTTGTGAGAGCATCCTCTGGGTTGCCCATTTGTAGCACTTGTGGGAAGCCCCACTCTGGAGAGTGCCACTTGTTGAGGTCAGCTTCGGTGATATGTTACACTTTTGGGGAGCCTAACCATAAGAGTAACTACTGCCCGAATAGGAGTTCAACACCAACTCAGTCTGTGGGATAGGTGCAAGGACCTAGGGCTCCATCTGGGAGTTATGGAGGTAGAGGAGGAGGAAGTGTTGGTCGTGGTGCCGCAAGTGCTGGGAGAGGGACCGGAGCTAATGCTACACCACTTGGAGCCGGAGGAGAACAAGGAGGCTTGTATGCTCTTGCAAGAGGTGTAGAGGAGAATGCGAACGACGAGGCGAACGTTATGATATCTTTCTTGGTTCTTTCCGTTTGCATCTTTGTCTAAATTCGGCTCGTTGATGACACTTGATTTATCGTGATTGTCAACCTCATTTAAGCGACATTTCCTTGCTTAAGACACGGTTTTTAGAGTAGAATAGCGAATATTCACTCAACTGTTCTTTCCCGTGCCTTTTGTGTTACCTTGGCCCGTTTCGGGTCTATTTAATGGTTTTCTAGTGTTTTCACGTTAGCACATGTCTTTGCCATCAAATACGATAGCCAAGGACGTGTCTAAGGCATTGGAACACTGAAGAATCGCACCCGAATCAACCAGAGAAGTCATTCAAGACAAGAGAAATCCTGCTCCACTTTACACACATGTTTTCGGCGAAAATCTCCTTGAGTTTTCGCCGAAAACTCAAGAAGAAATGGCAGTCCCTCACAAGAAGAAGTTTCCGCCGAGAACTCCCAGCCATTCCTAACAGCAGAAACAGACGAAGCAAGTTAACTTATCTACAGAAGTTTTTGCCGAAAACTTCCCCATATTTTCGGTGAAAATTCAAGTGAAAATCAGGCTGTCCGCGGTTAGGTTTAAATATAGAAACCGACTACTAAAAGGAGGAGCTGATACAACTTACACTAAAAAATTGGAGGATAGAGATTAGAGAGAGGACGAGTGGATAGAGTTCGAGGAGCCAGGAACGGATCGTGACGCCATCCATCCATCTCGGAGAACCAGTGCTAGGAGTTGAAGATCCAGCAGATTGAAGCTACAAGGATTCGTCGAAATTAGGTTTTACAGTTCTTCCCTGTCTTTCCTACCTGAGATGTATATCTTCAATTCTTCTGTATTGAATATGAGTAGCTAAACTCGTAGAGCTTAGATTAGATGAACCCTAAGTGACCCAGGGCTTTAAAGCGGTCACGGATCGGCGGTGATTAGATTCGAAATTCATTCAGTTTCTCCTTCGTGTTTGATTTGTTCTTTGTTCTCTGTGTTTCTTGTCTGCTTTGGCCACCTAGATTAGATTCTTGTTAAGCTATGGATAGAAGCGAACGCTCGCCTTACTTTAAAACACCAAATCGAACAATTAACCTAATCATTGGAGTGTGCCTTTCGTAGGAACCAATTAGGGTTAATCCACTGCAAGAGTAACTCATAATTCGTTAGTAATTGCACCAGTTAGTTAAGTCATTGCGAGAGGTGACCGTACCCGGACGGCTAATTAATCGTGGTAGCTAGATCGGATAGAGCGAACGTTCGCCAGTCTTAAACCTAAGGGTCAAGAGTTATGGTGGTGTCTGTGAACTGAATGAACTAGAATCAAAAATAGCTGGTCTGTTCACTGCCAATGCTCTGGTGATCTAAGGGGGATTCAAAGTCTGACCTCACCTGTTGTCTGTCAAAGTCAATCAACCAATCTCGTTTATTTTTGCATTTAATATTTGTTTCATTTCACCTCGCTTTTTAGTATAGAAGTCGTGGAACTCACACCATGCACTACGTGTACAACTTTGAGTAAAATTTGTCATCATATTTGAGTAAGCAAGTAGAAGAGGCCCGTGGAATACGATCTACCGTAGCTTCTAGCTTGGTAGTTATTTGATTGACCGCTCTACAATCGTTCACCAAATTGGCGCCGTTGCCGGGAATTCTTCTATTTCATTGAAAGAAGAGTTGGCATTTTTACTCCTCTACCTTTCCTTCTTTCATTTCCCATCACACTTCGATTTCACACCGGTTTTTTTTTGTCCCTTGCAGATCATAGCAGGTACAGAATCGGATTACCTCCGTTCCATCTTTCCCATCCGCAATGGCTGCTCCAAAGAGTCTTGCGGACTACAGTAAGCCGAACGCGTCTAACGTTCGGTCTCCCATGGTCGTACCTCATGATGACAACGATACTGACTATGAGATCAAGATCCCCTTCCTGGAACTAATTTCTAGGGATATACAATTCGAAGGAAAGCCAGATGATAATCCCAACACACATATATCTGACTTTTTGGCTGTCTGTGAAACTTTCAAGTCTGGAAACCTCAACAAGAACGCTTTATGTCTCCGAGCTTTTCCGTTTTCTCTCAGATGTGCAGCTAAGCAGTGGCTTGGAAGCAAACCACCAGGTCATTACACTAACTGGGAGGCATTAGCTCAAGATTTTGTTGAGGAGTACTTCCCTCCAGCAAGGACAACTGCTTACAAGGACCGCATCTCCAGGTTTACTCAGAGAGAAGATGCAAGCCTGTACGACACTTGGAATGAATTCCAGTCCCTTCTCTTCAACTGCCCTCACCATGGGTATGAATAGAGGCAGCTGGCTCAATTCTTTGCTCGTGGTATGCGCGAAGAATCTGCAAAGTGGGTCAACTCCCTAGCTGGCAGTGATTGTACCGCCCTTACTCCTCAGGAAGCTCTTCTGCATTTTGCTAGCTGTGCTTTAAAATCCAGAAACTGGGAGAGGCAAAGAGAAGGAACCAAGAGTCAGATGAGCGTTGCAGAGCAGATAAGGGCAGAGGTTCAGAAACATCTACAGGCAGTTGGTATCCCCCTCGATCCCCCGTCAGCTACCATCTTTTCGGCTGACTGTGGATGGTATGGAACATGTGCTCATAACGGTGGAAGCTGCCTCAAGTTTGGTAAAACAGAAGTCTGGTCTGTAGAAGAGGTGAACTTCGTTAGTCAAGGCTTCGCCAACAATCAAAAAGGCTACACCGGCTACAGAAACTACGTACCGTAGAACCAGTACAACCGGTTTGCAGATCCGTACCAAAGACCTCCGGGATTCATTGGAGGACAGCAGCAGTTCCAAGCAAAGCCGTATTACAATAGAGACATAGATTATGAGAAGAAGTTCGATAAGATCATGAGCAGACTCGACGACCACGACAATTAGTTAAAAGCTCAAGCCGCACTCAATCAAGGACAGAGGGCTCAAAGCCAAAGGATAGAAGATGCAATAAGCAATATGACAAGACTTTTCACTAGCATTCCCTTCCTTAATCAAACGGCATTTCAAGCAGATCTTGGTGCACAGAGCGAACACGCTCATGCTATTACCACCAGGAGCGGCAAGCAAACAACCGACCCAAAGGCTCTGGAACCTGACGTGATACCAGATGCCAGTACTTCCATGGATATGCCAGAGATTGAAGATATCACATAAGAGGAAGAAGAAGCATCGGCTCCCCCTCCCAAGACAGCTCCTGAGCACATCTTGGCGCCTGGTGACACTCGATTTGACGTGATTATCAGCCTCATTTAAGCGACATTTCCTTGCTTAAGACATGGTTTTTAGGGTAGAATAACGAATATTCAATCAATTACCCTATCTCGTGCCATTTGTGTTACCTTGGCCCATTTCGGGTCTATTTAATGGTTTTCTAGTGTTTTTATGTTAGCACAGGTTTTTGCTGTCAAATAAAGTAGCCAAGGCCGTGTCTAAGTCGTTGGAACCTCGAGGAATTGCACCGAAATCGACCCAAGGAGCCAATCAAGTCAAAACAATTCCTGCCCCGGTTTACAAAGGAGTTTTCGCCGAAAATACCTCAGCATTTTCAGCGAAAATATCAGTAAGCTTATACGACGCTTGGAACGAATTCCAAGAGCTTCTCTCTAAATGCCCTCATCATGGATTCAACCAAGGACAGCTAGCCGAAATCTTTGCCCAAGGTATGAATGAAGACACGGCTGAATGGGTCAACACTTTAGCTAATGGCAACTGCACAACACTTGAACCAGAAGCTGCTCTTCTTCACTTCGCAGACTGCGCATCTAAGTCCAGAAATTGGGAGAGACAGTTTGGAGCAGCCAAGAGCCAACCAAGCTGTGAAGAGCAGATCAAGATCGAAGTGCAGAAACACATGGAGGAGATCTTCGGTACAGCTAATAACTGGTCTAGAGAGGAAGTTAATTTCATTGATCAAGGCTTCACCAATGATCAAAGAGGCTACCCCGACTACCGTCAGTTTTTAGTTCAATAAAACGTTCTTCTCGCTACAAATGGAAGAACGAAGTCAAAAGAAAAGTCAGAAGAAAAATTGTGTAAAGAAAAATAATAAGTGCTAGGTTGCTTGAGGGTATCATAGGACGAGCGTTCATTATTCCACCTGTGTCTGGTTAGACGGTAGGAAGCCATAGGCTAGATTCGAGGGAAGTTAGTCGAAAGCTACACCGCACAAAGTCATCATCATACATTCCCATCATCCATCGCATCATAAACCCAAGTAGTGTAGAATTCGTTACAGTCCTAGCAGGGAAGTCCTTATTGACTGGATACTCGTGTTGTCACAGTGGTGGAGATGTGGTTGAATTGCAAACTTATGACAAAATTCAGTAACAGAAAATGATTGAGAGCAGAAACACGTCCTTAAACACAGAGAGTGAGAGTTCCCCATTGTACTATATATTTCCTGTGTGAGGAGTCTGGTCGGTCAGGTCAAATTCGTGCATAATTGGTTGTTACTACTTGTCGTGTGCAGTTTATTAGTGAGACCAGGTAGTTTGGCTGATCTGTATGCATGTTAGGTTTCTTGTTCTAGGATCTATCTGTCTAATAATTCATTGTGTTTGATTGAGCTCCAATTTAATCTATCTTATCATTTGTGAACATGAGCGTTTCTATTCAGTTTGCTTGAGGACAAGCAAAAGCTTAAGTGTGGGGTATTTTGATGACACTCGATTTGACGTGATTATCAGCCTCATTTAAGCGGCATTTCCTTGATTAAGACAAGGTTTTAGGGTAGAATAACTAATATTCAATCAATTGCCCTATCTCGTGCCATTTGTGTTACCTTGGCCCGTTTCGGGTCTATTTGATGGTTTTCTAGTGTTTTTATGTTAGCACAGGTTTTTGTTGTCAAATAAAGTAGTCAAGGACGTGTCTAAGGCATTGGAACCTCGAGGAATTGCACCGGAATTGACCCAAGGAGCCAATCAAGTCAAAAAAAATTCTGGCCCGGTTTACAAAGGAGTTTTCGCCGAAAATACCTCAGCATTTTTGGCGAAAATATCAGTACAAATCGACTGATGCTCATGAACCAAAGTTTTCGGTGAAAACCCTAAGTTTTTGACCGAAAACTATTGGACCGAAAATTACAGAAGAAAGCAACCGGCGGGCTTCCCATTTACACCAAGATTTTTGGCGAAAATATCAGGCAAAATCCGGCTGAATTAGGGTTAAGTATAAATACTTAACCGGCGGCCCAAATCAAGACATCTCATAATATACATCATAATTACCGAACTTGAGAATTCTCTGAAGTCCTGAAGCAGGGAGTTTAGAGTTTGAAGAGCCGGAAAGAGATCGTGACGTCATCCCTTCCATCTCGAAGACTCGGAGCTAGGATTGCAGTTTACCGAAGATCGAAGTCTGCCAGAGTCATCTTAATTAGGTTTTTCAGATTCTTTTCTGTTCTTCCTCTGGATGATGAACTCTTTCTTTTTCTTTGATTCTTTTGTGATAAATATGTGTAGCTAAACTCTTAGAGCTTAGACTAAATGAACCCTAAGTGACCCAGGGCTTTAAAGCGGTCACGGATCGGTGGTGATTAGATTCAAAGTTCAATCAGTTTCTCTTTCATGTTTGATTTGTTCTTCATTGTTCATGTTTCTTGTCTGGATTGATCACCTAGATTAGATTCTGGTTAAGCTAAGGATAGAAGCGAATGCTCGCCTTACTTTAGAACATCAAATCGAACAATTAACCTTATAATTGGAGCGTGCCTTTCATAGGAACCGGTTAGGGTTAATCCACTGCAAGACTAACTCATAAATCGTTAGTAATTCCACCAGTTAAGTTAAGTCGTTGCGAGAGGTGACCGTACCCGGGCGACTAATTAATCTTGGTAGCTAGAACGGATAAGAGCGAACGTTCGCAGGTCTTAAACCTAAGGGTAAGGAGTTATGGTGGTGTCTTAGAATTGATTGAATGAGAATCGAAATCCGCTGATCTGTTGATTGCCAATGCTCTGGGGAACGAAGGGGGATTCAAAGTCTAAGTTCGTCTGTCATCTCTGTTTTAATCAACCAATTTCCATTTTGTTCTTAGTTTCAATTTTTAATTTCTCTGCATTTCTTAGATTTAGAAGTCGTGGAACTCACACCACGCACGAAGTGCTTAAACCTGAGTAATTTGCTAGCTTATTTGAGTAGTCAATCATAGAAGACCCGCGGAATACGATCTACCCTAGCTTTCACAGCTTTGTTAGTTATTTGCTAAACCTGCTCTACTGCAGCGTTCATCAGCGCCATATATACCTCGGATCCTCTTTCCAAAAGCTGCAATGAGCAAAGCCAAGGATCACGACACCCAGTATAAGAAATGGTACAATGTTCTTAAGACTGCAGAGATCAAGATACCAGTAACAGAAGCTGTAGAGATTATACCACCACTTGGGAAGTTCTTTAAGGATCTCGTGAAGAAAGTGAAGAACGGGGAGGCGTACTCTGTCACGCTCACTAATGAATGCGCTCCTCTCTTCGGAGCGCCATCTCCCATAAGACAGCCGCCACCACCGCCAGCTAAGTGTTCTGATCCCGGTCCTTTTACATTACCATGCATCATTAATGGGATTAAAACTGATCATAGTCTGGCGGATTCTGGTGCTTCTATTAATGTTATGCCTGTTTATCTGTATGAAAAGCTGAACCTAGGGAAATTAAAACCACTTACTTTGCATCTCGTGTTAGCCGATAGGTTTGTCAAACTGCCTAGGGGTGTGATAAAAGACGTAGCTGTTTGCTGTGGCCCTTTTACCATAATTGCAGATTTTGTTGTTCTAGACACCCGTGAGTTAGATAGAATGCTTATCCTAGGTCGACCCTTCTTAACAACTGCTGGTGCAAATATTAACTGCAAAGAAGGCCTGTTGACTTTAAGTGTAGGACAGGAGAGTGTTACATTCCGCATTAAAGATAGCATGAGATACTCTGTTGCTCAAGATGATAACTGTTATACTGTTGATCCCCTGGAGTTGGCCTCGGCCAACTTCGTCACTGATGCCTTATCTAGTGATCCGCTAGAGTTGTGTTTGATTTCAGGAATCGACAGTGCACTAGAAGATCCAGAGCAGCGCCTATGGCAAGATGAGTTAGACGAGCTGAAGGTGACATTCACACCCATTAATGCGCCTACACATATCAAGCCATCATCGAGTCCGATCACTACTTCATATGAGAATCCGCCGGAGCTCACCCTAAAGGAGCTTCCTGAACATCTGGAGTATGCATTCCTGGGGAAGGAATGCCAGCTGCCAGTCATCATCAATTCGAATCTATCTCCCGAGCAGAAAGAGCAACTGATCAGGCTACTCAAGAAGCATGTCCGAGCCATTGCCTGGCAGTTGGCCGACATTAGAGGAATCTCTGAAACCTTCTGCAAGCATTAGATAGTTGTAGATGAAAAGTTCAAGACGGTCAGACAACCGCAACGCCGACTAAACCCTCTGATGCAGGAAGTTGTGAAGAAGGAAGTCCTCAAGCTTCTGGATGCCAGTATCATCTATCCTATTGCTGATAGTCCTTGGGTCAGTCTGACTCAAGTTGTCCCGAAGAAAGGCGGAATCACAATCATCCCTAATCCGAAGGGTGAGCTCATCCCAACTCGCACGGTTACCGGATGGAGAGTCTGTATCGATTATCGGTGACTCAATGATGCTACCAAGAAGGATCACTTCCCACTGCCATTCATTGACCAGATGCTAGAATGGTTGGCTGGTCATGATTACAACTGCTTCCTTGATGGGATGTCTGGTTACTTTCAGATCCCCATTGAGCTCGACGATCAAGAGAAGACGACCTTCACCTGCCCGTTTGGTACGTTCGCTTATCGTCGCATTCCCTTCAGTTTATGTAATGCTCCTGCCACTTTTCAGAGATGCATGCTTGCTATATTTGGAGATCATGCTGCTCTGCGCCATCTGTTAGCCAAGCAGGACTCAAAGCCACGTCTCATTCGATGGATCCTTCTTCTCCAATAGTTCGATATAGAGATTAAAGACAAGAAGGGAGCTGAGAACCTGGCAGCCGATCACCTCTCACGACTCGAGGAATCACAGACAGGTAAGTCTACTACTACCCCTATCAATGATTCTTTCCCTGATGAGTTGTTGCGTGTCAAAACTTATGAACAGGTTAACAGCATAGCTATCAAGCCCTGGGCAATCCCGCACGCTCAAGAGCTGAGTAACACAGCTGATTCAGAAGAACCCTGGTATGCAACCCTGGCTAATTATCTCTCTCACGGCATCGTACCTCTTGAGCTGGACTACAATGAGGGCAATAAGCTATTCAAAGAGGCCAAGTCATACTTCTGGGATGAGCCTTTCTTATACCGCATTAGTACTGACAGGATGATCCGAAGATGTGTCTCTTACATCGAAGCAGCTGACATCATGCGTAAATGCCATGAAGGACAGTTTGGAGGACACTTCGGTGGGAACCGCACTGCAAGAAAGGTACTTGAAACTGGTTTTTATTGGCCTTCAATCTTTAGTGATTGCGACGCTTTTGCTCGACATTGTGATGCATGCCAACGATCAGGTAACATCTCTAACCATAATGAGATGCCCCAAATTGTTTCTTTAACTGTTGAAATCTTTGATGTTTGGGGAATTGATTTTATGGGTCCGTTCACACCCTCCAACGGAAACAAGTACATTCTTGTAGCCGTTGATTATGTTTCTAAGTGGGCTGAAGCTAAAGCTCTACCCACTAACGATTCGAGAGTGGTGGGTCGGTTCCTTACCCGTCTTTTCACGCGTTTTGGTTCACCACGCTTTATCATAAGCGATAGGGGTACCCACTTCCATGGACATTTCGACCGGGTGTGCAAACGCTTTGGCGTCACCCACCGAATGTCCACAGCTTACCATCCCCAAGCGAATGGTCAGGCAGAAGTGACAAACCATGAGCTCAAGCGGATTCTTGATAGGACAGTTGGCCGGTCTCGCAAGGACTGGTCATCTAAGCTCAATGATGCCTTATGGGCTTCTCGAACTGCCTACAAGACTCCCATCGGTACCTCACCGTATCAGCTGGTCTATGGCAAGGCATGCCATTTGCCAGTTGAGCTTGAGCACAAGGCGTTCTGGGCTAATAAAGAGTTGATGATATGACCCAACCCGACTGCCCAAGTATCCGTAAGTACTCATACACTCCACCAGGGTCACCCGTCCAGGGAAGAACCTTAGGGCCCTACAAGAAGCGAATAGAGCCAAGGGAAGGCCACCTACAAGACCCCAAGCTCAGGTATGAGATAAGATACAGGCTAAGGCCACCCTCTACAGGTAGGAAAGCTCCGGAGGAAGAAATGCCACACCAAGCCATGCTGCTGGCCGAATGTAGCAACCCTAGAGCTGAAGGTAAGCCCCGGCCGGATCCTAACCTCCTCTCCAAGGACCCTGAAGATGAAGCATACTCCAGAGACCCTCTGGAGGAATTCCTGGAGTTTAGGAGCAAGAGAGCGCAAGAGTACCTGGCCAAGAAGGGCTGGCTACCCAAGATCGACCCGAAGCCAAGACCTGAGGAGAATTGGAGCACCTGGTTCCAAGGCACCACCCCTGGCCCGACCCTAGCCCATGAGAGTCACGTATGGAGCTATCTGAGGTGATGCCCGAAGCTAGGAGAGGGAGCCCCGAGCAGAAATGAAGAAGTTCCCAAACAGGCCCCGCCCCGAGCCCTAGACCGACAGCCGGGCCGATCGGAATTATTTTATGGGAATGGACGCCGTGTGGACCAAGCCTTTTGGCAAGGCCCTAGTCCTTGGACCAGCTTGGAGCATCAGGCCCCAAGGCCCGACGAAGGCCCGCCATTGAAGAAGAAGAAGCCCGGAGCCGAGCAAAGGCCCGGCCCGAAGACCGGCTGCCCGCCGAGTCCTAGTCCCTCCCGGACTAGGAAAACCCTAAAACCGCCGGTTTAGGGTTTTAAGAGTTTTATTCCTATTTTGAGTTGGATTCTTGGATTTAAAGACTATTTAATTGTTTTTCCTTTTTAGTAGGACTTGTTTAGGGGTTTTAGGAGTCTTTTTTGGGAGAAGGACTCTTTATTTTATTATTATTTAGAAGTAGTGTTTAGGGAGGAGAGCTTGTTCCCTCACCTATATATAGAGGCCGCCGGCCTCCCTTTGTACTCAGACTTTTTATGAAATAAACCCCTTTGAAAGAACTTTGTTCTGAAACCCTTATTGTATCTGCATGTTGCGATACTGAAGGATCGACTTATCATCAAGAGCATCCATCTCTTGGCGTGGCGTCTTCGACTGGACACTTCTGGTTCCCGGCTGTTATATAGCCGACGGGTCAAAGTACTTATCCGCCCCCGGTTCCCGAAGGTTTCTACCTCGTTGCACGTTCCAACTTGCGGTGTTCAAGGGTCGTCTGCCCACGGTTGCAGCGATTCACATCAGTTGAATATGAGCCATGCAGTAGCAGGAACTAAACGCGATGACCAGATCGCTGAGCTTGAGGAGCACCGTCTCCACGCATATGAGAGCACAAAGCTTTACAAGGAGCGTACCAAGAGAATTCATGACTCCCAATTGAAGACGATCAAGCAGTTCTACCCCGGAGATGAAGTCCTCTTATATAACTTCCGATTGAAACTCTTCCCGGGTAAACTGAAGTCCCGTTGGTCCGGCCCTTATACCGTAGTTCGACAGACGTCCTTGGGCAGCGTCCTCATTAAATTACATGATCAAGAACCGTTTATGGTCACCGGACACAGGCTGAAGAGGTATCTGCAAGGATTAGCTGTTTCTTTCATCGACGTCTACTACTTTACGTCAGAACCATGACACGTACCCAGGTATCGTCCAGCTCATGGACGTTAAACAAGAGCGCTTTGTGGGAGGCAACCCACGGCTTGAGTCAGTTGTTTTCGTTTCGAATCATTTTCCTTTTAAAACCCCTGTTTTTAAAAAAAAAACTGCCGTGCCGATTTTCAACCAAGTTTTCGGCGAAAACTTCCCCAGATTTTCACCAAAAACTTCAGTTTTAAAACCTCCTGATCCTCCTGTTTCTCGCCGCTGAAGATTTCTCGCCGAAAAAACCAGACTTCTCGCCGAAAACATTTTGATTTTAATAGCACTTTTTGCCGAAAACTCAACTCATTTTTCGCCGAAAATTCTGTGTGTTACCGCCGACTATTTAAACCCTTTTTCGCCTTCTATTTTTCACGGAACACACCCCCCCTCTTCAACCGTTTTTGCTGAACTTCCCTCCCTTTTTTATTCGCCATGTCGCCGCCACCTATTGCCCGGCCGTCGCCGCCAGCTTCTCCTACACTCCGCCGACCACCCCCATATTCCTTTGGTTGATCTAAATCTCCAACCCTAGAATCAGAGCTCCACAGCTCCGGTTCCGCCCGAACGAGTTTTTCAAGCTTTTCGTCGATTTCTCGGATTTCCAATCATTTTCTCGAGTCATGCCTTCACGGTTAGTTGTTCAGCCCTTGATTTTGAATCTTTTGGCTTTTTGACTTTTGGTTTTCGGCATGGTTGACTTTTCAGTTTTTCCTCGATTTGCTTGATTGCTGTTTCAGTGTCATTTGGCTAGGTTTTGGCAATTCCTTTTGATCTTTTTGGCCTCATGAATTGTTGTCTGTGCGATCGTGCTACTGGATTCTTTCGTGCTCTATGATTATCGGTCCGCGTTATTTCTCATGCTTGATTGATTGAATGCCGTTTTCCTCCCTACGTGCTGGCCATGCCTTTGCTGCTATATCTCGTTCGGTGATCTCTCGGTTATTTGCTTGCCCCCACTTGTCAACCTAAGTGTGGGGTAGGATTCTTGTCTTCTGATTTTGGTCTCCCCTAAGTTGTGATTTACAGGGCTCCGAAGTGATTCAAGACCACCAGTGCAGATAGAGCGCAGCGATCCTCGGCTTGTCAGATCAGGGCTCCACCCTCCAAGCTGACCACACTACCTGCACCGATACCGGCGGTCGTGACCATCACCCCGCAGGCAGTACCGACCCCTGTGATTCCTATCTCCAGTGCTCCTGCACCCGCCGATGGAGCCTTACATCCTTTCATCGCTGCCCTTGAGCCACACCAGCTCGCGATATACCAGAAGATAAAGGACATTCCTTTGGCCAAAATGGCAGTGCTCTCCCTCGACAGTCTCAAGAACCACAATCCGGCTTGGCACTCCACCGTCGACCTCGCCCTCACCAAGGCCGGCCTGCGATCCTTGACCACTCTTGGTTCGCCCTATCCTCTGGTCGCCCTTCAAGAGTTCTGGAGTTCCTTTGAGCGCCTCACAGCAAAGGCCAGCGTCAGCACGAAATTTGTTTCCTTCCTCCTCGGCGGTGTTCGACATGTGAAGACCATCAATGAGTTTGCCCTCTTGATCGACCCCCTTGCCATTATCCAGGATGCAGCCATTGGGTTTGCGGATGTCTACACCATCACGCGAGAACCTTACCCCGAAGTGTGGAAATGGGTCTCCAGCCAATCAAAGATCAAGCCTATCGTCAATCCCACGGTAGGTGACATTATTACATTATGTTTGGATGCAGTCTTTGTGTTATTGTAGCAAGACAAGCCATCACAACGTTTCTTTGGAGGAGCTCGTGCTGTAGAGGAGGAAGCGAACCTCAATCCCGGATGGTGGCTTGCAAGATTCTTCCACAAACGTACTACCACCAAGAAACTTGCTTCTGAGCTTCATGGCGGAACATTCATTTCATGTCTGATCGACAACCTCCAGCTCAGCGACAAATGGGGCCCTGATATACCTCGCGTCCAGATTGAGCATCTCGGTGCTGAGTTCGCCATCGCCCGAGGCATCGATTTTGGGTGCGGTCTCGACGAATACATTATTCCTACCTCGCCACGACGGGGGCCTCCACGGCCAGTTGGAACCCCGGTGTCTCGCGTGCCTCTACCACAGCAGCGGATGCCCGAAGGGATTAGCGAGAGGCTGGCGCGTATTGAGAAATGGCAGCTTGACTACTCTGCTGGTTCACTTCAGTGGCAGAAGGACCGCGTGGCACATGAGGAGACCCAGAACGAGCGATGGACCATTCTACAGCAGTTCATGGCCGACCAGGCAGCCAGACAGAGGGATGAGCTCGCATGGCGACAGCAGATGGTGCGGCGACTTGGCGCCCACCGTGGCATTTCACCCATCTCGACCCCGCCTCCACCCCCACCTTCGGAACAGTGATCAGGTTGTTTCTATCCTTTCAACTTCTTTTATTTCTTTCTTTTCGGGTTTCGATCCAATTTTTTTCCTGTGTGGATCCGGGGCACTTGTCCCAGTATTCTTTTGATCTTTTTGTTGTTTGTGTTTTGTAGGATCTCGAGTAGCTACCCCGCTCCGCTCCGGGCCTCCGCGTTCGTCCACTACACAACCTATCACCTTCCAGGTTCTTCGTCTCTCTCAACCTCTTTTTAGTCCTGTGAGGACACAGAACAGTTTAAGTGTGGGGTAGGATGTTAGGATTATGCATGATCTTGCTGGACTTTCTGTGAATCTGTGGTGCAATTTAGAATCCCTCTAACATGGAATTGCTCAATTCTTGACTTGTGATGTTAAATTGACTTCAATTTTGAAAAATGACGTCTAAACTGTTCCACTTAGAACTTGTAACCAACGTGTTGGCACTAATATCAAATGAGTCTAGGTCAGAACAGATCATAATATCACTCTTATAGTTGAAACTTGAATTAATTGACTTGTTAATAACAAAGCTCGATAGCACCGTTCTAAGATGATAAATGCTAGTTTCTCCCATGTTTTTCACTCAATTTTTGATCACCTGTGATTGTGGCTTGAGATTAGGCGGAAATCCAATTCGAAATCTTGTGTAAAAAGTTATAACTAGCTAGGGTCAAATGGCTAAATGGTTAAATCAAGTAATTGAGTTGTTCAAATTAATGTTAAGTTCTTTAAAGTGCTGAAAATAAAGCTAGGCAAGCCCGACACCTAAGTGAAGTGTTTGGGTTGAGCACTAGCATAGGCACAAATACTGTGAGCTAGGCAGGTCCAACACCTAAGTGAAGTGTTTCGTATCGAGCACTAGTACGCAGTAAATTAATCGAAGGAAAGAGTTGTGCTTGAAATAAAATGTTGTTTAAAGCGATCCTAGCTAGAACATGTAACGTACAGATCTAGAAATGGATGAAGTCGAGTCGATAGCCACGTCACTTTTCCTACCTCCACATCCACATCCACATCATGGCTAGAGCTTAAAGTCTTTTTGATTAGAATTGGTGTTATCGAAGTTGGTCAAATATGATTAATTGTATTGCCAAGAAACGAGTTTTTTTTAAACTACTACTTGAAGTGTGCAGAAATTAGTAAGGTCGAAAGCTTGTTTGGTTGATGTTTTGGCATGTGTAGGTCACTCTTTCTATGTGGAACAGTCTAAACCAATTTGTTAGAATTGAATCTCAGTTTAATCTCGTGTCATTTGTGAATTTGAGTGTGTTCTATTTCAGTTTGCTTGAGGACAAACAAAAGCTTAAGTGTGGGGTATTTTGATGACACTTGATTTATCGTGATTGTCAGCCTCATGTAAGTGACATTTCCTTACTTAAGACACGGTTTTTAGAGTAAAATAGCGAATATTCACTCAACTGTTCTTTCCCGTGCCTTTTGTGTTACCTTGGCCCGTTTCGGGTCTATTTAATGGTTTTCTAGTGTTTTCACGTTAGCACAGGTCTTTGCCATCAAATACGGTAGCCAAGGACGTGTCTAAGGCATTGGAACCCCGAAGAATCGCACCCGAATCAACCAGAGAAGTCATTCAAGTCAAGAGAAATCCTGCTCCACTTTACACACATGTTCTCGACAAAAATCTCCTTGAGTTTTCGCCGAAAACTCAAAAAGAAATGGCAGTCCCTCACAAGAAGAAGTTTTCGGCGAAAACCCTAAAGTTTTCGCCGAGAACTCCCAGCCATTCAGAACAGTAGAAACAGACGAAGCAAGTTAACTTATCAACAGAAGTTTTCGCCGAAAACTTCTCCATATTCTTGGCAAAAATTCAAGTGAAAATCAGGCTGTCCGCGGTTAGGTTTAAATACAGAAATCGGCAGCTAAAAGGAGGAGCTGATACAACTTACACTCAAAAATTGGAGGATAGAGATTAGAGAGAGGACAAGTGGATAGAGTTCGAGGAGCCAGGAACGGATCGTGACGCCATCCATCCATCTCGGAGAACCAGCGCTAGGAGTTGAAGATCCAGCAGATTGAAGCTGCAAGGATGCGTCGAAATTAGGTTTTACAGTTCTTCCCTATCTTTCCTACCTGAGATGTATTCTTTGTTTTTCTTCGATTCTTCTGTATTGAATATGAGTAGCTAAACTCGTAGAGCTTAGATTAGATGAACCCTAAGTGACCCAGGGCTTTAAAGCGGTCACGGATCGGCGGTGATTAGATTCAAAATTCATTCAGTTTCTCCTTCATGTTTGATTTGTGATGACACTCGATTTGAAGTGATTTTCATCCCCATTTAAGCAACATTTCATGCCCCTTTGATGCCATTCTGATGAATATTTGGTGAAAATGTGTTTATTATGTAATTCTAGGCTCCTAGTGCATACATGTCCATTTATTGGCTATTTTTACCCTTTTGTGAGCTTTTATGTTAAGCCTCCAGGTTACCACATTATAGAGGACTCTCTCACGAGTCCAGCGCTTCAAACGGGGACCAAATCGGAGTTCAAACAGAGCGGGAATCATCGAAACAAGTTGGAGCTGGTTTTTAACTAACATTTTCGGCGAAAATCTGGTGATGTTTTCGGCGAAAATTCCTTTGAAAATCCGGGCAGAAACCCTAATTTTCAGCCTTTTCCAACTTGTAAAGGGTTACTGGGGTTATATATAGACTTTTTGAAGCCAGATTAGATATACACGAATTTTGGCTGATTAGCCACGACCTTAGGGTCGATAGATAGAGTTTAGAGAGTTCGAAGATCCGTGGAGAGATCGTGACGCCATCCTTCCACCTCAGAGAGCTCGAGCTTAAAGTTGAAGATCCAGGAGATCGAAGCTTTGCCGGAGTCGTCAAAATTAGGTTTTTCAGTTCTTATCTATTCTTCCTCTGTATGATGATTTCCTTTGTTGCCTTTGATTCTTCTATTATCGTTATGAGTAGCTGAACTCGTAGAGCTTAGATTAGATGAACCCTAAGTGACCCAGGGCTTTAAAGCGGTCACAGATTGGCGGTAATTAGATTCGAAGTTCAATCAGTTTCTCTTTGCATGGTTGTTTTGTTCTTCACTGTTTATGTTTCTTCTCTGGTTGATCGCCTAGATTAGGTTTATGCAAGCTAGGGTTAGTCGCCAGACAGCTTCCCTGCTTTGGCGCATAAACTTTTCTTCCTTGATCACCTAGTTTAGATTCTTGTTAAGTTGAGGATAGAAGCGAACGCTCGCCTCTCTTTAAAACATCAATTCAACCAGTTAACCTTATAATTGGAGTGTGCCTTTCGTAAGAACCGGTTAGGGTTAATCCACTGCAAGAGTAACTCATAAATTGTTAGTAATCCCACCAGTTAAGTTAAGTCGTTGCGAGAGGCGACCGTACCTGGGCGACTAATTAATCTTGGTAGCTAGAACGGATACAGCGAACGTTCGCCGGTCTTAAACCTAAGGGTAAGGAGTTATGGTGGTGTATAAAAACTGATTGAATTAGAATTGATAATCACTGGTCTTGTGATTGTCGTTGCCTTGGTGATCTAAGGGGGATTCGAAGTCTAAGCTCGTCTATCGTCCTGTTAGTCAACCTTTTTACTTTTTCTGTCTTTTATTTTTCCTTTGTTTATTAGATTAGAAGTCGTGGAACTCACACCACGCCCAACTTGTTTGAATCAAGTAATTTGCCAACATATTTGAGTAGACAAGAAGAAGAGACCTCGAGTAGAATACGATCTAGTCTACCTTGGTAGATTAGTTATTTGATACCGCTAAACTTGCAGCATCAAATTGGCGCCGTTGCCGGGGACTCTTCTAATTGTTTGAAAGAAGAGTTGGCAAATTATTCTTCTACCTTTCCGCCTTACCATTTATTTTCCTCCATATTTCATGATTTACCTGGGTAGTGCTTCTTAGTTTTGATTATGCAGGGTAACAGGTGGGATGACCGGTACCGAGAGCGGTACATCAATGAAGCACCATATCCCGATGATTATCGAGAAATGCTACATCAACAACAACAACAGACGGCGAGATTTGACTCCCTCTTTGATAAGATCTCTTCAATGCTACAAGGCTACCAAGAGATACACCAACCAGAGCATCGAAGAGGCGCTAGAGATAACCAAGAGATGCTTCATGAACATCAACAATGCTCGTCAAGAACCCAATCTGCCTTGGATAATATCTCTTCAATGCTACAAGCTCATCTCACGACGGACATCAAGCTCGAGCAACCAAAGCAGTTAATGATAGAAGATGCTCAAGTGCTGTTCGAAGAAGAAGATGATGATCCTATCCATGACTATTATGAGCTAGAAAAATCCTTGGCGATGGTGGTTGATGAAGACATAGAGCCAATTCATCCTGAAGTTGAAGCCGAAGAGGAGCACATAGAGATTGAGGAGATAGCTTCACCTACACTTCCGCCGAGTCAACCTGTAGATCAAGCCAGAGACGAACACGTGGAAAGCAACAAGGTCATTGATTTAGAAGTTTACATACTCAATCCCGAGAGACCTTTGGATGATCATCAGGTAGAGAAGATGGAGCTCATTGATCATGCCGCGCCGTACTACCTCTTTCCTCCTCCAGTAGGAGAATTCGAGAAGAACTGGTCATCCAACCAGAACCGCGATCTACTGGAGCACTACCGGCTACATCACCCATCTGGAGTGCTACATGGCACTCAACCGCTGGCCTTGAAGAAGACGATTGACTTCAAGGAACTCCTAAGTTGGGGCCCCTAAGAGGTATCATCCGGCTCAAGGACGTTAAGCAAGAGCGCTTCGTGGGAGGCAACCTGTAACACCCGTCCCGAATCAACCTGAGTAAACCCGTGGTTGAACCGGTCCCAGGTACTACCGAGTAAAAACAAGGGTAAATCAGTGAAATTGGCGGTGATCAAAAGACAATAAAAACATAAGAGGCCTCATAAAAACGTGAAACTGGAATCCGGGTACAATCCAAACCATCATAAATCCCCCAATCCAACCATAAACCAGAAAGTACATAAAAACCCCCAAAATCCCATAGTCAACTGAAATGAACAGAAAAGTCAACTCCGCGTAATCCCAGTCTTCACCTCATGGCTTTCGTCCAGAACTTCACGAAATCAACCTCGAACTCAAACTCCTCAGCCACCTCTACTAGCCACGAGATCCTGAAAGGGGAAAAGGGATCAATTTCCTATTGAAATTGAGTGAACCCACTGGGCCTACCTACACGTTGTCCTATTCTATGGAGCGGTCCCAACTCCGCACAAGACATTCAACAATGGAACCATACCCAACCCCCCTTTCCATATTTTAATTCCCTAAAAACAGTCTAGGTGATCACGTTGGTCAGTTCTTGTTCTCAAGCACAATTCATAGCATTAGAATAACACAAAACTAATACATCAATCCACGGCACACACAGCATCATCACAACACAACCATCAACCAAGTCACAACCACAACCACAAGCACACAACCGTTCACATTCACATTATCTAGGTGAGTTATTAGGCGCCAAAGAGTTGTCCACACCACCACCGCCGGCCATCACATCATCCAGACGCATCCACTAGGGATCCTTCCACGAAGGAGAACGACATCCGACGCATCCTCAAGGGATCCTTCCACTAAGGAGAATGACAACCATCCTTGATATCCAACCAAGGGATTCACCCTAGTGAATCAGACTCAAACCATCGGTATTTCGGGTGGGGCAGTGTGGGCTCCTTCAGGTTCTACTTCCACATACAAGTTTTAACATAGAACTTCCAACTCATCACAATTCATCCACAACCACAACCCAATTCACACCATCCACATTATAACACCATTCACCACGCACACGTATTCCATCCAATACACGCCCCTGTCACATCTCAACCACAATCAATAAAGGTAACCGGCTAGCTCACCGGCCACCCCCACCTGCAAGTACAGGGGAGGCCATGTCATGAGTCTAGGGGTCACCCACCTGTCCCTCATACTCAGAGCGACCCCACATTGGCAGGGCAACTCTCCTGCATCCACAACCAGCAATTCATAATATCATAGCACCTGCACTCATTTCCCAACCATCCTAATTCTCATTTCTATGTCAATCCATTACTTGATTCACTTCAGCTCACACCCAACCCCAAATCATAGCAATCAACAACAACAATCAATCACGGCAATCATCAATAGCAATCAAGTACATTCACAGAACAGTTTATCCCCTTTTACGCTCATCATTTTCATGCATAACCTAGGTTTTCTTCTAAGTCCAATTGAAACTCCTCACGCTTTCCAAACTACTTACACAACGCTAAGCCCTCACCTGGAATAGAAGACGAGGCTCTAATCGTCTTCTAGTTCCCCAGAAACTCGATTTCCAACCACCAAACTCGTAGCTCTACCCTTCCTTACTGCTCACGACGTACACCCAGAAACCCAAAATGGAGGTTAGCAATCTCTTCTCCTCGTTGCTACGAATCCATAGCAACAAACGGAACTCAATTCCGACCTCTACAGCTCCCGGAATCACCCTTCGAAGATTGCTCGCACTAGGTTCGTCAATGGCTTTTCGGGGAGAGAGAAAGGGGAAAGAAGTTATGAATTTCCGTGCAAATCCGTCCTTTTATGCACGAAAAGTGCGCCTGGTATGTCAAAATGTGCGCCGGCGCACATTGACCCCTAAAAGGCGCACATTTTGAATATTTCGCCGAAAGTTTGCTGAATTAATTGAAAAGTGCGCCTGGCACTTCTAAAAGTGCGCCTGCGCACTTCAGGGCCCAAAATCAGCACTTTTTGGTGCATCACCATTCCCCTCTTTGCAACTTCGACCCAACTTAAACCCGAATGACTCAAAACTCAAGGGGAGCTTAAGAGCACTGATTCCAGTACCCTAGCCTACCGATCTTGAGTTCCAAACCGTTTGGTTGAGCAGGGATGTTACAAGTCTCCACAACTTCAAGGATTTCGTCCCCGAAATCATCCCTAACTCATCCTAGCAATATGATACCAAACACACAGCTAAAATGGCAGCAATCCAAGTATCCTATTGACTTCCGAAATTCCTAACGACGAACCACCAGCCTTCCTTTAACTACTCGTCAGCCCTACACCCACTCCCAACACTCTACTTTCACCGAGCACACCCTAGACCTTCTTGGAACCAACACCACAACAAGCAAACACAAAAGCATACATCAAGGGGAATTAATACCTGAATCATACACTTCCACTAACTCCGGTACCGCCGCCTCATACTCTCCTCAGTCTCCCAGGTAGCCGACTCGCTCTCATGGTTCCTCCATACCACCTTGAGCTGCGGAATCTGTTTATTCCTCAAGACCCGGACTTGCCTATCCACGATCGCGACTAGCTTCTCCTCATAAGTCAAGTCTTGCTCAATCTCCACCTCCTCCGGCTGAATTACATGACAAGGGTCCCCATGATACTGCCTAAGCACGCTCACATGAAACACATTGTGTATCCTTTCCAACTCCCTCGGCAAAGCCAACACATAAGCCACCGGACCCGACTTAGCGAGGATCTCATAAGGACCGATGTACCGAGGCGCCAACTTCCCTTTTCTACCGAAACGCATCAGCCCTTTCCACGGCGACACCTTCAAAAATACCTTCTCCCCAACATTGAAACTCAGCTCTCTAGCACGACCGTCGGCATACGCTTTTTGCCTATCTTGAGCCGCTCTCAATCTCTCCTTGATAATCTTAACCCGATCAGCCGTCTCTTGCACAACTTGAGGACCCGACAACACCCTCGCACCTTCCTCATCCCAACACAAAGGCGTCCTACACTTCCTCCCATACAAGGCCTCAAAAGGAGCGGACTTCAAACTACTATGATACGAGTTATTATAGGCGAACTCAATCAAAGGTAGCAATTCAGTCCAAGGGGTTTGAAACTCCATAGCACAGCTTCTCAACAACTCCTCCAAAGTAAGGATCGTTCTCTCCGATTGCCCATCCGTCTGAGGATGATACGCCGTCGAGAACTTGAGCTTAGTTCCCAATGCTGTATGCAGCCCCTCCCAAAAATGAGACGTGAAACTCGGATCCCGATCAGAGACGATGGATTGAGGAACCCCATGCAACCTTACCACCTCTTCTATATATAACTTTGCCCACACCTCCACACTAGGCTTAAACCGAATGGGTATGAAATGCGCAACTTTCGTCAAACGATCGACTATTACCCACACGGCATCCTTCCCCTCTCTAGTCAGCGGAAAACCCGATACAAAGTCCATGGTGATGTCCGCAAACTTCCACTCCGGAATAGGTAGGGACTGAAGTAACCCACCCGGAGCTCTATGCTCCGCCTTAGCCTTCTGACAAACCAAACAAGTCGCCACATAACGAGCCACATCCTTCTTCATTCCTGGCCACCAAAAACTTAACTTTAGGTCATTGTACATCTTTGTCATCCCGGGATGCATAGCATACATCGAGGAATGAGCCTCCTCCAAAATCCCCTTCCTCAATTCCTCCACTTCCGGTACGCACACTCGACCCTTGCATTTCAACAATCCACCAACTACCTCAAATCCATTATCCATGCCTTTTTCAACTTCCCCTCGAATAGCCACCAGAGTAGCATCCTTGAGCTGCTCCACACCAATCCTATCATTCAGCATAGGCCTAATGTTGGGCTTGGCAAACAAACTTCCCACATCATCTAACTGCATCTCTACCCTTAAAGCTCTAAGATCCACCAACTCCTTTCGACTTAAAGCATCCGCAACCACATTAGCTTTACCAGGATGGTAGTCAATGGTACAGTCATAATCCTTCAAGAGCTCCACCCAACGCCGTTGCCTACCATTCAGCTCCTTTTGATCCATAAGGTGCTTAAGACTCTTGTGATCGGTCATGATCTTAAACGTCTCACCATACAAATAATGCCTCCACAACTTCAAGGCGAACACCACTGCAGCTAACTCCAAATCATGGGTTGGGTAGTTCACCTCATGCACCCTAAGCTGTCGGGAGGCATAAGCGACAACCTTCCCATTCTGCATCAACACACAACCCAATCCTCGCAAAGACGCATCACTAAACACCACATACTCTCCACCTTCTACTGGCAAAGTCAACACCGGAGCTGAAGTCAACTTCTTCTTCAACTCCTCAAAGCTCCTCTGACATTCCTCGCTCCACTCATACTTCAACTCCTTCCTCAACAACTTATGTAAAGGAGACGCTATGGTAGAGAACCCCTCTACAAACCTTCGGTAGTAACCAGCTAACCCCAAGAAGCTCCTCAGTTGCGACACATCCTTAGGTGGAGACCAATTAACCACCGCTTCAATCTTCTTTGGGTCAACCTCCACGCCTCTTTTAGAAACCACATGCCCAAGAAACAATACTTCTTCCAACCAAAAGGCACACTTCGAGAACTTGGCAAATAGTTGCTGCTCCCTCAACCTATGAAAAACAATCCTCAAGTGCTCCTCATGCTCCTTCCTAGTCTTAGAATAAATGAGGATATCATCGATGAACACTATCACGAACTTATCCAAATATTCGTGGAAGACCTTGTTCATGAGAGCCATGAACGCGGCGGGAGCATTGGTGAGACCAAACGGCATTACCAGAAACTCATAGTGTCCATAGCGGGTCCTAAAGGCTGTCATTGGCACCGATCCTTCCTCCACCTTCAACTGGTGATAACCCGACCTCAAGTCTATCTTCGAGAACACTTCAGCCCCTTGCAATTGATCGAAGAGATCGTCTATCCTTGGAAGTGGGTAACGATTCTTGATCGTCACCTTGTTCAACCGCCTATAGTCAATACACATCCGCATCGACCCATCCTTCTTCTTCACAAACAACACCGGTGCCCCCCACGGTGATACGCTTGGCGGATGAACCCCTTATCCAAGAGCTCCTCCAATTGCTCCTTCAACTCCCTTAACTCCGCCGGTGCCATGCGATAAGGTGGAATAGAGATTGGAGCAGTTCCAGGAACCAGCTCTATATTGAACTCCACCTCACGCTCGATCGGTGCTCCGGGTAGTTCCTCAAACACATCCGCAAACTCCCGAGCTACCGGTACCTTCTCCAACTCCTCATTCTGCTCAACTGACACCTGCACCAATAAAGCCTCACACCCTTCTTGGATCAGAGAGAAGGCTTGCATTGCTGAAATTACCCCCATAGGTGCGGATTCTCTCTTCCTAACACCCTTGAACACCACTTGACCAACACCCCCCACCTGAAGCAACACCTCCTTCTTCTGGCAATCAAGCAAGGCCCCATGCCTAGCCAACCAATCCATGCCGAGAATAACGTCGAATTCATTGAAAGGAAGCACCACCAAATCAGCCAAGAACTCTACACCTCCCACTAACACTTTACACCCTCTACACACTCTATCCACCCGAACAGAAGTCCCCAAAGGAGTTCTGACGCCCCAACTAACACCCAAACTACTAGCTACAACACCCAAACTACTCAAACATTTCTCAGATACAAAGGAATGGGTTGACCCCGAATCAAACAAAGCGTAAACGGAAAGATCTAAGATGGAGATCATACCGGTCACCACGTCGTTCGCATTCTCTGCCGCACCTTTAGTGAGAGCGTACAACCTCCCTTGGTCTCCTCCAGCTCCAACAGGCATGGCGTTAGCACCTGTTCCTCGGCCAGCACTCATAACTCCTCGCCCCATACTGCCTCCAACCCTGCCTCCATAGCTCCTAGATGGAGCCCTAGGCCCCTGCACCGATCCCACAGACTGTGCTGGTGCAGCACTCCTCCTCGGACAGATGTTACTCCTATGACCCGGCTGTCCACCAGTGTAGCAGGTCACCGGAGCTGATCTCAGTAAATGACATTCCCCAAAATGTGGCTTCTTGCAGATACCACACATCGGCAACCCTCCCGATGCTCCACTTCTACTCGCCGGTCCCGCCCTACGGCAGGTAGCACTCCTATGACCGGGGAGACCACAGGTATAACAAACCATCACACCCCTCTGTGGAGCAGACTGCGCACCTCAAAAGTCAGAGTAAGATGTCTGAGCCCTCTTAGCCGGGTGGCTATGAGTGACCGAGGGAGAAGGCTGAGTCGACGCCTTCCTCTTCTTCTCTTCCTTCTTCTTGTTCTCCAGCCTTTCCCTTTCCAAAGCCGCTGCCTTAACTGACACAAGGCTCCCCATATCAGCGGTGGTGACTCCCTCCTGAATCTCCACTCTCAACCCATTCTTGAACTTGGTAATGAGCTTCCTCTCCCGGTTGGCCCGCTCATCATACCACTTAGAGAGAGAAGTGAACTCTATGTAATATGCTAGAACGGACTTCTCCCCTTGCTCCAAACGCATGAACTCCTTGGCTTTCTCCTCACGCCAAAGGTCCGAGCAAAAATGATCACGAAACACCTCCACAAACTCATCCAACTCCATCTCTGGCGGAACCACTCGACTCTGTGGCATCGACCTCCACCAATTCAGTGCATGCCCCTTAAGCAGAAAAGTCATTGCCTGCACCTTCAACCCTTCCTCAAGTTCCATTTGCAGGAACTTGTACTCACATTCCTGGAGCCACTGCTCTGCCACCTCAGGATCAGCTGCTTCCCCAATGAACTCCCCAAAATTCCATCCCTTCAACAGACTCGGCTGAAACCTAGGTGCTCCTCCTCCAAAACCCGATTTCCCAGTGGACCTACTTCCCCTTGCTTGACTGGATTCACTACAGGAGGACATTAAACATTTCAGTTGACCGCTCAAGAAACTTCAAACACTCAATTCACCACTTGATTTCAAAACATCCCACCCATTTAAAACAGTTTGACAAAAACCCTTGGAATGTCGGTCCCGTACCGATGTCTCATCCTCCCTCCCAACGAGGTTAATTACTCCCCAAAGAGAGAAGATAATCAACCGGTACAACAGCGACAAACCAGGCTCTGATACCATTTGTAACACCCGTCCCGAATCAACCCGAGTAAACCCGTGGTTGAACCGTCCCAGGTACTACCGAGTAAAAACAAGGGTAAATCAGTGAAATTGGCGTGATCAAAAGACAATAAAAACATAAGAGGCCTCATAAAAACGTGAAACTGGAATCCGGGTACAATCCAAACCATCATAAATCCCCCAATCCAACCATAAACCAGAAGTACATAAAAACCCCCAAAATCCCATAGTCAACTGAAATGAACAGAAAAGTCAACTCCGCGTAATCCCAGTCTTCACCTCATGGCTTCCGTCCAGAACTTCACGAAATCAACCTCGAACTCAAACTCCTCAGCCACCTCTACTAGCCACGAGATCCTGAAAGGGGAAAAGGGATCAATTTCCTATTGAAATTGAGTGAACCCACTGGGCCTACCTACACGTTGTCCTATTCTATGGAGCGGTCCCAACTCCGCACAAGACATTCAACAATGGAACCATACCCAACCCCCCTTTCCATATTTAAATTCCCTAAAAACAGTCTAGGTGATCACGTTGGTCAGTTCTTGTTCTCAAGCACAATTCATAGCATTAGAATAACACAGAACTAATAATCAATCCACGGCACACACACCATCATCAGAACACAACCATCAACCAAGTCACAACCACAACCACAAGCACACAACCGTTCACATTCACATTATCTAGGTGAGTTATTAGGCGCCAAGGAGTTGTCCACACCACCGCCGCCGGCCATCACATCATCCAAACGCATCCACTAGGGATCCTTCCACGAAGGAGAACGACATCCGACGCATCCTCAAGGGATCCTTCCACTAAGGAGAACGACAACCATCCTTGATATCCAACCAAGGGATTCACCCCAGTGAATCAGACTCAAACCATCGGTATTTCGGGTGGGGCAGTGTGGGCTCCTTCAGGTTCTACTTCCACATACAAGTTTTAACATAGAACTTCCAACTCATCACAATTCATCCACAACCACAACCCAATTCACACCATCCACATTATAACACCATTCACCACGCACACGTATTCCATCCAATACACGCCCCTGTCACATCTCAACCACAATCAATAAAGGTAACCGGCTAGCTCACCGGCCACCCCCACCTGCAAGTACAGGGGAGGCCATGTCATGAGTCTAGGGGTCACCCACCTGTCCCTCATACTCAGAGCGACCCCACATTGGCAGGGCAACTCTCCTGCATCCACAACCAGCAATTCATAATATCATAGCACCTGCACTCATTTCCCAACCATCCTAATTCTCATTTCTATGTCAATCCATTACTTGATTCACTTCAGCTCACACCCAACCCCAAATCATAGCAATCAACAACAACAATCAATCACGGCAATCATCAATAGCAATCAAGTACATTCACAGAACAGTTTATCCCCTTTTACGCTCATCATTTTCATGCATAACCTAGGTTTTGTTCTAAGTCCAATTGAAACTCCTCACGCTGTCCAAACTACTTACACAACGCTAAGCACTCACCTGGAATAGAAGACGAGGCTCTAATCGTCTTCTAGTTCCCCAGAAACTCGATTTCCAACCACCAAACTCGTAGCTCTACCCTTCCTTACTGCTCACGACCTACACCCAGAAACCCAAAATGGAGGTTAGCGATCTCTTCTCCTCGTCGCTACGAATCCATAGCAACAAACGGAACTCAATTCCGACCTCTACAGCTCCCGGAATCACCCTTCGAAGATTGCTCGCACTAGGTTCGTCAATGGCTTTTCGGGGAGAGAGAAAGGGGAAAGAAGTTATGAATTTCCGTGCAAATCCGTCCTTTTATGCACGAAAAGTGCGCCTGGTATGTCAAAATGTGCGCCGGTGCACATTTTGAATATTCCGCCGAAAGTTTGCTGAATTAATTGAAAAGTGCGCCTGGCACTTCTAAAAGTGCGGCTGCGCACTTCAGGGCCCAAAATCAGCACTTTTTGGTGCATCACCATTCCCCTCTTTGCAACTTCGACCCAACTTAAACCCGAATGACCCAAAACTCAAGGGGAGCTTAAGAGCACTGATTCCAGTACCCTAGCCTACCGATCTTGAGTTCCAAACCGTTTGGTTGAGCGGGGATGTTACACAACCCACGGCTGGAGTCCGTTTTGAATTATTTAGTCAGTCTTTTTCGTCGTTCGAGTCGATTTTGGGGAGCCAAAGTGTCAGATTTCTTTTATTTTCGTCTGTTCTGTGTCAGGTCAAATTTTCACCGAAAACTCCTCAGATTTTTCGGCGAAAACTTTAGTTGGTTCGAGTCTGTTTTCCAGTGGGTTTTCAAAGTTGTTTTCGCCGAAAAACTTCCAAAGTTTTCGGCGAAATGTTTAGTCTGTTTGAGTCTGTTTCTGTTTTTGAATTAGTTTTCGCCGAAAATTTCTAAAGTTTTCGGCGAAAATGTTTAGTTAAGTCGTCTGTCTTTGTTTTCAAAGTAGTTTTCGCCAAAAACTTCACCAGTTTTTTGGCGAAAACTTTAGTTGGGTCAGAAAATTTTCGAAAACCTTTTCAAAAAAAATAAAATAAAAGAGAGAGTCAAAATATTTTCAAAATTCCCCTAACCGTCTTTGTTCGACTTTTATTATGTGTGGATCCGGGGCACTTGTCCCGTTATCCTTTTGATCTTTTTGTTGTTTTTGTTTTTGTAGGAACTTGAGTAGCTACTCCGCTCCACTCCGGACTCTCCGTGCTCATCCGCTACACCGACCATCACCTTCTAGGTTCTTCGTATCTCTCTACCCTAGTTTAGTCCTATGAGGACACATAACGATTTAAGTGTGGGGTAGGATGCTAGAGAACCTTGCATGAACTTGATTGCCCATAATTGTGTGTTGTGTGTTTCTCTGTGCCTTTCCAGTTTCTCTAGCATTAGAATGGCTCGGTTCTTGATTTTTTGATGTTAAGTTGTTGTTCAATCTGTCATAATGATGCTTAGACTGCTTAACCTAGAACCTGAAAACCAACGTGTATACTTTGATGCTAAATTGCTTGGTCAGAACAAATTTTTAAAAATCACACTTGTAGTTTGTAGCCTTGATTGCATGAAAATGACCGAATCCGACTAGCAAACCAAATGTGAGCTTTTGATCCATTGCATGTAACTTGCAATTTCAATTCTTTTTGAGTGATTTTCTGTTTGCTTGAATGAGTTAGAATTTGCATGAGACCTACTCGAGACCACACGATGACACGAGTTCTAGAATGATACTAAGCCAGATAGCCTACCAAACGTTAAATCCATTAGGTTTAAACCCTTGAGCTTGGCCTGTTCTTTTGGTTCGATAATACATTACAGCCATTTTCCATTCTTTCAGTTGATCCCCGGTTGTTGTAGTTCTAGATTGACCTACCAGAAGTCGGTTTGTGGTAACCTGCCTATAGCCATTAAACAGGTGGTCTTAGCTATTATGTCCAAACGTGTAAACCCCTCTAGCAACTAAAAGAAAGAATCGGCAGAAAAAGAAAAAAAATAGAAAAAGAAGAAAAGAAGCAAGTTTCAAAAAAAAAGAAAGAAGAAAAATCAGAAAAGCCAAAAAGTTTTAAGTTCAATAAACGTTCTTCTCTCTACATATGGAAGAACGAAGTCAAAAGAAAAGTTGAAAAGAAAAAAATTGTGTAAGAAAAATAATAAAGTGCTAGGTTGCTTGAGGGTATCATAGGACGAGCGTTCACTATTCCACCCGTGTCTGGTTAGACGGTAGGAAGCCATAGGCTAGATTCGAGGGAAGTTAGTCGAAAGCTACACCGCACCAAAGCCCTCATCATACATTCCCATCATCCATCGCTTCATAAACCCTTGTAGTGTAGAATTCGTTACAGTCCTAGCGGGGAAGTCCTTCTTGACTAGTTACTCGTGTTGTCACAGTGGTGGAGATGTGGTCGAATTGCAAACTTATGACAGAATTCAGTAACAGAAAATGATTGAGAGCATAAACACGTCCTTAAACACAGAGAGTGAGAGCTTCCCGTTTACTAAATATTTCCTGTGTGAGGAGTCTGGTCGGTCAGGGCAAATTCGAGCATAATTGGTTACTATTACTTGTCGTGTGTAGTTTTTAGTGAGACCAGGTTGTTTGGCTGATCAGTATGCATGTTAGGTTTCTTGTTCTAGGAATTATCTGTCTAATAATTCATTGTGTATGATTGAACTTCAATTAAATAAATCTTATCATTTGCGAACCTGAGCATTTCTATTCAGTTTGCTTGAGGACAAGCAAAAGCTTAAGTGTGGTATTTTGATGACACTCGATTTGACGTGATTATCAGCCTCATTTAAGCGACATTTCCTTGCTTAAGACATGGTTTTTAGGGTAGAATAGGAATATTCAATCAAATGCCCTATCTCGTGCCATTTGTGTTACTTTAGCCTGTTTTGGGTCTATTTGATGGTTTCTAGTGTTTCTATGATAGCACAGGATTTTGCCATCAAATAAGTAGCCAAGGACGTGTCTAAGGCGTTGGAACCTCAAGGAATCGCACTGGAATCGATCCAAGGAGCCAATCAAGTCGAACCAATTCCTGCCCCGGTTTACACCAAAGTTTTCACCGAAAATCCCTTAGTGTTTTTGGCGAAAACCCTAGCACAAATCCACTGATGTCAACCAAAGGAAGTTTTCGGCGAAAACACTAAGTTTTCACCGAGAACCGTTGGACCGAAAACCACAGAAGAAATAGCCGGCGGCCACCCCCTTTTACAAAGGAATTTTCGCTGAAAATTCCTTAACATTTTCGGCGAAAATATCATTTAAAATCTGGCAGATTAGGGTTAAGTATAAATACTTAAACCAGCGGCCCAGAACTGATATACCTGATAATATCAATTAATTTCAGAACTCTCTAGAGTTCGGGAGAGAGTTTAGAGAGTTCAAAGAATCATGGAGAGATCGTGACACCATACCTTCACCTCGGAGACTCGGAGCTTGGATTGAAGATTACTGGAGATGTATTCCTTGTTTGTTTTTGATTCTCTTGTTTCTGATTTGAGTAGTTAAACTCGTAGAGCTTAGATTAGATGAACCCTAAGTGACCCAGGGCTTTAAAGCGGTCACGGATCGGCGGTAATTAGATTCAAAGTGCAATCAGTTTCTCTTTGCATGGTTGTTTTCTTCTTGATTATTTATGTTTCTTTTCTGGTTGATCGCCTAGATTAGGTTTTTGCAAGCTAGGGTTAGTCGCCAGACGTAGTCGTTAGACAGTTCCCTACTTTGGCGCTTAAACTTGTCTTCCTTGATAAACTAGTTTAGATTCTTGTTAAGTTGAGGATAGAAGCGAACGCTCGCCTCTCTTTAAAACATCAATTCAACCAGTTAACCTAATCATTGGAGTGGCCTTTCGCAGGAACCAGTTAGGGTTAATCCGCTGCAAGAGTAACTCATAAATTGTTAGTAATTGCACCAGTTAATTAAGTCATTGCGAGAGGCGACCGTACCCGGGCGGCTAGTTAATCTTGGTAGTTAGAGCGGATAGAGCGAACGTTCGCCGGTCTTAAACCTAAGGGTCAGGAGTTATGGTGGTGTATAGAAATTGATTGAATGAGAATTGAAAACCGCTGGTCTTGTGATTGCTGCTGCCTTTGTGATCTAAGGGGGATTCAAAATCTAAGCTTCTCTGTCGTCTGTCTGAACCAACCAATCATTCTGTCTTTTAATTTTATTTTTATTTTCCTCCATCTTAGTCTAGAAGTCGTGGAACTCACACCACACACGAAGTGTTTAAACCTGAATAAATTGCCAGCTTCTTTGAGTAGTCGATTAGAAGAAACCCTGTGGAATACGATCTGCTTAGCTTTCCAGCTTGGTAGTATTTGATCACTATCCTGCAATTTAATGCTGCAGTTTTAGCGGTATCAAATAACTAATCTACCAAGGTAGACTAGATCGTATTCTACTCGAGGTCTCTTCTTCTTGTCTACTCAAATATGTTGGCAAATTACTTGATTTAAACAAATTGTGCGTGGTGTGAGTTCCATGACTTCTAATCTAATAAACAAAGGAAAAATAAAAGACAGAAAAAGTAAAAAGGTTGACTAACAGGACGATAGACGAGCTTAGACTTCGAATCCCCCTTAGATCACTAAGGCAACAACAATCACAAGACCAGCGGTTTTCAATTCTAATTCAATCGGTTTCTATACACCACCATAACTCCTTACCCTTAGGTTTAAGACCGGCGAACGTTCGTTCTATCCGTTCTAGCTACCAAGATTAATTAGTCGCCCGAGTACGGCCGCCTCTTGCAACGACTTAACTTAACTGGTGGGATTACTAACGATTTATGAGTTACTCTTGCAGTGGATTAACCCTAACCGGTTCCTACGAAAGGGACACTCCAATTATAAGGTTAACTGGTTGAATTGATGTTTTAAAGAGAGGCGAGCGTTTGCTTCTATCCTCAACTTAACAAGAATCTAAACTAGGTGATCAAGGAAGACAAGTTTATGTGCCAAAGCAGGGAAGCTGTCTGGCGACTAACCCTAGCTTGCATAAACCTAATCTAGGCGATCAACCAAAGAAGAAACATAAACAGTGAAGAACAAAACAACCATGCAAAGAGAAACTGATTGAACTTCGAATCTAATTACCGCCAATCCGTGACCGCTTTAAAGCCCTAGGTCACTTAGGGTTCATCTAATCTAAGCTCTACGAGTTCAGCTACTCATAACGATAACAGAAGAATCAAAGGCAACAAAGGAAATCATCATACAGAGGAAGAACAGATAAGAACTGAAAAACCTAATTCTGACGACTCCGGCGAAGCTTCGATCTCCTGGATTTCCAACTTTAAGCTTCGAGCTTTCCGAAGTGGAAGGATGGCGTCACGATCTCTCCACGGATCTTCGAACTCTCTAAACTCTATCTATCGACCCTAAGGTCGTGGCTAATCAGCCAAAATTCGTGTATATCTAATCTGGCTTCTAAAAGTCTATATATAACCCCAGAAACCCTTTACAAGTTGGAAAAGGCTGAAAATTAGGGTTTCTGCCCGGATTTTCAAAGGAATTTTCGCCGAAAACATCACCAGGTTTTCGCCGAAAATGTTCGTTAAAAACCGGCTCCAACTTGTTTCGATGATTCCCGCTCCGTTTGAACTCCGATTTGGTCCCCGTTTAAAGCGTTGGACTCGTGAGAGAGTCCTCTATAATGTGGTAACCTGGAGGCTCAACATAAAAGCTCAAAAAAAGGGTAAAAATAGCCAATAAATGGACATGTATGCACTAGGAGCCTAGAATTACATAATAAACACATTTTCACCAAATATTCATCAGAATGGCATCAAAGGGGCATGAAATGTTGCTTAAATGGGGATGAAAATCACATCAAATCGAGTGTCATCAATACCCCACACTTAAGCTTTTGCTTGTCCTCAAGCAAACTGAACTAGAACATACTCAAATTCACAAATGACACGAGATTAAACTGAGATTCAATTCTAACAATTTGGTTTAGACTGTTCCACGTAGAAAGAGTGACCTACACATGCAAGAACATCAACCAAATAAATTTTCGATCTCACTAATCTGTGCACACTTCAAGTAGTAGTTTTAACAAAGCACGTTTCTTGGGAAAACAATTAATCATAATTAACCGACTATGATAACACCAATTCTAATCAAAAAGACTTTAAGCTCTAGCCATGATGTGGATGCGGAGGTAGGAAAAGTGATGTGACTATCGACTCGACTTCATCCGTTTCTAGATCTGTACGTTACATGTTCTAGCTAGGACCGATTTAAACAATGATTTATTTCAAGTTCAACTTCTTCCTTCAATTGATTTACTACATACTAGTGCTCGATACCAAACACTTCACTTAGGTGTTGGACCTGCCTAGCTCACAGTATTTGTGCTTATGCTAGTGCTCAACCCGAACACTTCACTTAGGTGTCGGGCTTGCCTAGCTTCATTTTCAGCACTTTAAAGAACTTAACATTAACTTGAACAACTCAATTACTTGATTTAACAATTTAGCCATTTGATCCTAGATAGTTATAACTTTTACACAAGATTTCGAATTGGATTTCCGTCTAATCTCAAGCCACAATCACAGGTGAACAAATATGGAGTGGTAAAACATGGGAGAAGCTAGCATTTATCATCTTAGAACGGTGTTATCGAGCTTTGTTATTAACAAGTCAATCAATTCAATTAATTCAAGTTTCAACTACCGAAGTGATTTGTGATCTGTTCTGACCTAGACTCATTTAATATCAGTTTTGACACGTTGGTTACAGGTTCTAAGTGGAACAGTCTAGACGTCATTGTTTACAATTGAAGTCAATTTAACATCAGAAGTCAAGAATTGAGCAATTCTATGCTAGAGAATTTTCAAATTTCAGCCACAGAATCATAGATAGCAAGCAAGATCATGCATAATCCTAGACTCCTACCCCACACTTAAACGGTTATGTGTCCTCACAGAACTAATCTAGAGTAAAGAGATACGAAGAACCTGGAAGGTGATGATCAGTGTAGCGGATGAGCACGGAGAGTCCGGAGTGGAGCGGAGTAGCTACTCAAGTTCCTACAAAAACAAAAACAACAAAAAGATCAAAAGGATACCGGGACAAGTGCCCCGGATCCACACATAATAAAAGTCAAACAAAGACGGTTAGGGGAATTTTGAAAATATTTTGACTCTTTTTTTTTTTGAAAAGGTTTTTGAAAATTTTCTGACCCAACTAAAGTTTTCGCCGAAAAACTGGTGAAGTTTTCGATGAAAACTACTTTGAAAACAAAGACAGACGACTTAACTAAACATTTTCGCCGAAAACTTTAGAAGTTTTCGGCGAAAACTAATTCAAAAACAAAAACAGACTCAAACAGACTAAACATTTCGCCGAAAACTTTGGAAGTTTTTCGGCGAAAACAACTTTGAAAACCCACTGGAAAACAGACACGAACCAACTAAATTTTCGCCGAAAAATCTGAGGAGTTTTTGGCGAAAATTTGACCTGACACAGAACAGACGAAAATAAAAGAAATCTGACACTTTGGCTCCCCAAAATCGACTCGAACGATGAAAAAGACTGACTCAATAATTCAAAACGGACTCCAACCGTGGGTTGTCTCCCACGAAGCGCTCTTGCTTAACGTCTTTGAGCCGGACGGTACCTCTTAGGGGCCCCAACTTAGGAGTTCCTTGAAGTCAATCGTCTTCTTCAAGGCTAGCGGTTGAGTGCCATGTAGCACTCCAGATGGGTGATGCAGCCGGTAGTGCTCCAGTAGATTGTGGTTCTGGTTGGATGACCAGTTCTTCTCGAATTCTCCTACTGGAGGAGGAAAGAGGTACTACGGCGCGGCATGATTAATGAGCTCCATCTTCTCTACCTGATGATCATCCAGAGGTCTCTCTGGATTGAGTATGTAAACTTCTAAATCAATGACCTTGTTGCTTTCCACGTGTTCGTCTCTGGCTTGATTTACAGGTTGACTCGGCGGAAGTGTAGGTGAGGGTATCTCCTCAATCTCTATGTGCTCCTCTTCGGCTTCAACTTCAGGATGAATTGGCTCTATGTCTTCATCAACCACCATCGCCAAGGATTCTTCTAGCTCATAATAGTCATGGATAGGATCATCATCTTCTTCTTCGAATAGCTCTTGAGCATCTTCTATCATTAACTGCTTTGGTTGCTCGAGCTTGATGTCCGTCGTGAGATGAGCTTGTAGCATTGAAGAGATATTATCCAAGGCAGATTGGGTTCTCGACGAGCATTGTTGATGTTCATGAAGCATCTCTTCGTTATCTCTAGCGCCTCTTCGATGCTCTTGTTGGTGTATCTCTTGGTAGCCTTGTAGCATTGAAGAGATCTTATCAAAGAGGGAGTCAAATCTCACCGTCTGTTGTTGTTGTTGTTGATGTAGCATTTCTCGATAATCATCGGGATATGGTGCTTCATTGATGTACCGCTCTCGGTACCGGTCATCCCACCTGTTACCCTGCATAATCAAAACTAAGAAGCACTACCCAGGTAAATCATGAAAATATGAAGGAAAATAAATGGTAAGGCAGAAAGGTAGAAGAATAATTTGCCAACTCTTCTTTCAAACAATTAGAAGAGTCCCCGGCAACGGCACCAATTTGATGCTGCAGTTTTAGCGGTATCAAATAACTAATCTACCAAGGTAGACTAGATCGTATTCTACTCAAGGTCTCTTCTTCTTGTCTACTCAAATATGTTGGCAAATTACTTGATTTAAACAAGTTGTGCGTGGTGTGAGTTCCACGATTTCTAATCTAATAAACAAAGGAAAAATAAAAGACAAAAAAAGTAAAAAGGTTGACTAACAGGACGATAGACGAGCTTAGACTTTGAATCCCCCTTAGATCACCAAGGCAACGACAATCACAAGACCAACGGTTTTCAATTCTAATTCAATCGGTTTCTATACACCACCATAACTCCTTACCCTTAGGTTTAAGACCGGCGAACGTTCGTTCTATCCATTCTAGCTACCAAGATTAATTAGTCGCCTGGGTACGCTCGCCTCTCGCAACGACTTAACTTAACTGGTGGGATTACTAACGATTTATGAGTTACTCTTGCAGTGGATTAACCCTAACCGGTTCCAACGAAAGGCACACTCCAATTATAAGGTTAACTAGTTGAATTGATGTTTTAAAGAGAGGCGAGCGTTCGCTTCTATCCTCAACTTAACAAGAATCTAAACTAGGTGATCAAGGAAGACAAGTTTATGCGCCAAAGCAGGGAAGCTGTCTGGCGACTAACCCTAGCTTGCATAAACCTAATCTAGGCGATCAACCAGAGAAGAAACATAAACAGTGAAGAACAAAACAACCATGCAAAGAGAAACTGATTGAACTTCGAATCTAATTACCGCCAATCCGTGACCGCTTTAAAGTCCTGGGTCACTTAGGGTTCATCTAATCTAAGCTCTACGAGTTTAGCTACTCATATCAGAAACAAGAGAATCGAAAACAAACAAGGAATACATCTCAGGTAGGAAGAACAGAGAAGAACTGTAAAACCTAATTTGACGAATCCGTGAAGCTTCAATCTCCGGTAATCTTCAATCCAAGCTCCGAGTCTCTGAGGTGAAGGGATGGCGTCACGATCTCTCCACGATTCTTTGAACTCTCTAAACTCTCTCCCGAACTCTGGAGAGTTCTGAAATTAATTGATATTATCAGGTATATCTGTTCTGGGCCGCTGGTTTAAGTATTTATGCTTAACCCTAATCTGCCGAATTTTAAATGATATTTTCGACGAAAATATTAAGGAATTTTCGGCAAAAATTCCTTTCTAAAAGGGGGTGGCCGCCGGCTGTTTCTTCTGTGGTTTTCGGTCCAACGGTTCTCGGTGAAAACTTAGTGTTTTCGCCAAAAACTTCCTTCGGTTGACATCAGTGGATTTGTGCTAGGGTTTTCGCCAAAAACACTAAGGGATTTTCGGTGAAAACTTTAGTGTAAACCGGGGCAGAAATTGGTTCGACTTGATTGGCTCCTTGGATTGATTCCGGTGCGATTCCTCAAGGTTCCAACGCCTTAGACACGTCCTTGGCTACTTATTTGACGGCAAAAACCTGTGCTATCATAGAAACACTAGAAAACCATCAAATAGACCCGAAACGGGCTAAAGTAACACAAATGGCACGAGATAGGGCAATTGATTGAATATTCGCTATTCTACCCTAAAAACCATATCTTAAGCAAGGAAATGTCGCTTAAATGAGGCTGATAATCACGTCAAATCGAGTGTCATCAATTTGTTCTTTGTTCTCTATGTTTCTTGTCTGGTTTGGCCACCTAGATTATATTCTTGTTAAGATAAGGATAGAAGCGAACGCTCGCCTTACTTTAAAACACCAAATCGAACAATTAACCTAATCATTGGAGTGTGCCTTTCGTAGGAACCAATTAGGGTTAATCCACTGCAAGAGTAACTCATAATTCGTTAGTAATTGCACCAGTTAGTTAAGTCGTTGCGAGAGGCGACCGTACCCGGGCGGCTAATTAATCGTGGTAGCTAGATCGGATAGAGTGAACGTTTGCCAGTCTTAAACCTAAGGGTCAGGAGTTATGGTGGTGTCTGTGAACTGAATGAACTAGAATTGAAAATAGTTGGTCTGTTGACTGCCAATGCTCTGGTGATCTAAGGGGGATTCGAAGTCTGAGCTCACCTGTCGTCTGTCAAAGTCAATCAACCAATCTCGTTTATTTTTGCATTTAATATTTGTTTCATTTTACCTCGCTTTTTAGTATAGAAGTCGTGGAACACACACCACGCACTACATGTACAACTTTGAGTAAAATTTGTCATCATATTTGAGTAAGCAAGTAGAAGAGGCCCATGGAATACGATCTACCCTAACTTCTAGCTTGGTAGTTAGTTGATTGACCGCTCTACAATCGTTCACCAAATTGGCGCCGTTGCCGGGGAATTCTTCTATTTCGTTGAAAGAAGAGTTGGCATTTTTACTCCTCTACCTTTCCATCTTTCATTTCCCGTCACACTTCAATTTTACACCAGTTGTTTTTGTTTTTGTCCCTTGCAGATCATAGCAGGTACAGAATTGAATTACCTCCGTTCCATCTTTCCCATCCGCAATGGCTGCTCCAAAGAGTCTTGCGGACTACAGTAAGCCGAACGCGTCTAACGTTTGGTCTCCCATTGTCGTACCTCATGATGACAACGATCGTGACTATGAGATCAAGATCCCCTTCCTGGGACTAATTTCTAGGGACATACAATTCGAAGGAAAGCCAGATGATAATCCCTGCACACATATATCTGACTTTCTGGCTGTCTGTGAAACTTTCAAGTCTGGAAACCTCAACAAGAATGCTTTATGTCTCCGAGCTTTTCCATTTTCTCTCAGAGGTACAACTAAGCAGTGGCTTGGAAGCAAACCACCAGGTCATTACACTAACTGGGAGGCACTAGCTTAAGATTTTGTTGAGGAGTACTTCCCTCCAGCAAGGACAACTGCTTACAAGGACCGCATCTCCAGGTTTACTCAGAGAGAAGATGCAAGCCTGTACGACACTTGGAATGAATTCTAGTCCCTTCTCTTCAACTGCCCTCACCATGGGTATGAACAGAGGCAGCTGGCTGAATTCTTTGCTCGTGGTATGCGCGAAGAATCTGCAAAGTGGGTCAACTCCCTAGCTGGCGGTGATTGCACCGCCCTTACTCCTTAGGAAGCTCTTCTGCATTTTGCTAGCTGTGCTTTAAAATCCAAAAACTGGGAGAGGCAAAGAGAAGGAACCAAGAGTCAGATGAGCATTGCAGAGCAGATCAAGGCAGAGGTTTAGAAACATCTACAGGCAGTTGGTATCCCCTTCAATCCCCCGTTATCTACCATCTTTTCGGCTGACTGTGGATGGTGTGGAACCTGTGCTCATAACGGTGGAAGCTGCCTCAACTTTGGTAAAACAGAAGTCTGGTCTGTAGAAGAGGTGAACTTCGTTGGTCAAGGCTTCGCCAACAATCAAAAAGGCTACGCCGGTTACAGAAACTACGTACCGCAGAACCAGTACAACGGGTTTGCAGATCCGTACCAAAGACCTTCGAGATTCATTGGAGGATAGCAACAGTTCCAAGCAAAGCCGTATTACAATAGAGACATAGATTATGAGAAGAAGTTCGATCAGATCATGAGCAGACTCGACGACCACGACAATCAGTTAAAAGCTCAAGCCGCACTCAATCAAGGACAGAGGGCTCAAAGCCAAAGGATAGAAGATGCAATAAGCAATATGACAAGACTTTTCACTAGCAATCCCTTCCTGAATCAGACGGCATTTCAAGCAGATCTCGGTGCACAGAGTGAACACGCTCAAGCTATTACCACCAGGAGCGGCAAGCAAACAACCGACCCAAAGGCTCCGGAACCTGACGTGATACCAGATGCCAGTACTTCCATGGATATGCCAGAGATTGAAGATATCACAGAAGAGGAAGAAGAAGCATCGGCTCCCCCTCCCAAGACAGCTCCTGAGCCCGTCTTGGCGCCATATATACCTCAGATCCCCTTTCCAAAAGCTGCAATGAGCAAAGCCAAGGATCACGACACCCAGTATAAGAAATGATACAATGTTCTTAAGACTGCAGAGATCAAGATACCAGTAACAGAAGCTGTAGAGATTATACCACCACTTGGGAAGTTCTTTAAGGATCTCGTGAAGAAAGTGAAGAACGGGGAGGCGTACTCTGTCACGCTCACTAACAAATGCGCTCCTCTCTTCGGAGCGCCATCTCCCACAAGACAGCCGCCACCACCGCCAACTAAGTGTTCTGATCCCGGTCCTTTTACATTACCATGCATCATTAATGGGATTAAAATTGATCGTAGTTTGGCAGATTCTGGTGCTTCTATTAATGTTATGCCTGTTTATCTGTATGAAAAGTTGAACCTAGGGAAATTAAAACCGCTTACTTTGCATCTCGTGTTAGCCGATAGGTCTGTCAAACTGCCTAGGGGTGTGATAGAAGACGTAGCTGTTTGCTGTGGCACTTTTACCATAATTGTAGATTTTGTTGTTCTAGACACCCGTGAGTTAGACGGAACGCTTATCCTAGGTCGACCCTTCTTAACAATTGCTGGTGCAAATATTAACTGCAAACAAGGCCTGTTGACTTTAAAGCGGTCACGGATCGGCGGTGATTAGATTCGAAATTCATTCAGTTTCTCCTTCATGTTTGATTTGTTCTTTGTTCTCTATGTTTCTTGTCTGGTTTGGCCACCTAGATTAGATTCTTGTTAAGCTAAGGATAGAAGCGAACGCTCGCCTTACTTTAAAACACCAAATCGAACAATTAACCTAATCATTGGAGTGTGCCTTTCGTAGGAACCAATTAGGGTTAATCCACTGCAAGAGTAACTCATAATTCGTTAGTAATTGCACCAGTTAGTTAAGTCGTTGCGAGAGGCGATCGTACCCGGGCGGCTAATTAATCGTGGTAGCTAGATCGGATAGAGCGAACGTTCGCCAGTCTTAAACCTAAGGGTCAGGAGTTATGGTGGTGTCTGTGAACTGAATGAACTAGAATAAAAAATAGCTGGTCTGTTGACTGCCAATGCTCTGGTAATCTAAGGGGGAATCGAAGTCTAAGCTCACCTGTCGTCTGTCAATCAACCAATCTCGTTTATTTTTGCATTTAATCTTTGTTTCATTTCACCTCGCTTTTTAGTATAGAAGTCGTGGAACTCACACCACGCACTACGTGTACAACTTTGAGTAAAATTTGTCATCATATTTGAATAAGCAAGTAGAAGAGGCCCGTGGAATACGATCTACCCTAGCTTCTAGCTTGGTAGTTATTTGATTGACCACTCTACAACCGTTCACCACTCGTCCTTATCCTTTGTTCTTGTGGGTGTTTGGGTAGTAGGAGAGTAGTTGTAGTTTGTAGATTAGGAGGAGTTGGCTGGTGGAGTAGAGCTTAGAAGTCTTGGGTTAAGCTAGATAGAGTGGTTGTAGGGTGTAGAGTCTTAGTGTGGTGGTGTTTGTTAGTAGTGCTCTTTCCTTGGTTGCTTATGTTCTTGTGTTGTTGTGTTCTTGTGGTGCTTTCGTTGTTCGATTGTGCGTGTTTGTTAGAAGGAAGTTCAGAGTAGGGGTGAGTGGTGTCTTTAGAGGGTGTGAGTCGCCAGAACCGTTAGAGGAAATTTCGGGAGGTAATGTGATCTTCTATTGCTACATTTGTTGCTGTGATTTATGGTTGCTTTGCTAGAGTGAGTCAGGTTGTGATTTCGGGGATTAAATCTCTTAAAGTTGGGGAGACTTGTAACATCCCCGCCCAACCGAACGGGTTAGAACTCAAGTTTGGGTGACAAGAGTACTGGAAATGGTACTTGTAAAGGTTTCTTGAGGTCTGGGACATTCGAGTTTGTGTCAGGTTGAAGTTACGATTAAGCTAGCGGTGCAATGTACAGTACATGGCCGTGTAGTGTGATACACGCCGTGTATCACAATACACGCCGTGTATTCAAGGTGCACGCCGTGTACCTTAATAGTGGAAATTCGTCGAAGATGGCAGAGGGTGATACACGGCCGTGTATCTATGATACACGCCGTGTATCATGATACACGCCGTGTATCGTGTGCTGGGTATTTAAGATGGGTTTTGACGGGTTTTTCCAACTTTTCCCAACTTCGTCTTTCCCCGAAATTCTTTTGACGAACCAAAATTCCCCAAGTTTCAATCCTTGATTCCGGGAGTTGTAGAGCTCCGATTGGTGATCCGTTGGTTGCTACGCATTTGTGGCGACAAGAGGAAGAGATCGCACATTGTGGTCTAGCTTGTTTGGAGTAGGCTACTTTCAGTGAGGAGGAGAAGGGCTATGACTTTGGAGTGGTAGAGCTTGGTCGTTCGGGTTCTGGGAGTTGTTTTAGAGCCTCGTCTTCTTGTCAGGTGAGGGTTTAGCGTACGATAGGTAGTATGGTCAGTGTGAGGAGTTGCAATTCTGACTTAGAAGAATGTAGGGCTTTGTATGAAATTGAAAGAGAGTAAAAGGGGAATTGTTCTGTGAATTGATTGCAGCGAACTTGTGGTTGATGGTGCTTGTTGTATGCATGTTTATATGATGAATTGTTTGATGATAGCGGGCTGTTTGTTATGTGCCATGAATTGGGGAAAGATTAACCTTGATGCTTAATGGATTGGATGTAGTAACAAGTGTAGGAGGGTTGGGGTATAATGTTGTAACTGTGTTTCTGCCTGGAATTGGTTATTGTGGTTGCAGGAGGGTGGTCGTGCCAATGTGGGGTCACCTTAATTGACGAACAGGTGGATGGTCCCACCAATGTGGGGTCATCCAATGAAGGATGTACATGAGGGTAACCCTACGACTCATGACATGGCTTCCCCTGTACTTGCTGGTGGGGGTGGCCGGTGAGCTAGCCGTTTACCCTTAAACTGTTTGTGCAGTGGGAAGCATTGAATGACTTGTGATGTGTGGTTATGTGTGATGTGGATTGTGATGATGCAATGTGTATGTGTTTGACTGTGGAGGTGTGTGAATGAGTGCAAGTGGTACATTGTGGGTTATGGTTAAGTATGCGAATTATGGTGTTGTTGTTGGTGGTGGGAAATGATGTGAATCTTGAAGGTTGGATTGAATGATGTGAATGAGTCGTGTGATGAGTATGACGGTTGGTTGTAAGTGTTAAGTAATTGGTTGTGTTGAATGAATGGTAGAACCGGTAGGAGTCCACACTGCCCACCTTGAGTTATGATGAGTTGTGTCCGGTTCATGTTGAGTGAATCACTCTGGTTAGCTACCAGGGATTTATGTTGAGTCGGTCTACGTCGAGTGGATCACCCGGGTAAAGTACCAGGGATTGTTGGTGTTATCGTCTACGTTGAGTGGATCACCCTGGGTTGTTTTACCGGGGATTGTTGGCCGTCAGTGGTGGTGTGGAGCAACTCTTAGGCGCCTAATTAACTCACTTAGAATTAAATGCCGTGATGAGTCTGTGTGATGGAGATCGGTTGGTTTATGTTGTTGATGTCTGTAACTGTTAAGTTGGGATATATGAGTTGTGTGAATGTGATGCTATGTTGCTATTCTTTGATGCTATGGGATAATCCTGGACTGAATGTCGAACCGTGTGCATGATGAACTTGATTATGTGGTTGCGTTGCCTAGTGATTGTGTATTGCTGATTTTGTAAACTGTGTATTCGGGTTGTTGAGGTAAGTGCTTGTGTGATCACCTAGTAGCATGTTAGGATTAAAATGAGTTGGTTGTGTCAGATTCCGCTGTGTTGTTTGTGTGTGGAGTTGGGATCGCTCCTAGGCTAGGTTTGGCGCATAGGTAGACCCAGTGGGTTCACTCAGTTTCAATAGGAAGCTGATCCCCTCCCAGTTTCTCTTTCAGGTGCTCGTGGCTAGTGCTAGGTTGGAGAGACAGTTGACGGTTAAGTTCGAGAAGGTTACCTGTTGGAACCATGAGGTGAAGATCGGTGATTTGCTTGGAGTTGACTTAATTCTGTATTTATTATATTTCAGTTGACCATGTTATTTGGGTTGGGAACTTTTGTAAACCTCTTGAGGTTGGATTGGATTTGATTTTCTGTTTTATGTTGGTTTTATGATGGATTTTATATTGGGGGCCTCCGTTCGATTGTGGATTTTAATGAGAAGTTTAATCCTTTCTTTTATTATTTCGTGTTTTGGTTAAACCTGTGCTTGAGTGGCGTTCGATCTCGGTTCAACCTTGGGTAAACTGGGCTGATTCGGGATGGATGTTACAACCCATCCCTGAAAGAATTGAGGAAGCTACCACGAAGTTGCCACCCGATTAGGAAGAAGATCGCCTAATCCGGGCCGGCGTAGGAAACACGCCCGGGCGCCGGATTAGGGTTTCCCGGTTTGCCTAAATAGGCTATTTTCTTCGGCCCCAAGACTCCTTTTGACTTGTTTTGTGTTTTCCTTTTTAGTTAAACTATTTAGGAAGAATTTAGCTTATTTTGGACTTTAGATTATTTAATTAGTTGAATAGGAAGTAGCTATTTAAGGAAGGATTAGGAGAGCTTGTTCCCTAACTCCTCCTATAAATAGAGGCTATCGGCCACCCTTGTAAACTCACCCTTTGATTAATAAACTTCCATTCAGAATATATGTTCTTTTCCCTTTAAGCCTTTGCTCGTTGTTGAATTGCTTAAGGTTGGCTTATCATCAAGAGCATCCATCTCTTGCATGGCACCCTCGATTTGATAATTCTGGTTCCTAGCTCACCTGAAGCTATTCAAAGTCTAATTCCATCCTGGTTTCCATAGGTTCTCTTATTTCTAGGAGCATCAACTTGCGGTGGTTAGGGTCACGGAGCATAGTCGGTCGTGGTTCACATCATAGATGGCGTGTGGTAGAGGATGGCAGAGCACTCTTCATTAAGGATGACAAAGGATGCCTCTCTCTTCTTCTTGTTCTTCGCAGGATCCTTCATGAGTTTTCCTAGCTGTGGTATCGTCTCTATGGCATTAGTGAGTGGCATTTTGAGCTCCGTGTTCTTCAAGACTGAATACCACTTCTTGTACCAGGTGTCGTGGTCTTTTTCCTTTGTCAACAAGGCCTTAGGGAATTGGATTGATGAAACTCGATTTGACGTGTTTTTCAGCCCCATTTAAGCGACATTTCATGCCCCTTTGATGCCATTTTGATGAGTATTTGGTGAAAATGTGTTTATTATGTAATTTTAGGCTCCTAGTGGGTACATTGTGTATTTCTTGGCTATTTTTACCCTTTTTGTGAGCTTTTATGTTGAGCCCCCAGGTTACCACATTATAGAGGACTCTCTCACGAGTCCAGTGCTTCAAATGGGGACCAAATCGGAGTTCAAACGGAGCGGGAATGATCGAAACAAGTTGGAATTCTGCCCAGTTCAAAGTGCTGCGTTTTGGAGCTTACACGCCATGTAAGCTAAATGCACTGTGAGCTTACACGCCGTGTAAGCGCCCCAGACGGGAAAATTGTTCCTTTTCCAACTTGTAAAGGGTTTCTAGGGTTATATATAAACTTTTTGAAGCCAGATTGAAGATACACGAATTCTGAGAGATCAGCCACGACCTTAGGGTCGATAGATGGAGTTTAGAGAGTTCGAAGATCCATGGAAAGATCGTGACGCCATCCTTCCACCTCGGAGAGCTCGGAGCTTAAAGTTGAAGATCTAGGAGATCAAAGCTTCGCCGGAGTCGTCAGAATTAGGTTTTTCAGTTCTTATCTGTTCTTCCTCTGTATGATGATTTCTTTGTTGCCTTTGATTCTTCTGTTATCGTTATGAGTAGCTGAACTCGTAGAGCTTAGATTAGATGAACCCTAAGCGACCCATGGCTTTAAAGTGACCACGGATCGGCGGTAATTAGATTCGAAGTTCAATTAGTTTCTCTTTGCATGGTTGTTTTGTTCTTCACTATTTATGATTCTTCTCTGGTTGATCGCCTAGATTAGGTTTTTGCAAGTTAGGGTTAGTCGCTAGATGTTGTCGCTAGACGTAGTCGCTAGACAGTTCCCTGCTTTGGTGCTTAAACCTGTCTTCCTTGATCACCTAGTTTAGATTCTTGTTAAGCTGAGGATAGAAGCGAACGCTCGCCTCTCTTTAAAACATCAATTCAACCAGTTAACATATTCATTGGAGTGTGCCTTTCGTAGGAACCAGTTAGGGTTAATCCACTGCAAGAGTAACACATAAATCATTAGTAATTCCACCAGTTAGTTTAGTCATCGCGAGAGGTGACCGTACCCGGGCGACTAATTAATCTTGGTAGCTAGATCGGATAGAGCGAACGTTTGCCAGTCTTAAACCCAACGGTCAGGAGTTATGCTGGTGTATAAAACCTGATTGAATTAGAATTGAAAATCGATGGTCTTGTGATTGTCGTTGCCTTGGTGATCTAAGGGGGATTCGAAATCTAAGCTCGTCTATCTTCTCGTTAGTCAACCTTTTTAATCTTTCTGTCTTTTATTTTCCTGCTTTATTAGATTAGAAGTCGTGGAACTCACTCCACGCACTAAGTGTTTAAACTTGAGTAATTTGCCAACATATTTGAGTAGACAAGAAGAAGAGACCTCAAGTAGAATACGATCTAGTCTACCTTTGTAGATTAGTTATTTGAAGCACGCCAAAAGTGTGTCATCAGGGATCCTAGGCTGATATGGAACCAGAGGTTGCGCAGGTGTTGATGTCGGAGGAGGCGGGGCAGTCACTTCCTCTTCTATTGTGATGTCCTCGATCTCCGGCATGTCTATGGCTATATAATCTGTAACCATGACCGGATCAGGGGCTGTAGGACCAGCTAGCTGCTTGCCACTTCTTGTCGAGATGGCATTGACATGCTCATTCCTTGGGTTTGGCTCTGTCTGGCTCGGTAACTGACCCATGGGGAAAACACTAGAGAGGAGGGCCCGACAATGTTGTTGATCTGGTCTTCCATCCTCTGACCTTGAGCTATTTGGCCTTAATTCAAGGCGGCTTGAGCTTTGAACTGAGCATCGTGGTCGTCAAGTCTTGTCATGATTAGGTCGAGCTTCTTATCTATCTCGCTCTCCCTAGTGTTTTGTGGCGCTGACCTTTGATGTTGCTGTCCTACGGTAGACCCAGGTGGTCCTTGGTAATTGTTGTTTTTTTTGGCCAAGTTGGTAATTGTTGTTGAAGTACTCATTCTGGTGATTGCCAGGTGCTGTACCATAATTACCCTGGTTCCAATGAGGTGGCTGGTAAGCTCCACTTGGTTGATTGCCCGACTTCTTCTCTTGAAATGACTTAGATGGTCAATTATTTTGATTCTAATTCATGCCAGAATTGTATGGAGGACACTATTGGAAGCTCCCTTGTTGTTGCAGTTGTTGAGGTTGTCTGAACTGATGGTAGCCGGAGTAGCCTTTTTTATTGTTGATGAAGCTTTCACCAATAAAGTTCACTTCATCCACAGACTAGACATCTGCTTTACCGAAGTTCTGACAACTTCCTCCATTGTAAGCACATGCACCACACCATTCACAATCAACAACATAGACAAAAGCTGAAGGAGGTTTGATGGGGGCACCAGCTTTCTTCATGTGCTTCTAGCTTCTGCCTTGATCTCTTCTTCAAGGCCCAGCTGACTCTTGGATGCTCCGGATTGTCTCTCCCAATTTCTGGACTTGGAGGCACAACTAGCAAAGTGAAGTAGAGCAGCTTATGGTGTGAGGGCAGTGCAATCTCCTTCAGCCAAGGAGTTGACCCACTTTGCAAATTCATCATTCATTCCTCGAGCAAAGATCTCAGCCAGTTTTCTTTGCTCGAAACCGTGATGAGGGAAGTTGTAGAGAAGTTCTTGGAATTCATTCCAATCATCATATAAGCTCACTCCGTCCTTCTGTCTGAACCTGGCAATGCTATCCTTGTAAGTTGTGGTTCTTGACGGAAGAAAGTACTCCTCCACAAAGTTTTGGGCAAGATCATCCCAATTGGTGTAGTGAACGGGTGGCTTGTTGTTAAGCCACCTCTTAGCGGCGCCTCTGACTGAGAATGGGAATGCTCGCAAGCATAGAGTATTCTTGTCGAGGTTCCCACTCTTGAAGGTCTCGCACATGGCAAGGAAGTACGCCAGATGAGTGCATGGATTGTCATGTGGCTTCCCTCAAACTGGACATCCCTAGAGATCATTCCTAGGTTGGGGATTTTGATATCATAGTCGGGATCTGCATCATTGACTAGCATAGTAATGTTTGACCGAACGCTAGTTGCGCTCGGCTGGTTGTAATCTGTCATGGTGCGTGGTGGTGGCAGATTCATCCTGGGAGATGGTGGTGGTGAGTATGAATGAACTGAAGGTGTAGGTGAAGAAGAAGAGTTCTCCTTCAACTCCTCAACTTTGATGGGGGTGGATCGATTGTAACTTGCTTCTTTGCTTGGTTGGTCCAGAACTGCCCAGAATGTTTGAGCTCTTAGTCTTGTTAGGCTTGAACTGAGAACGAGTGAGTGGGCGGTTCATATACCTGGATTCAACTTGCAAGTCAACAAAAATAAGAACAACCGGTGTAAAATCAAAGTGCGATGGAAAATGAAAAGATGAAAAGTAGAAGAATAAATAACAAATCTTCTTTCAAAAAATTAAGAAGAGTCCCCGACAACGGTGCCAATTTGATAATGATGTAAACAGGGTATCAAATAGTACCAACAAAAGTAGGATAGATCGTATTCCACGGGTTTTCTACAAATTGTTTACTCAAAGGAATTAGCAAATGATTCGGGTTTAAATTCAAGTTGCGTGGTGTGAGTTCCACGACATCCAAACTATTAAGCAAGGAAATTGAAATTGAATTTAAAGATAGATTAATTGATTAAGGTTGATTATTGAATGACAGACGAAAGCTGAGACTCGAATCCCCCTAAGATTACCAGGACATTGGCGATCACAAAACCGTCGACTTTAATCCTAATTCATTCAGTCTTAGATACCGCCATAACTCCTTACCCTTAGGTCTAAGTCCTCGAACGTTCGCTTTATCAGAATTCACAACCAAGATTAATTAACTGTTCGTGTGTTCATTTCTGCAATGGATAACTAACTGGTGCACCTGATTGATTTTAGTGAGTTATTCTAGAAGCGGATTAACCCTAAATGGTTCCTACGAAAGACATAATCGGTTGAATAGGTTAATTAATCAATCTGATGTTCTAAAACAAGGCGGACGTTCGCCAACTATCCTTATTTTAACAAGAATCTAATCTAGGTGATCAAGCTACAAAAGAAACAATAAAATGAAGAACAAAACAATTATGAATAAGAAATTGTCTAAATTAAGATCTAATTACAGCTGATTCGTGACCGCTTTAAAGCCCTGGGTCAGTTAGGGTTCATCTAATCTAAGCTTAACAAGTTTAGCTACTCATGTTTAAATCAAGAGAATCGAAGACAACAAGGGAGTTCATCTTAACAAGGAAGAACAAAGAAGAATTGTAAAACCTAATTGAGATGACTCCGGCGAAGGTTCGAACTTGAGAAATCTTCACTCATAGATCCGAGCACTCTGGGATGGATAGACTTTGTCAGGGATCTATCTGGGAACTCCAAGAATCGCTCTAAATTCTCTCTATTATGTGTAGAAGATCTGAAAATACGATTTCCTTCAATTAGGTTGAGTCATTCCTTAAATAGTTGCTTTTCCAAAACACACCTGGAAAAGGATTAAGTTTTCGGCAAGAACTCTAAAGTTCTCGCCGAAATCTTCTTTGTAAAGTCATTCTGATATTTGGCGACACGAGAATTCGCAACTTCTTTACAATGTTCTCGGCTAGAACATTGAAGTTCTCACCGAGAATTTCTTCATCAAATTTTCTGAGATTGGCGACGAGAATTGGAGTAAGTTTGTGAACAGCATCTCGTCGAGAACATTGACATTCTCGGCGAGAACTTCTTTGCTAGGCAGCCAATTTTTTTCCTTTGATCGGTTTGAGTTCTGGATTGATTCTGGGTCATTTCTTGAGGTTCCATTGCATCCCGAACATGTCCAATGGCTACCTATCTGATGGTAAAAACCTGTGTACTCAAAAAGATAATCAAAAACACATCAAATAGACCCGAAATGGGCCAAAGTAACCAAATTGGTAGGAAATAGAGTGAATGGATGAAAACTCACTGAAATACCCCTAAAAGCATGTTACAAACAATGAAATGTCGCTTAAACGAGGCTGATAATCACGATAATTCTAGTGGCATCACTCGTAGCAGTTGTCGGCCCTTGATCACTATCTTCTTAATGCCCATATGTCCGTTTTGCCATACGGCATAGTTTGAGTTTGTGCGGCTGCTTGGGGTAATCATTGCTGGCTTAGGACTATACATAACAAAGATGGATTCACTCCTTACTCCAACAACAAGGATCTCTTCTTCAGTGTTCATCTAGTTCTATGGTGATTGGACTTTCTTTTAATGGTTAAAGGTAATTATTGTAATTCATTGTCTTCTGGTTTTGTTTAGCAATCCTCAGTCTAGATTTGTGGTAAGCAACTAAGCATCCAAGCTTTTGTCCAATTCGGCAATCAATGTTTACTATTAATGATTCAATTGTTTAGTTTTTGAATCTTCTTTGATTGTTCCCCTGCTTTATGTGTGGAACGGTTGTGGTTCATCTGCGTGATCTTAATGTGTTTATCTCAAAATTGTTGCCCCTTTAGTGGGTAGTTATCCTACTTTTGAGGAGCAGTTGCGAGTTTATCCGCAGACAGGTATGCTCTAGCAATTACAAATCAATTTATCCCCAATTCATCTATCATGACAACTTCTTTTATGTCGATGAAACTGGAAAGCCAATTTTGGAAAGAGAGAGATATAAGGTGGTCGTACGAAGGAGATAATCGGAGGAGGGCTTCTTCGATGACGGTTGTGGTTGAATGAGAACCGATAGGGTGAGGTAGTTCCTATTAACTAATTGGAACATCTTGGGAACTACCTCCTTCACTGTAAAAATTATTTAGATTGGTTTGTTATTGGTTGGATCTAATTCATCACTTACGAGGGAGATTTATACTTCTTCTTCGTGTCTTGTTTCGCGTTATGATCCTAGGTTAATTGTAGGTTGTTATTGATTTGAAGAAGCAAATAGTGTTGGAAGTTTTCCTTTTTTGCTTCTCTTTTTCATTTTTTCACGTATCACCCTGATTATGATCTTCTAAATGAACTTTTGTATTATTTAGAGTAGTGTTTACCTCGGTTGGTCAGCCACTAGATGAGAAATAGTTTTGCCTTCTCTTAGAGTGGTCGATTGACCGACCATGACTTTCTTGGTCAAATCACCCATACTCATGCATTAGAGAGCAGCTTCTTTGAAAGATTATGATGGTTGGGAGGGCAACGATGACAAACAATGAAGGATGAGGAAGAAGGATGTCACGGGCGAAATGGGCGAACAACAAGGACGTCTTAGAATAAGTTATTTGATGACACTAGAATTATCGTGATTATCAGCCCTGTTTAAGCGACATTTCATTGCTTGTAACACGATTTTAGGGGTAGTTTAGTGGGTTTTCATTCATTAACGCTATCTCCTACCGAATTGGTTACTTTGGCCTATTTCAGGTCTATTTAATGTGTTTTCCAGTGTCTATCTGAGTACACGGGTTTTTTCCATCTAATATGTAGCTGTCAGACGTGTTCGGGATGTAATGGAACCTGGAGAAGTGATCCGAGATCATCAGAGAACTCAAACCAATCAAAGAACTGAAGGAAATTGCCCAGCAAAGAGGTTCTCGTCGAGAATGTCAAAGTTCTCGGCGAGATGGTGTTCACAAATCATTCAAAAGTCTCGTCGCCAACTAAACTGGAGATTGCAAAGAAGTTCTCGGTGAGAACTTCCATGTTCTCGCCGAGAACATTGTGAAGAAAAATGAAATTCTCACGTCGCTTTTCTATATTAATTTACAAGTATGTTTTCGGCGAGAACTTTAGTATTCTTGCCGAAAACTTGCCCATATTCCAGCACAGAGTTGGAAAATCACCTATTCATGGAGCGCTTCACCCCCAATTTCAGGGATTCTGAATTTCAGTCTTTCACAACAAAAGGAGAGTTTAGAGCTATTCTTGGAGTTCTTGGAGAGATTCTGACACGATCTTTCCATCCTGGAGGTGCTCGGACCTAGGAGTTGAAGAGTTTGTCGAGTTTGAAGCTGCATTGTAACACCCATCCGGAATCGACCTAGGTAACCCCGTGGTTGAACCGATAATGAGCATTACTCGAAGCTATCTTTAAACGGAAAAGACGAAACGAGCAAGAAAGAAAGCGAAACAACTCTCAATAAATGTTAAAAAATAAACTAAGTCATTCAATAAATAAAAATCCATAATCCGAATCAACCGATAAATCATAAATCCAAAATTCCATCCTCAAAATGATTACAAAATCCCCAACCGAAAATGTCAACTGAAATATAAAAGTAACAGCAATGGTCAACTCCAATGTTGATCACCAATCTTCACCTCATAGCTCCAACCAGCAACTGCTCTGAACCTGACCGAAACACATGAACCTCAACTCTACTCACTAACCATGCGCACCTGAAAGGGGGACAGGGGGGAATCAATTTCCTAATGAAATTGAGTGAACCCACTAGGTTTAACTCACACACATCAACAATGGAACCAGACACAACCATACAAGATTTTAATTCCCTGAAGTAGTCTAGGTGATCACATAGGTGCAGTTCTCAGTTCAACATCCACAATCCATAATAACAGTAACATCACAGAATACATCATGCACAAGGTTCAACATCATATTACCAAAACAGCTCATCATTATATAACAGGGGACCAACATACATACGGTTCAACATCACATCACAAGTCGTCTCGCAATCACCATCAATACGCGCACACACACACACATATTCACACATTCACATACACCACATATCTCATTTCAATTACTAAGTGAGTTCATTAGGCGCCATTGGAGTTTATCCATACACCACCCCTGCCGGCCAGACGTACCCACTCTTCTAAGAGGGTCCAAGACGCATCCTTTCTTCAAGAAGGATACAGGGCCCAAACTCACAACGAAAAAAACATCAATAACAACAATAGATCACGCCAATCTTCCAGGAGGCGTGACCGCACCTCACTTTTCCAGGAGAGGTGACAATTTGGGATCAGTGCAGGCTCCAACCAGTTTCTAACATTTCATTCAATCACATCAATTAATCCATCATCAAAATCAATCTATCTAATCCAACCATCAATTTCATCATTAATTTCACGCTTACATCATAATCAATTCCAATCCACATTCCACAAATCACAACCAACCAATTACACACATCCACATTGCCATTCCATACAACCAATTCCATTTCACAACTCCATGTACCCATTCCATTACCTAATTCCATTACCCAATTCCATGACATTAATCTACACAGCAAATCACATTATCGACCACAATTACACATAACATCAATTTCACCCAATTCAACACATAACATCAATTAGCTCAAATCAACTAATTCCACCTTGGCACTTTAATCAATTACAATCACAATTCACACATCATAACCAATTCAAGGGTAAACGGCTAGCTCACCGGCCACCCCCACCTGCAAGTACAGGGATATCCATGTCGTGAGTCTTAGGTTACCCTCCTGTTCATCCTGCATAGGATAACCCCACATTGGTAGGACCACCCTCCTGCAACCACAACTGACAAAATCAGAGAATGTATATAAATTCACAAGATCACCAAACTCGTCGTTCCTATCACTCACTTCTAATTCTGATCCATTAATTATCCATATTAATCATTTATCCCAATCCCATCAGCAAAGCATTACAACAATTAATAATCAACTCAACAATCAATTCCTCAATCGACAAACATCAACAATCAACCAACAATTAATCACAGAACAAGTATCATCTTTTACTCTCTTCCAACTTCATGCAATCCCTAATTTCATCTAGGTCAGATTACAACTCCTCACATCCAGCACTACCTATCATACGCTAAAATCTCACCTAACAAGAAGACGAGGCTCTAAACAACTTCTAGAAACCCGAACATCCAAGCTCTACAGCTCCAAAAACGTAGTTTCTTCCTTCTTCCACTGACAGCTCCTGACTCCAAAATATCCAGAACCGAGATATGCAATCTCTTCCTCTCTTCACCAGGAACACACGACAGAAAATGAATTGTCGATCGGACACCCGTCACTACAAGAAACTGCCATTTTAACCGCACCAGTTTAATAGCGGCCAACTATTTGCCGCTGTTAAATTTATTTGACATTGGTAATTTAACAGCGGCTAAGTGGCCGCTATTAAACAGTTTAATAGCGGCCACCAACCGCTGTTAAATTTTCGCACACGGATCAAGCTTTCTAGCCGTCCGATCGATCCTTAAGAAACACAAACCAATTAATCTAAGCCGTCCGTAAAATTGGACGAATCTTCTTCCCATCTTCATCTTCCTTTGCCGACTGTCCATCTTCATCTTTCATCCGATCGATCGGCTGCGGTCAATGACGGAGGTGACTCCGACGGTGGTGGCAGGTATGGCTTCTTTCTTCCTCTCCCCATCCCTCCTTCTTACTCTCTTCTTCTTATTCTTCTTCTCCTCCTTTTTATTCTTTTCTTCTTTGTTATTGTGGTCAGGAAACCAAAGTCGAGGGAGCAAAGAAGCGACATCTCATGGTGAAGATCCACCAAACCAACTCCTCTGTCAAGATCCACCGCCAAACCTTCTCATATATACCTACCTCCGTCGAACTCCTCCACCGTGGAATCATCTCATCTGAATCTACCTCCATCGAACTCCTCCAGATCCAAATCTAGAAATATATTAGATATCTACCTCTGTTAAACTCCTCTCGTATGATTGACGAGGTTGGAATCAGTTAGATCGACGAGATAATGAAAAGACGATGATCGGTGTGGGGTTTGTTTGTTGGGTGTCGCCGGAGTTCTGGCTGTATCGCCAGAGCTCCGACGATTAATTTTTATCGACGGACTAATTTAACAGCGGTTATAGGCCGCTGTTAAAATATTTACTTTAACCGCGGCCACTTTTGCCGTTGTTAAATGCCTTTGCCATGGGCCAACTTAACAGCGGCACGTGGCCGCAGTTAAATTATTTTAACAGCGGCCATAACTGCTACTAAACGTTAATTATGCCTCTGTTAAATCTTCCATTTTTTGTAGTGTGTAGCTCCCGGAATCAAGGTTTGAAGTGGGAAAAACCATGGTTCCTGAAAAGATTTTCAGAGAGAGAGACAGAGGGAAAAATTCTGGATATCCGTCGAAAACCCCTTCTTTTCATAGTCAGACCCAAGACACATGTCGTATTTCATAACACACGGCACGTGTTATGATGACACGCGACATGTATTATGAAGACACGCGGCGTGTGTTATGAAGACACACGACGTGTCTGGCAGACACACGACCGTGTGTTTCAATCTGCCAACCTCGACGAATTTTTAACGTACTCGCTTGTAACTTCAACCTAACTCAATTATGAACGTCCCGGACTTCGATGGGGCCTCAAGAGAACTATTTCAAATGCCTCAATCAACCAAACTCGAGTTCCAAATCATTCGGTTGAGCGGGGATGTTACATGCACGGAGTCTTCGAAATTAGGTTTTACAATCCTTCTTTGTTCTTCCTTGTTAAGTTGAACTCTTTTATTGTCTTTGAGTCACTTAACTTGAACATGAGTAGCTAAACTTGTTCAGATTAGATTAGATAAACTCTAAGTGACCCAAGGCTTTAAAGTGGTCACGGATCGGCTTTGATCTTGCCCAAGACTTCGTGGAGGAATACTTCCTGATGAACCGTCGTAGAGCGGGTTATCAAATAACTACCAAGCTAGAAGCTAGGGTAGAACGTATTCCACGGGCCACTTCTACTTGCTTACTCAAATATGTTGGCAATTTTACTCAAGGTTGAACACGTAGTGTGTGGTGTGAGTTCCACGACTTCTATACTAAAAATGCGCGGTGAAATGAAAAGAAATTTAAATGCAGAATGATTGATTGTTTGACTTAGACAGACGACAGGCAAGCTTAGACTTCGAATCCTCCTTAGATCACCACAGCATTGGCAGTCAACAGACCAGCGATTTTCAATTCTAGTTCATTCAGTTCACAGACACCACCATAACTCCTTACCCTTAGGTTTAAGACTGGAGAACGTTCGCTCTATCCGATCTAGCTACCAAGATTAATTAGTCGCCCGGGTACAGTCACCTCTTGCGACGACAAAACTAACTGGTGCAATTACTAGTGATCAATGAGTTATTCTAGCAATGGATTAACCCTAACTGGTTCCTACGAAATGCACACTCCAATGAATAGGTTAATTGTTCGATTTGATGTTTTAAAGTAAGGCGAGCGTTCGCTTCTATCCTTAGCTTAACAAGAATCTAATCTAGGTGGCCAAACCAGACAAGAAACACAGAGAACAAAGAACAAATCAAACATGAAGGAGAACGGAATGAATTTTGAATCTAATCACTGCCGATTTGTGATCGCTTTAAAGCCCTGGGTCACTTAGGGTTCATCTAATCTAAGCTCTACGGGTTTAGCTACTCATATTCAATACAGGAGAATCAAAGATGAACAAAGAAGACATCTCAGGTAGGAAAGACAGAGAAGAACTGTAAAACCTAATTTCGACGAATCCTTGAAGCTTCAATCTGCTGGATCTTCAACTACTAGCATTGGTTCTCCGAGATGGAAGGACGGCGTCACGATCCTGTCCTCGCTCCTCGAACTCTCTTTACTCTTTCTCTCTCTAATCTAAGTCTTGGAATTTTCATCCAAAGTGTAAGTTATGAGCTCCCTATTTTAAGCCGACAGTTTTCCTTTTTATACCTGTCTGCGGATGGCTTGAAATTCACTTGATTTTTCGCCGAAAATTTGGGGAGTTTTCGATGAAAACTCCCTTTGAAAAGTTGGCTTGCTCCGTCTGTTTCTTCTGTTTGAAATAGCTTGGAGTATTCGGCAAAACCTTTGGAGTTTTCGCCAAGTTTTCACCGAAAAATCCTCCTTGTGATGATCTGCCAATTTCCTCTTGAGTTTTCGGCAAAAACTCAAGGATGTTTCCGCTGAAAACATCTATGTAAATTGGGCAGGGGTGTGTTGACTTTAATCGACTCCTTGGTTCATTACAGTGTGATTCTTCGGGGTACCATATTTGATGGCAAAGACCTGTGCTAACATGAAAACACTAGAAAACTATCAAATAGACCCAAACGGGCCAAGGTAACGCAAATGGCACGAGATAGAGCAGTTGAGTGAATATTCGCTATTCTACCCTAAAAACCATGTCTTAAGCAAAGAAATGTCGATTAGATGAGGCTGATAATCACGTTAATTCGAGTGTCATCAAAATACCCCACACTTAAGCTTTTGCTTGTCCTCAAGCAAACTAAACTAGAACACACTCAAATTCACAAATGACACGAGATTAAACCGAGATTCAATTCTAACAATTTGGTTTAGACTGTTCCACGTAGAAAAGGTGACCTACACATGGAAGAACGTCAACCAAACAAGTTTCGATCTCACTGTTTTCTGCACACTTCAAGTAGTAGTTTCATTAAAGCTCATTTCAAGGAAAAACAGTTAATTATAACCGACTACGATAACACCAATTCTAATCTAAAAGACTTTAAGCTCTAGCCATGATGTGGATGTGGAGGTAGGAAAAGTGACGTGGCTATCAACTCGACTTCATCCGTTTCTAGATCTGTACGTTACATGTTCTAGCTAGGACCGATTTAAACAAAAATTTATTTCAAGTTTCAACTTCTTCCCTCAATTTATTTACTGCATACTAGTGCTCGATACCAAACACTTCACTTAGGTGTTGGACCTGCCTAGCTCACAGTATTTGTGCCTATGCTAGTGCTCAACCCGAACACTTCACTTAGGTGTCGGGCTTGCCTAGCTTTGATTTTCAGCACTTTAAAGAACTTAACATTTCATTTGAACAACTCAATTACTTGATTTAACAATTTAGCCATTTGATCCTAGCTAGTTATAACTTTTTACACAAGATTTCGAATTGGATTTCCATCTAATCTCTAGCCACAATCACAGGTGAACAAAAGCGGAGTGAAAACATGGGAGAAGCTAGCATTTATCATCTTAGAATGGTGTATTCCAGCTTACAAGAGTGATTTGTGATCTGTTCTGACCTAGACTCATTTGATTTCAGTGCCAACACGTTGGTTACAGGTTCTAAGTGGAACAGTCTAGACGTCATTGTTCAAAATTGAAGTCAATTTAACATCACAAGTCAAGAATTGAGCAATTCTATGCTAGAGAAATTTCAAAAATGAACCATAGAATCATAGAAAATTAAGCAAGATCATGTAGAATCCTAGAATCCTACCCCACACTTAAACGGTTCTGTGAGTAAAGAGATACGAAGAACCTATAACGTGATGGTCAGTGTAGTGGGTGAACACGGAGCGTCCGTAGTAGAGCGGAGTAGCTACAAAAAGACACCTACAAAAGAAAAACAAAGAGAAGATCAAAAGGAAACCGGGACAAGTGTCCCGGATCCACACATGAAAAGTTGGATCGAAATCTGAAAAGAAGAAAGAAAAGAAATGGAAAGGATAGAAACAACCTCATCACTGTTCCGCAGGTGGGGGTGGTGGTGGGGTCCGGATAAGGCAAACGCCAAGTCGCTGCTCAAGCTGCTGTCACCATGTGAGCTCATCCCTATGTCTAGCTTCCTGGTTGGTCATGAACTGTTGCAGAACAGCCCATCGCACATTCTGCGTCTCCTCATGCGCCACCCGGTCCTTCTGCCATTAAAGTGAACCGACAGAGTAGTCAAGCTGCCATTGCTCAATACGCGCCAACCGCTCATTAATCTCGACGGGCATCTATGGTTGCGGTGGAGGCGGCAGCTCCAGGAGAGGAACGTGAGGCACCGGGGTTGCAACTGGCTGTGGAGGCTCCCTTCTTGGCCGGCGAGGCAGCCGCGTGTACTCGTCGAGACTGCACGAGAGGTTGAGGCCTCTGGCCAAGGCGAGCTCAGCACCGAGTTGCTCAATCGGGATGCGAGGAATATCAAGGCCACATTTGTCACCAATCTTGAGGTTGGCGATTAGACAAGAAACGAAAGTCCCGCCAAGGAGCTCAGATGGAAGTTTCTTGGTGGTAGTGCATTTGTAGAAGAACCGTGCAAGCCACCATCCAGGGTGAAAATGGGCGTCCTCCTCGACAACATGGAACAACACGAGCTCCTCCAAGGAGACATGGTGGCGGGCTGCCTTGCCGCAATAACACAATGATTGCATCCAAACATAATGCAGGAATTTAAGGATAGGGTGGCCAATGACACCGACCGTTGGGTTAACGATGGGTCTGATCTCATTCCGGGTGGAGACGTACTTCCATATCTCGGGTAGGGTGCATGAGTGAGGGAGTAAACATCAGTGAACCCAAGGCTGGTACCCTGGATGATGGTGTGGGGTCGAGGAGGTGGGCGAACTCAGTGACAGTCTTCACATGTTTAACACCACTGAGGCGGAAAGAGACAGACGTTCTGTTGCTGTCGGGTTCTGGTGCGTGACGCACAAATGAGCTCCAAAACTCCTGAAGGGCGACCAGAGGGTAAGGGGAATTAAGGGTGGTTAAAGATCGCAAGCCCGCGTTGTCGAGGACTTCGACGATGGTGGACTGCCAATCCGGATTGTGGTTCTTGAGACTATCCAGGGGGAGGGTTGCCATCTTGGCCGGAGGAATGTCCTTTATCTTCATGTAGACCTCCAATTGTTGCGGCTCAAGAGCGGCGATGAATGGGTGCAGGGCTGAAGTGGCGGTGGCTGGAGCACGTGAAAGAGGGATCACAGGGGCCGGTGCAGCCTGCGGGGCTACGTTCACAACCGTCGGTATCGGTGCAGACGATGCGGGTGGACGAGAGGATTGAGCCCTGTTCTATCTAGCCGAGGATCGCTGCCCTCTATCTGCACTGGTGGTCTTGAAGCGCTTCAAATTCCTGTAATGCATAACTCAGGGCAAACCAGAATTAGAAGACAAGAATCCTACCCCACACTTAGATTGAAACCACGGTTCTGAGAGGAACGAAGCGGACAAGTGGGGGTAAGCAAATTAACCGAGAGATCACCATATCAAAACATAGCAGCAAAGAAACGGCCAGCACGTAGGGAAGAAAATGACATTCAATCAATCAAGCATGAAACAAGTTGCAATTTGTTATAAGGCAGAGCACAAGACAATTCATCCGCACAATATCAAAGAAAACCATTCACGAGGGCAAAATAGAATAAAGGGATTCCAAAAAAATTTGGCCAGATTACACCGAAACAGCACATATGCAATTTGAAGAAAATCAAAAAGTCAACCATGCCAAAAACCAAAAGTCGAAACACCAAAAGATTTAAAATCAAGGGTTGAACAACTAACCATGAAGACATGACTCGAGAAAACGACTGGAAATCCGGGAAATCGACCAAAAGCTTGGGAACTCATTTCGGGTAGAACCGGAGCTGTGGAGCTCCGATTCTAGGGCTCGAGGCTGAAAACGACCAAGGGGGAGGGGGTGGTTCGGCGGCGGCGAATAGGGAGAGAGATATTTGGTTTTCAGTGGGGGGTCGCGAAAAACAAAGGCCGAAGGAGGGTTTTATAAGGCGGGAAAAATCCAAAATTTTCACCGAAAAAGTGTGGAATTTTCGGCGAAATTCCTCATGAAAACACAAGTTTTCGGCGAAAAAGTGTGGATTTTTTGGCGAAAATTCCCTCGTAGAACAAAACGACTCGATTTAAAATCAAAAACTTTTCGGCGAGAAGTCTATGTTTTCGGCGAGAACTCTTCAGTGGCAAGAAACAGGAGGATCAGGCTGCTTAAAAACTGGAGTTTTCAGCGAAAACAGAAGTTCTGAGCTAGGACGCCACACCTTGGACAATGTATCGTCTAGCTCAAAGACGTTAAAGAAAGAGCGTTTCATGGGAGACAACCCATGTCTCGAGTCTGTTTTGAGTTTTTAAGTCAATTGTTTTATTTTTAATTTGTGTCAAACTTTTGTGGTTCTTGAGTCAGTGGTCTATTCTATACTTTGAATGCTCTAACCTTATCGTGAGGTTCTCTCCTGTTTCAAGCTATCCTTAGCTTCTGCCCATGACTGTCTGTCGGTACTTAACTCAAGCCGTCTCTGGCACCCTCATGATCTATTTCCCGGTGCCCCTTTACACTTTTTCTTCACTATTTTGAGTGGTCCATTGAGGACAATGTCCAATTTTAAGTGTGGGGTGGAGTGTTTATTTTTTAGGGTTGTTTTTGGTTGTGCTTTCTCTGATTGGAACTTGCTCTGTTCTTGACTTGCAATGTTAAACTGATTTTCAATCTTTCTTAATGACGCTTGGACTGTCTTATCTAGAACCTGTAACCAGCATGCTTGAACTGAAATTAAATGAATCCGGTCAGAACATATTTTAGAATTAGGCTTGTAACTTCACTTTGAATTGCACGAAAATGATGCGAACCCGACTAGCAACCATTTGTGAGCTTTTAATCCGTGGCTTTTAACTTGCAACTTGTTTCTTTTTGACTGGCTTTCTTGTACTTCAATGCGTTAGAATTTGCATGAGACCTTTTCAAGACTACACAATAAATCGAGTATTAGGATGATAGAGGCACCTAGAATTGTTACCTAAGCTAGAAGCCGTTCCGATATTAATTCCCCTATGTGTAAACCTTTGAGCTTGGCCTGTTCTTTCGGTTTGATATTACGTTACAGCTTATTCCCATGTTTTTGTTCACCGAGTTGATCCCTTGTGGTAGTAGCCTGAGATTAGCTAACCGGAAGTTGGTCTGTGGTGACTTGCCTATAGCCAGTGAACCGGTGGTCTTAGCTAGTATGTCCAGACGTGTAAACCACTCTAGCAACTGAAAAAATAGCACGAAAAAAAGAGAAAAAAAGAAAGAAAAAAAGAAATTTTTTAGTTCAAAACGTTCTTCTCCCTACATAAGGAAGAACGAAAGCAAATAAGTCGTGGTAAAAAAAAGTGAAAAAGAAAAAATATGAAAAATGAATAAATAAAAGTGCTGATGTGTGAACATAGGAGTATTTGCGTTTTTTCTCTGGAAACGCTCTGAAAAAGAATTGCGCGGGAAAAGCCGTTCGGATTCAGATCTAGAGGCGATTCTTCGTCGGTGTCTGCTCTGAGTGTGGGTGCGCTCCTGTCAGGCGAGCATCGTCGGTGGTCCGGTGAGGGTACCTGGTATCTTAGCAGTCCTTGGATCTGAGTTTGTTCCCTCGTTGTTCTTTTGAACCGGTTTCTTGCGATTGTGAGATTAGAGGATTGGTTGTTGAGCTGTTCTGTTGCGGGTGAGCTCCAGTAGAGAGTTCCGATCAGTCTTCTTATCGGCGGCCGCCTGGCGTGCTCAGTGACCGGTGAGTAGAGGTTGTCTTTTTTCTCGTGTGCTCTGTCTGTTTCTTGTCTCTTATGGTAGATTCTGGTAATTCTAAGAACTCGTCGGGTCTAGGGGGTAAAAGTTGGGCGTCGGTGGTAGGATCGGATCCTAATCCAGATCTTCAATATTTTCCGCCGGTGATTGTCAACGGGGTTCTTCAGATTCCTTCCTTTGTGTTGGAATTGGGGTATAAGGAATTAAAAAAGGCTTTGGTGGGGCAAGTGATAGGGGATTCTCCGCCGCTGAGGGTGATTCAATCGTTGGCGAATAATCTCTGGGGTTATGATGGCCACGTCTCTGTGTCTCAGCTTCCAGATGATTTGCTCTTGATAGAATTCCCTACTCAGTCGCTGTGTGATTGGGTTCTATCTAGGCTGTGGCATATTCATAATCAACCTTTGATTCTGAGAAGATGGAAGGCTGATTTGGAGCCAATTGTGATAGAACCAGTTGAAGTGCCGGTGTGGATTACCTTGAAGGGGGTGTCACCTCCTCTGTGTAACCATTTGGGGATTGGACACCTTGCTAGTCAAATTGGTAGGCCTTTAAGCAAGTTCACAAGAGTGGGGACTACGGTCAAGGTTTGTGTGTTGATTAATACAGACGTTGCCAGACCTAGCTCACTTGTAGTTCAAGTTGCTGCAAAAAGTCGTGTGGTTGATATTGAATATCCCGATTATAGGCATTATGAAAAGAGAAAGACTGCAGAAAACAAGGGAAAGCAAGTGTATAGGAAGGTTATCCCTGGTACAGCTTCATGTGATGAGTCTAACTCTTCAAAAGGAGGAGAAGGGCCACCTGCTGGGAGTGAAAAGCAGGTGTCAGTGGTGGATGGGGAAGAATCAGCTGGTGGTTCTGATGGCACTGCTGCTGGTAAACCTATTGATGAGGGGGTTGCTGGTAACTCTACTCCTAACCTGGGTGCTGTTGTCCAGGAGGATGTTTCAGCTGTTAAATCTGCTCGTACTGCTGCTTGTAAAACTGCTGATGGAGTTAAATCCATTCCAAAGCAGGGTGCTGTTGTTTCCCCAAGTACTTCTGATGGTGCTAAGGAGAGTGATGAACCATCTCAAGGTGATAAAGAATATGATACTGATGGACTTGGAGATGTTGAGGGGGTGCCTAGAGCTTTCTCTCCAGAGTTTTTCCCTCCTCTTAAGAAAGGAGGGCGCCGAGGTAGGAAACGTTGAAATGAAAGTTCTCGTTTGGAATCAGAGGGGATTTAACTCCTCTAGTAAGCATCATTATATCAATAATATAGTTACTAGCAAAAAGATAGATATTGTGGGAATTCTGGAAACTAGAGTTACTTACTTAAATGCTAAGAAAATTCTAGAAGATAAATTTGCTGGTTGGAGGTATTTTCTGAACTATGATAAGAATAAGCTGGGGAAAATTTGGGTGCTATGGAGGAGCTGCTTGGATATTGATGTAGTCTTTCATTCTGATCAAATGGTTCTTCTATTGGTGAAGGGGAGGTTGGCTGTTTACGTTGGAGTTGTATATGGAGCAAATAAAGTAGGGGAGCGTAGAGATCTATTTGAAAGCACCTGTCAATTGCTGGGTAGGCTTACTCACCCTGTTTGTGTTTTAGGTGACTTTTATGTCATAGCTAAGTCTCAGGAGGCCTCTAATGGAGTTGGTATTACTGCCGGTATGGGAGAATTTGTTGAATGGATTAATGAATGCCATTTTACTGATCATGCAGCAGCTGGTCCAAACTTTACTTGGTTTAATAATAGGCTGGATGATCCAATTTATAGGAAACTGGATCGTTCCTTGGTGAATGAGATTTGGCTTAAAGAGAAAGGTAGCAGTAGGGTTGAGATGCTTGCCCCTCAGAAATCAGATCATTGTGGAATTTTGTTAGAAACTGAGGTAGTAATAAAAAGCTTGCCCAAATCTTTCAAATTCTTTGATATGTGGATGAGGGATGATAACTATGGTGATATTGTTGAGAGAGCCTGGAAGTGCAATAGTGGAGTGGGTGGAAAGACGGGGTTCTTTAGGGTTTATGCTAGGCTGAAGAATGTAAAGCTAGCTCTCAAGCAACTAAATGCTGATAGATTCTCGGACATATCTAAAAGGGTTAAGGATGCTGAAGAGAAAATGAGGGTGAAGCAGTTGGAAAGTTTGGATAAGCCTTCTTCTGAGCTTGCAGTTGAGGCAAAAACTTGGCAGGAAAAGTGGCACAGCCTGAAACAAGCAGAGGAATCTCTGATGAAACAGAAATCCAGGAACAATTGGCTTAAGCTGGGGGATGCAAACACTGGTTTTTTCCATAGGTCTGTTAAGATACGGCAGGCTCGGAATCAAATTACTCAATTGGAAAAGGAGGATGGAGTCTTGACTTCTAATGTGGATGAAATGACAAGCATTGCTGTAGACTTTTATGGACAATTGCTTGGGGAAGTTGACAGGAATGTTACACAGCTTTCAGTTACAGAGCTAAGAGGTATTTTGCAAAAGAAGTTATCAGCTGATTCTGCGGTTGCTCTCTGTCAGGATGTTAGTGAAAAAGAAATAAAAGACGCCATGTTTGCCATTCCTATAAGTAAATGCCCGGGGCCTGATGGGTTTACCTCAGCATTTTTTCAGGAAGCTTGGAGTTTGGTGAAGGAGGATGTTTGTGCTGCAATTAGATTGTTCTTCAGAGATGGGAAGATGCCAGCTGCTGTGAATTCCACCTTACTGTCTCTTATCCCCAAGAAGAATAATGTAGCAAATATTAAAGATTTAAGGCCTATTGCATGCTGCAACGTTCTTTACAAATGTGTTACTAAGATCATTACGTCCAGGCTTTCTGAGTACCTGCCAGAAGTCATCAGCAACAGTCAATCCGCCTTTGTAAAAGGGAGGCAGATTAGGGATAATATCCTTATGGCGCACGAATTGGTAAGTGCCTATCATCTAAAACACACTACTCCGAGATGTGCATTGAAAATTGATTTACGGAAGGCTTTTGACTCAGTTCATATTGGTTCCCTGATAAGAGTTTTAGCTGCCATGGGATTTCCAGAACTATTTGTCAAATGGATTAAAGGCTGCCTTGGTAGTGTGATGTTAAGTATAGGGTTTAACGGAGGATCGGTGGGTTATTTCAGTAGTAAGAAGGGCCTGAGACAGGGTGATCCCCTTTCACCAGCTCTGTTTGTGATCACTATGGAGGTCCTGCATTGTTTATTACATAGGGCAGCTATGAAAGGCCTTGTTCCTTATCATCCAAAGTGTAAAGCTCTTGACATCGTTCAACTTTGTTTTGCTGATGACCTCCTGATATTTACAAATGGGATGAGGACAGGAGTAAAGGAGATACAGAGGGTCTTAGGACGATTTTATGATATCACAGGGCTCAGTATTAACCCTGACAAATCTGAAATCTTCTATTCTACTACAGTTCCTGATGAGGTTAGGAAGGATATTGCAAGCCTTGTAGGGTTTAAGGAGGGTAGGCTACCAGTAAGGTACCTTGGAGTGCCACTTGTTTCTAGAAAGTTAAGTGCTAAAGAATGTGACATTCTTGTGGAACGGATTACAAAGAAAATCAGTGGATGGAAGGTCAGAACCCTGAGCTATGCAGGTAGGCTGTTGCTGGTTAACACTGTCTTAACTGCTCTTAGCCAGTTTTAGATGGCAGTTTTTCTTCTACCAAAAGCTATTATCAAACAGGTTGAGAAGAAATGCAATGAGTTTCTATGGAAAGTGGGTGTGGATGGAAGGAAGCGAGCAAAGGTAGCCTGGAAAGAGTTGGCAAAGCCAAAAACTGAAGGGGGTCTTGGTGTGAAGAATCTTGCTACTTGGAATGCTGCATGTATTGCCAGGCATATATGGAATGTGCTGATTCAAGCTGGTTCCTTATGGGTGGCATGGGTGTTGAAATATAGGGTGAAGCAAGGGTCGATCTGGAGCTGTAAAAGTCAGCCTTACCACTCTTGGGTGTGGAGGCGATTACTGAAGGTCAGAGTGCAAATCCATCCATATATTCAGACACAAAATGATTTGGTTTACTGGGATGGAAGTTTAATGATTAAGTACTCAGTGAGCAAAGTCTGGGAAAGCATAAGAGAGAAATCCCAAATGGTCATATGGGATCGTTTGGTGTGGGAGTCACCTATTATTCCTAAACATGCGCTTATAGTTTGGATGGCAATAACGAAAAGGCTTGTTTGCAGGGAAAGTATGGCTCATTGGGGATTGTCTACTGACATAGGCTGCTTGTTATGCAAAGATGGTATTGATGAGTCAAACCACATTTTCCATGATTGTGCTTATGTGAAAGGAGTCTGCAGCAAGTGTAAGGAATGGAAGTGGAAAAGCAGATGCTGGGAGGATGAAGTTGCCAAAGCAAGCAGATTGCTGCAAACTAGGAAGAGTCGATTGATTTGGAGGGCAATTTATGCAAATATTTGGTATGAGCGTTGTAGGCGAAATGCAGGAGAAGGGAAAAGAATAGTTCAAGAGTTAGTAGATGTGATTAAACTTGAGATTGACATCAAGATGAACAGCTTGGGGAAGGGTTAGTTTGGTAGAAAAGTCTTGGTTTTTTCTTGGCTTTGGCCTCTTGGCTAGTTGGTATTGAGGTTCTCATGTACGGAGGTTCCCCATTCTAGGATGTTTTTCCCTATTATGGTGCTTTGGTGAATAAAATCTGCTAATTATTCATCAAAAAAAAAGTGCTGATGTGCGAGATTTAACTCACAACTATCAAGGTCGTATTCCACGAGGGCTCTCTCAAAAGCTAATACTCACACGGTTCATGGACGGTCTATTCATTTAAAATTGGTTTTAGTTTGAAATGGAAATAAAAACATAAAGGAAACTAAACAAGAAAGCAAAACAAAACGGTGCAAATCAAAGGTAAAGGAGGTTCACTTGGAAAGATAGCTTTATCATGCTCAAGAGGAACAAAAGCACAAACAAACCAAACATGATCGAGGTTGCAATCGAATGACCACGCAAATCCCTTCTATAGACTCAATGCACTCTCGTCGCACTAAATCCCTATCCTAGAACCACTCAACCTAGGCTCTCGCTCTCAAGCTAAGTGACTAAGGATGCATTAAAGGTGTTTGATGAAATGCCAAGCTACAAAACCCTCTCCTATGACTCTATGACCACTAGGCTAGACACCACACTCTCATGTCAATGTCCTAACACTAAGAGAATCATCAAAAGACTAATCAAATTTCAATTGAATGAAAAACCTAATGCACACCAAGTGTTCGATAAAATGCACAAGTGAGAAATCATGCAACTATGGTTGAATTGAGATGATCTAATCTCTTAGAACACACTCTCTTCAATCCCTAGACCTACAATCCATGTAATCTAAGAACTCTCATGCATAACATCACAAATAATAGACCAATCAAGCCATAGCCATCAATGGAATTAACAACAAGTCTAGAGACCATCTTCTTACAATCCAAGATCAATCATGGCAAATTTGTACAATGAACCTCTATCCTAGCACAACTAATCTATCAATCCAAGGAAACCTAAGAAATCAGCCACACATGGCCAAGGAAATGAAGGAAAGAGAAAGAAAGATGATCACCAAGAACACCATGGCAATCCTCCTCTTGCAAGCTCCTCTTCCAAGGTTGTGGACTTCAATCCAAGCTCCTCTACTTGATTTGCACCTTGCTCTAGGGTTGTGGATTGGAGATGAGAAGAAAAGTATTTGAGAAGTTGAGAGAAAAGGGTTTTGATGAAGTGTGAAATCTGAAATTAATCAATATTTGATAATGAATTGTTGTCCAAAATTTCCACCCCTCTCTCTTTAAATAGCACCGCTGGAATTGCTTGAAATTTTTGGCGAAAATTCTTCAAGATTTTCGCCGAAAATGTCTTTGAAAAACACCGAGCGGTTGCACATTCCTTCATATATTTTCGGCGAAAACTTCCCTGAGTTTTCGCTGAAAATTTCTTCACAAATCGGAAGTCCGTCTTCTGCTTAAGGTTTTCGGTCGAGAACTTAGAGTTCTCGCCGAAAACTCCTTAAGAAATGCTGTGCACTTTTCCCGATTTTGCAACGGCCATATCTCCCCCGTCCTAGCTCCGATTGACCTCCCATTTGATCCTATGTGCTCCTTGTCACCAGTACTTCAATGCCAAATCCTGAAAATGCAAAGAAAATAACTCCAATAGACACATAATAAGCGTCAAAGTGGCAATCGGACAACAAGATAGCACTTTGCATAAAACTTCAATAAAAGCATATAAATCATAGCAAAATGAGATCAAACATGGGAAATCCTTAGGCTAATCAACGGCTTAAAATGCACCAAATATAGTCACATCAAGTGCGAAGTTGCTTGAGGGTATCCTAGGACAAGCGTTAGACGGTAGGAATCCGTAGATTATGATTCGAGGCTGGTTAGTCGATTGCTGCACCACACCATACCTTTCATCATCATTATCCCTTCATCCATTCATCATTAGCCCTCGTAGTATAGGATCGTTATAGTCCTTTGCAAAGTCCTCTAGACTAGTTTCTCGTGTTGTCACAGTGGTGGAAATTGTGGTCAAAATGCAAACCTATAACATAATTCGGTCAAGAAAGTTATTGAGAGCACAAGCACGTCCCTAAACACAGAGTGTGAGAGTTTCATGTTACTAAATATTTTCTGTGTAAGGAAGTTTGGTTGGTTAGGTCGGAATCGTGCATGATAGGTGATTGTTACTTGTTGTGTGCAGAGAATAGTGAGACTTGGATTTGTTTGGTTGATTTTCTTTCATGTGTGGGTTGCGTTTTCTAGATTGAACAATTTAGGTTAAATTGTCAGAGGTTGAACTTCGATTTAGTTGATCTTGTCATTTGTGAATTTGAGCGAGATTAAAAAATTTAATTTGTTTGAGGACAAACAAAAGTTTAAGTGTGGGGTGATTTAGATTTATCGCGTTCATCTCGCCACAGTTGAACGACATTTTCCTTATTTGACTCCGAATAGTGATGGGTTTGAATGGTTTTTATGTAAAATGTGTTTTTATCCCCGTTGGCCCTCTTTTGGGTCGTTTGATGTGTTTTTGAGTTATTTTGATGAGATTTCATATTTGCATATTGTGGAGGGCCTCTCTACGAGCTCGACGATTCAAACGGGAAATGATTCCGAGTACGAATGAGTTGGGAATTGCCGAAAGAAGTTTGGAGCAAGAAGCAGCATCAAAAGTGCGCATTCTGAGTCCAAAAGTGCGGCGGAGCACTTTTCGAGGACCGTCGTGCGCACTTTGCAATTACCATTCGTCAGGATTTTTGACAAAGGAGAAAAGTGTGCCTTTTGAAGGGAAAAGTGCGCCGGCGCACTTTTCGACCCCTTCCCGCACTTTTTGCTTTAATTCCGGATTTTGACCAAAATTGGGTTACCCAATTTTGAGGAGAGAGGAAACATACTTCATACACTTCAATTTTTCGCTTTTTCTCTGACAAACCAGACACTCTCAAAGGAGAATACGAAGCTTTGAAGACGCGATTAGGCAAGAAGAAGCAAGGATTAGTTCGGTAGATTTCTAGATTTGTCAGGATTAGGATTTATCGGAGTAAGATGCTTTTGTTCTCTAGTTTTCTTTTCTCTTGTTTTTCTGATTTCTTTTCCTGCTATGTCTGGCTAAACTCTCTAGGGTTGTTTAGATTAGATGAAGCGTTAGCTAGGATTTTGTGTGGATGATTTCGGGTTTCTAACCCATTTATGTTAATCGATGTTCTTTCAGACTGAGATGCGATTTCTCCTAAACCCTAATTTAAACGTTTTGATCTTGACAACTTGATCAATTGTTAGTTTCTAATTTTATCTTTGATTTGCGGGTCTGACCATGAACGCATTTCATTCTAGAGTTTAGGAGGTCGTTTGGTTCTCCAATAGCTTGACCATAGGATTGGAAGAACTTAATCTCTTTGCTTGATTGTGTGGCATTTCACTGTTCTTGTTCGTTCTTGATAATTTGCAAGTTAGCTTGACCATAGGAGCTTGTAGGTTGGATTGAATAGAATCTCTACCGCATGACCATGGAGTAAAGATTACAAAAGTAAATGTCGAGTCATCTAGTCTGTTGAACTGAAATTGCATAACTTCATCCATCTTAACCGAACTAGCGTGGATTCGAGTTTGAACAACCGCCTTAGTCTATTTTCAAAACCCCAATCTATTTACTTGCTTTGTTTGATTTCAATTGCTTCCTTAGTTAATTTCATTCTTAAACGAATTCAAACACAAAACGAAACCCCGAATAGCTTGTTCCACAACCGTTGAGTAATAGAGAAAAAGAGACCCTTGGGAAATAACGATCTCGCTAGAGTAATCTAGTGAGTAAAACTAGTGTGCATTAATTTGCGCACCAGTAACATCCCCGCCTAACCGAATGATTTGAAACTCTAGTATGGATGATTAAGACATTCGAAACAATGTTCTTGAGGCTCCATCGAAATTCGAGACGTTCATAATTGAGTCGGGTTGAAGTTACAAGCGAGTACGTGAAAAATTCGTCTAAGTTGGTAGATCATGATACATGGCCGTGTATTAGAGATACACACCGTGTATCCTGATACATGGCCGTGTATCATGGTCTGACTATAAAAAATTGGGTATTTGACGGAAATCCTCAACTTCTCTCTCTCTCTTTCCTCCAGAAATCCCTTTCACGAACCAAACTTCCCACAACTTCAAACCTTAATTTCGGGAGCTACAGAGGTCCAATTGATGATCCGTTTCTTGCTACGCGCTCTTGGAAGCGTGAGGAAGATATCGAGTATCTCGGTTTATATTATTTCGGAGTTGGGAGCTGTCGGTGGCAGAGGGAAGTAGCTACGTTTTTGGAGCTGTAGAGCTTGGATGTTCGAGTTCTAGACGTTGTTTTAGAGCCTCGTCTTCTTGCCAGGTGAGATTTTAGCATATGATAGGTAGTAATCGTCAGCGTGAGGAGTTACAAATTTGACTTAGTTGAATGTAGGATTTGCATGGAAATTGAAAGAGAGTAAAACGGGAAAATTGTTCTGCAATTGACAGTTCTGTGAAATATGATGTTTGATGATTGTTGGATGTTTGTTAATTGATGGATTGGTTGATGATTGTGGGCTGTTTCTGATGTGTTTTATTGTGGAAATAATTAACAATGATGATAAACCGATCGGATGTAGTAATGAGTGTAGGAGGGATAGGATGTGATCATGTCAAATTGTATAAGCATACTCTGTGATGTCAACTGTGGTTGTAGGAGGGTAGTCCTACCAATGTGGGGTCGCCCTATAAATGATGAACAAGTGGATGGCCCTGCCAATGTGGGGTCGTTCTATGAAGGATGAACAGGACGATAACCATGAGACTCGTGACATGGCTATCCTTGTACTTGCAGGTCGGGGGTACCGGTGAGCTAGCCGTTTACACTTAAATTGTTTGTGTTATGTGAAATATTGTATGTAGTGGAATGTGATTGTGAATGTGAGATTGGATGAGTTGATGCTATGTATGTTGGGATGAAGTGTATGCTATGCGTTGATTTGGGTGATATGGATGATATGTGTAATGAGGGGTCTATAATGTGACTAAGGTGTTGGTTTATGACATAGAATCGGTTAAGGGAATTGGGTGGTGTGAATACATGAATTGGTTGATTGATGTTGTGGGATTGATTTGAGTGAAATTGATGGTATGCGTGATGATGACTGATAGCATGACATGTGGCTATTGCAGTAAGGTTGGAGTCTTGAATGTGTTTTGGGAAATGTATGAGGAGAACTAGGATGTCAGGATTGGATGATTTATAAGTGGAAATCAAGTCAATGGATTAGGCGGACTATGTAAATTAATTTAGGATTTGATTGAACTGGGAGGTAGAAATGGTAAATTGGCGTTAATGTAATTGTTGTTGTTATGTGGAGTTGAGTTGACGTGTTTGAGTGGATGATCGACTTGTCTATACGTGTGGTTGACTTGTGTGAATGTATGGTCGACTAGGTGGCTACAAATGGGAGTGAGGAGTTGAAACTCGACTTGGAATAGAACTAGGTCTTGCATGAAACCTTGAGAGTAGAATTGAATAATTGTCTTGTTATTGTTGTGTGATGATTGTGCCAATTGATGTATGATGTGGGGTTGGGGTGAAAGATGATGCCTAACGAAATTGAACTAGAAATGTGAGATAGGATGGGATGGGATGAGCTGAATTTCTGTATTTGTACCTATCGTTGTCGGTTGTGGTTTATTGTAGAGTTGTAACATGAATTTGATACGTGGAACTGGTTGAGTGGAAATGTGCTGTGGAATTATGCTATGTAATTTTGTTGTGTAATTGCGTAGTGGAATTGTGAAATGGAATTGTGAAATGAATTGGTACATGGAATTGGGAAGTGGAATTGAGTGAATGGAATTGGTTAAATGGAATTGCTTGGTTGGTGTGTGTGATTGTTGTGATTGTGTTAAATGGGATCGGAATGATAGAACCGGAAGGGGCCAACGTTAACCCATGGAATTGTGTTTCACCCACGACGGATTGGTGGTTAGGGCCTACCGACGGACTGGTAGATTAGCCTCCTGACGGGGAGTGGAATTGTGGTTATTGTGACGTGTTCCCCATGCGGTAGGGGAGCACGAGGACCTTCCATGCTGTAGGGAGGTGCGTCTGGCCGGCGGGGGTAGCGGTGGAACAACTCTTTATGGCGCCTAATTAACTCACCTAGCTAAATGAAGTGTGATGTGTTGAGTGTGTGTATGTGACGTGATGTATGTGTTGGTGATCTGATATATGTTGTGATGTGGTCTGTATTGGATTGTGCTGTGAACTGAGTTGTGTTGATGTGATGAGTTGTGGAATTGATGTCGTATGTTTTATGCTTACGTTGATGATATGAATTGCGAATTGCTAGCATGGGATCTACTATTGGGTAATAATATAGATGGTTTAGGGAAGTCTAATAACTCACTTAGTGGATTGAGGTTGTGAGCTGTGAATGTGTGCAATGTGAATGTGTATGATTGATTTGTGTGCTGAATGGTTCAATCGTAGTCGTGAGATGAACTGTGAAGTGATGAAGAACCGTGTGCATGACGACTTGGTTATATTGTTGTACTTGTGAATTGATGACTCTGGTTATATTGTTGTTATTGTGTTTGTGAACGTCAGATTGAGGAATGCACCTACGTGATCACTTAGACTGTTCTAGGGAATTAAAACTGGTAGGTTGAGTCTGATTCCATTGTTGGTGTTACTTGAGGAGTTTGGAATCGCTCCTTTTAGATAGGTTCAACGCATAGTTTGGAAACTGATCCCCCCCAGTTTCTCTTTTCAGGTGCGTGTGGTTAGAGTGTGTGAGTTAAAGTTCAGGAGCTTCTTTGTGTGTGGATTGTCGAGGTGTTGTTGGCATGGAGAAGATCTTCAGAGGCTTGGACTAGGAGTTGACCATCTTTTGGATTTATGTTGACTGTTTTGGGTTGGGTTATTTTGTATCGATAGATTTGAACTTCGGGATTGTAAAGGATTCTTGGGTTGAATTGTATCTTTGTAATAAGTTTTGGATTTTGAATAACGGAGGCGCTTCCGAGTTACGTTTGTTCTAAGTTTTAATTCGATTTCAATGTTGTTTTCCCCTTTATTTTATTGTTGTATCTTCGAGTGATACCCTTAGCCGGTTCGACCACGGGTTGAACACGGGTCAGTTCGGGATGAGTGTTATAGATGGTATCAGAGCCTGGTTTGCCTCTACTGCATAGGTGAACTGTTCTTTCTTCTAGGCGATTAGCTACCCTCTTAATGGAAAGAACGGAAAATGGATGTAGTATTGGCATTCTATGGGTTTTCAAACGTTTTAATCGGGTTGGGATTTTGAAAGTGAAAGTGTTTTTTAAAGAGAAAAAGTGATTTGAAGAGTTTGTCAACTGAAATTGGTTGTTTTTGTCCTCCTGAGCCACGAAGAAAGCCATGTGATGAGAAGATGTAGTGCTGAGTAGAGGTTGAGTGGGAATAGAATGTCGGATTAGGTGAGTTGCTTGACCCTTTAGAAATAGAACTAGAGTTAGGATGCTTGCATGAAGTGGAAGTTTTAGATGTGTGTTTGTGAGAGATTTGGAAGTCGGTTGAGGAGAGGAGTCAAGGATTGTTACAAGAACCTATCTTGTTTGTTGATATGAAAGTTTAAGAGAAGGTTTTGACTTGTGCAATTTTTGTCCTGCTTGTTTTCCACTGTGGTTTGAATGTGATTTTTAATCTATCAAGTGAGTTTTGATTTTCGTTCCATATTGAAAAACTTAGAAGGAATTAAGGATTTGAGCTTTTGGGAAATGAGTATTTCTTGGTCCGTTTTGTCAAAGTGATTTTAGTGTCGAGTCTTGGTATTGGTTCTTTGAGTAATTGTTGTAGCGGATTTGAAGAGTGTTTTAATGTTTTGGTATTTTACCTAAGATAGAGTTCAGTTTTACTAATTTTGGTTTTGAGTGGAAAAATTGTTGTCTTGGGTTCTTGGTTGATTTGAAAGGAGTTTGAAATTGCTTTTACCTTTTCAAAGTTGAGTCATGAGATTATGTTTATTCAAATTATTCAAGCGTTCTTGTTTTGAAAGTTGGTGAATGTTTTCAATGGTACTAGTGTGTAGGGATTTGAAAGCTTTTGAGTATTTAAAACTAAGATAGAGTCCAGTTGCGAGTTTGATTTTAAGTGTTTTATGAGTCTAATTTTAAACTGAGAATTGAGAATTTTGATTTTGAGTGGATTGAAAAGGAATTTGTTAAAGTTTCGCCTTTTTGAAAAGTTTCCTTGGGTTTTTTACGTGTGAGAATTAACTCACAACAATCAAGGTCGTATTTTCACGAGGGCAAGTCATTACTCTCAATTGTCATTACTCACACGATTCAAGGATGGTCTATTCATTTAAATTTGGTTTTGGTTTAAACAAGGACAAGTCAAAAGCATAAATGAACTAGGCAAAACTAAACAAAGCAAGTTGAGGGTCAAATAAGAGAGAAGTAGGTTAGCTTAGCAAGGGGTTTCTCCAAGCTCAAGTATCATGATAGCTGGATTGAATCTCAAGCAACGATGTATAAACGGATGACCACGCAATTCAATCAAGTAGAATCAACGAACTCTCGCACAATTGACTCTCTACTCCTAGACCAAATGCACCATGCTTTCGCTATGTGAACAAAGGGAATGGAGTGCTTTACCTAGCTCAATGAAATGCTCAACACTTGATCTCTATGCTAACATTCATCTAACACAAGGCAAATGATGCAAGACACTCTCATGCCAATCATATAACACTAGTCTAGCAATCAAAGGGTCTTTCAACCTTTAAATAATTGAAAACTAAATGCACACCAAGTGTTCGACAAAATGTCAACAAGGAAAACAAGCTCAAAATGGTTGCAATTGCATAATCCAATCTCTCAAATCATTCAATTACAATCTAGACACCTTAGATCAACATCAATCAATCATTCTCATGTATTGAAAGACATAAACAATGTACCAAAAGAACAAGTCAAGCTCTCATGGACAACAAGAACAAGGTCTAGGATCATCATCTTACACAAATGGCTATGAGAAACTCAATCCAAACAATCAATCACCTAACCTAGCTTGATCCATCCCCCACTAAACTAAACCTAGGTTTAGCCTAGCATAACCATGGAAGAAACCTGAAATTGAGGAGAGGAGATAATCGTTGTTTCCATGGAGGATCTTGCAACTTGGCTCTTCAAGCTTCAATCCAAGGTATGGTTCCTTCTTTCTAGATGATATTCACTTAGCTCTTAGGTTGAGATGGAGGATGATTATGGTTGATGATAGGAGAGGAGGAAATAGGCAATTGGGAGTTGAGAGGAAAGTGTCGAAGGTTGTGAATTGAAATATGAATTGTCTCCAAAATTCTGTCCAATGTTGCCTTAAATAGTCTGCTGACCTAGTACAGAGTTTTCGGTGAAAACTTCAAGTTTTCGCTGAAAACTTCTTCAAATTTCGGCTTCAGAATTCCCGGATTCTCCTGTTTGAATTTAAAGGATTCTCCTGTTTAACATAGAGTTCTCACCGAAAACTTCTTCAACAAAGCTGCATTTTTCTCGATTTTGCAACGGTCATATCTCCTCCGTCCTAGCTCCGATTGACCTCCCGTTTGCTCCTACGTAATCCTTGTCATCCGTACTTCGAAGCCATAACCTGAAAATGCACGAAGAAACATCCAATAGACCACGGATTTGGCTCCAAAGTGGCAACCGGACAACAAATAGACACTTTGCAGAAAACTTCAATAAAAGCAGTTAAGTCATGGCATTTCACGATCAAACACGGGCATTTCATAGGTCAATCATAAGCTCAAAATGCACTAAATAAAGTCACATCAAATTCCCCTATGACTAAGCTTTGCTTGTCCTCAAGCAAATGAATTAGAAAACATCCAAGTTCACAAATGACAAGATCGGCCCCATTGAGATTCAAGCAATAACAATTTGGCTTAAACTGTTCCACGAACAAACTTAACCTACACATGCAAGAACGTCAACCAAACAAGTCTAGACCTCACTATTTTCTGCACACTTCAAGTAGTAGCTAACTAGGACACAGTTTCTACCGACCACAACAACACCAACTCTAATCAAAAGGACTTGAACTCGGGATATGAAACGGATTAGGTGGGGTAGGAAATATTTGGGAAGTGGTGAGTGATCATGATGTGGCTATCGACTCGACTTCGTCCACCTCTAGATCTGCACTTTACAAGCTCTAGCTAGGATCACCACAACAAGGGCCACTTTTAAGAACTCTTCCTCTTTCTTTTATTTTTCTTCTTTTTTCTACTGCATACTAGTGCTTGATCCAACACTTCCTCAGGTGTTGGACCTGCCTAGCTCACAGCCTTTGCCTATGCTAGTGCTTAGCCCAACACTTCACTTAGGTGTCGAGCTTGCCTAGCTTTTCTTTCGGCACTTCAGGAATCTGAGCAACTTGAACACTTTCTTTTGAGCATTTTCTTTTGAACATTTTCTTCACAAATTAGCCACTTGATCCTTAGCCCCTTAAAACTTCCACACAAGATTTTGAATTGGATTTTCTTCTAATCTCAAGCCACAATCACGAGGGATCAAAAAGTTGATGAAAAACATGGAGGGTGAAAATGTGTATGATGCAACAAACAGGCCAAGGCTCAACTGGTTATCCTATAGGAAACTGATTCGGGTAGGCTTTTTGGCTGAATGTGGTGAAATTCTAATTGCCTTTATCATCTTAGACCGGTGTTATCGAGCGGTACAAAAACACGTATCAAACGAATCAACCAAACAGAAGTGATAACATCTCTGTTCTAGCCTAGACTCATTTGATATTAGTCCTAACATGCTGGTTATAGGTTCTAAGTGGAACAGTCTAAACATCATTATGAAAGATTGAAGTCAATTAAACACCAAAAGTCAAGAACCAAATGATTCTACGATAAAGGAATTTGACATTCAATCAAGATCATGCAACTCATCAAAGCATAGCATTAGACTTCTACCGACAAACAATCACACCAAACCTCAACTCCCCTACGACTAACATGAGCATTGTCCTCAATGATCAAGAGAGAGAGGGTAAGGTGGAACGAATATACCGTGCGGTGAAGAAGAGCATAGGAGGCCAAAGTAGTGAAAGAGTACCATGACGCTCATTGGTGAAGAGTGATCCCAAATGCTTGCTAACCTTATTCAAAAAGTTAAAACAACACAAAAACTAAAACAAAAGCAAATAAGAGCAAAAAAGTAAAGATGCCTCCCAAGAAGCGCTTGTTTACCGTCTTAAGCTCGACGAAAACACAAAGAATAGGCTAAGTAAAACCATCCCAACTCATTACCTCCTTGAAGTCGATGTCATTACCTTCGTATGGCACACGAAACTTGAATTGTATCTTAGACCAGGTATCGTCTAGCTCAAAGACGTTAAAGAAAGAGCATTTCATGGGAGACAACCCATGTTTGGAGTCTGTTTTGGGTTTTTGAGTCAGTTGTTTTATTTTTAATTTGTGTCAAACTTTTGTGGTTCTTGAGTCAGTGGTCTATTCTATACTTTGAATTCTCTAACCTTGTTCTGAGGTTGATAAGGAATTTATCAAGGTCGTATTCCACAAGGCCCTCTCATAGGCTAATACTCACAAAATTCGTGAACGGTCCATACATTTTGAGTTGATATTTGGTTTGAAAGAAAACAAGTTAAAAGCATAAACAAGCAAAGTAAAATTGACAAGAGAAATTGAGGATCAAACAAGAGAGAAAGGAGTTTAGTCTAGCAAGGGGTTTCTTCAAGCTCAAGGTTCATGAAAGCTGAATTGAATCTCAAGCAACAATGTGTAATTAATGACCATGTAAATCACTCAAGTAGAATCAACGAACTCTCGCACTATTGACTCACTATTCCTAGACCAAATGCACCATGCTCTCGCTATGTGAACAAAGGGAATGGAATGCTTTAGATTAGCTCAATGAAATGCTTGGAACTTGAATTCTATGCCAACAATCATCTAGCACAAGGTAAATGATGCAAGACACTCTCATGTCAATCATATAACACTAGTCTAACAATCACAAGGGTCTTTTCAACCTTCAAATGAAAGAAACTCAATGCACACCAAGTGTTTGATAAAATGTCAACAAGGAAGAACAAGCTCAAAATGGTTGTAACTTGATAATCCAATCTCTCAAATCATCCAATTACAATCCTACAACCTTAGATCAACATCAATCAATCATTCTCATGCATTGAAAGACATAACAATACCAAAAGAGTAAATCAAGCTCTAATGGCTACAAAGCACAAGGTCTAGGATCATCATCTTACACAAATGGCTATGAGACCTCAATCCATACAATCAATCACCTATCCTAGCTTGATCCATCCCCACTAAACTAAACCTAAGCTTAGCCTAGCTTAACCATGGAAGAAACCTGAAATTGAGGAGAGGAGACCATCCTTGCTTCCATGGAGGATCTACTCACTTGGCTCTTCAAGCTCCAATCCAAGGGTGGAAGGCTTCACTTAGATCTTCAAGTTGATCAACAATTGAGGGAGGATGGTATGTGGTTGAAGGATAAGAGATGATGGAGTTGATGATGAACAATTGAGAGAGAGAGGGCAATCGGCGATGGTGTTGTGGAATTAATGAATTGATGTCTAAACTCACGCCTCTTTCACCTTTATATAGCACGCCGGACTTGCCTGATATTTTCGGCGAAAATTTGTAGGATTTTCGCCGAAAACGCCTTTGAAAACACGCTGCTTCATTCCTTCTAAAGTTTTCGGCGAAAACTTTGAATGTTTTCACCGAAAATGTTGTCAAAGCACAAAGGCCTTCTGTCTGCTTCGAGTTTTTGGACCGAGGACTTGAAAATCTCGCCGCAAGCTTCTTCTTCGGCGAAAACTTTATGATATTTTCGCCGAAACTGTCTTCAGCTGAAAGTCGTATTTTCTTCGATTTTGCCACGTCCATATCTCCTCCGTCCTAGCTCCGATTGACCTCCCGTTTGATTCCACGTGCTCCTTGTCACCAGTACTTCAATGCCAAGACCTGAAAATACAAAGAAAACAGCTCCAATAGACAAGGAAATGGCCTCAAAGTAGCAACCGGACAACAAATGGACACTTAGCACAAAACATCAATAAAAGCATAATAAGCATGGCATTTAAGGATCAAACACGAGCGTTTCATAGGTCAATCGAGGACTTAAAATGCACTAAATAAAATCACATCAAATTCCCCTACGACTAAGCTTTGCTTGTCCTCAAGCAAAAGAATCAGAAAACATCCAAGTTCACAAATGACAAGATCGGCTCCATTGCGATTCAAGCAATAACAATTCGATTTAAACTGTTCCACGAACAAACTAAACCTACACATGCAAGAACTTCAACCAAACAAGTCCAGACCTCACTAATATCTGCACACTTCAAGTAGTGGTTAATTGGGATACAGAAAAACCGACCACGACAACACCGTCTCTAATTAAAAGGACTTGAACTCAGGAGATGGAACGGAAAAGGCGGGGATAGGAGAGTGATGTGTGATCATGATGTGGCTATCGACTCGACTTCATCCGCTTCTAGATCCACACTTTACAAACTCTGGCTAGGATCAAGGGCTACATTTGAGAACTCTTTTTCTCTCTTTTCTTTTCTTTTCATTTCCATTTTTTTTCTTCTTTTTTTTTCTTTTTTTCTTACTGCATACTAGTGCTCGATTCAACACTTCACTTAGGTGTTGAACCTGCCTAGCTCACAGCCTTTGGCCTTTTGCTAGTGCTCAACCTGACACTTCACTTAGTTGCCGAGCTTGCCTAGCTTTTCTTTTGAGCATTTTCTCTTCTTTTTTTTCTTTCTTTTCTTCACATTTTAGCCACTTGATCCTTAGCCCCTTACAACTTCCACACAAGATTTCAAATTGGATTCCGTCTAATCTCAAGCCACAATCACGAAGGATCAAAAAGGGTAAAGAAAGACATGGAGAAGGGGTGAAAATTCTGATTGCCTTCATCATCTTAGACCGATGTTATCAAACCAATCAACCAACATACAAGAGTGATAAAATCTCTGTTCTGGCCTAGACTCAATTTGACATTAGCGCTAACATGCTGGTTATAGGTTCTAAGTGGAATAGTCTAAACATCATTGTGAAAGCTTGAAGCCAATCAAACACCAAAAGTCAAGAACCGAATGATTCTACAACAGAGGAAATTGACATTCAATTAAGATCATGCAACTCAATCAAACAACACATTAGACTTCTACCAACAAATAATCACCTCAAACCTCAATCTCCCCTACGACTGACATGAGCATTGTCCTCAATGATCTAGAGAGAGAGAGTAGGGTGGAACGAAGTTACCGCATTGGAGAGAAAAGCTTAGGAAGCCAAAGTAGTGGAAGAGTCCCATAGCGCTCATTGCGAAGAGTGAACCTCCTAAGTGCTTGCCAAAATCCAACTGAATGAACTAGAATCAACACAAAAAACATAAAAGCAAAAAGGTAAGGATAACATGGGTTGCCTCCCATGAAGCGCTTCTTTAACGTCTCTAGCTAGACGAAACCAAGAGCACTCAAGGCATAGCCAAGGATAAAACCTCGACCGTACCAATAGTATCATTAATCACATAATGCTTAAGTCGATGGACATTCACCTTAAAAGGCTCGGTTTGAGAGGGAGAGATTACCTCGATGGTGCCATAAGGAAATACTTGAGTTACCGTGAAAGGTCCGGACCAACGAGATCTCAACTTCCCGGGAAAGAGCTTGAGCCGAGAGTTGTATAGGAGGACTTGGTCACCAACTCTAAAATCCTTGCCCGACTTCAAGCGGGAGTCATGAATAAGCTTTGTTCTCTCCTTATATAGCTTGGCACTCTCATAAGCATGATGGCGATACTCTTCGAGCTCATGTACCTGAAACTTACGCTCTTCTCCTGCGAGACTCATATCAAGGTTTAGAAATTTCAACGCCCAAAGAGATCGGTGCTCAAGCTCTACCTGCAAATGGCAAGCTTTGCCATAGACCATCCTATAGGGAGTAGTGCCTATAGGAGTCTTATAAGCCGTGCGGTAGGCCCAAAGAGCATCATCAAGCTTTGTCGACCAATCTTTCCGTGATTGGTCGACCGTTTTCTCCAAAATTCTCTTAAGTTCCCTATTAGTTACCTCGGCCTGGCCACTAGTTTGAGGGTGATACGAGGTAGACATCCGATGAGTGACACCGAACCGTCGGCACACCCTATCGAATTGTCCATGAAAATGAGTACCTCGATCACTAATAATAGCATGAGGAGCACCAAAACGGGTGAACAACTTAACAAGAAACTTCCTACAACTCGGGCATCATTGGTAGGCAAAGCTTGTGCCTCCGCCCATTTAGACACATAATCAATCGCAACCAAGATATATTTGTTACCATGCGAAGTAGGAAACGGTCCCATAAAATCAATACCCCATATATCAAATATTTCGACCACTAACGAGACATGTTGAGGCATTTCATTACGGGAATAGATGTTACCTGAGCGTTGGCATGCATTGCAAGACTTGACAAAGTCTTGACAATCTCGAAAGATCGAAGGCCAAAAGAATCCGTACTCAAGTACCTTGCGAGCCGTGCGATTTGCTCCATGATGTCCTCCCGTAGGACCGGAGTGGCAATGAAGCATGATGTCCTTCGCTTCGTCATGGTTAACACATCTTCTAATCATCCCATCGGAGCCAACTCGAAACACAAAGGGATCGTCCCAATAGTAATGCTTCAAATCCGCAAAGAACTTCCTTTTGTCTTGAGTGGAGAGGCCCTCCTTCAAATATTCACTAGCAAGATAGTTAGCTAAATCCGCAAACCAAGGCTCCTCGAAATCCATTGTCGCTAAAGCGAATAATAGCTCATCGGGAAAGTTGTCATTGATTTCTTCATTACCATTGTGTACCAATTCAGCTTCTTTCAAACGAGACAAGTGATCGGCGACTACATTCTCGGATCCCTTCTTATCCCGAATTTCAATGTCAAACTCTTGCAACAAAAGAACCCATCGAATCAATATTGGCTTAGCATCGGTCTTGGATAGAAGATACCTCAAAGCTTGGTGATCCGTGCAGACAATAGTGTGAGAGAGCACCAAGTAGGACCTAAACTTATCAAAGGCAAACACTATGGCCAAGAGCTCCTTCTCCGTGGTTGTATATTTCCTTTGAGCTTCATTGAGAGTCTTACTTGCATAGTATATCGGATGGAATCTCTTGTCAATTCGTTGGCCTAGAACCACTCCAATAGCGTAATCACTAGCATCGCACATCAACTCAAATGACTTTGACCAATCCGGAGCAATGAGTATAGGAGCATTTGTGAGTTTATCCTTTAGGAGTTCAAAGGCTTTCAAACATTCTTCATCAAAACGAAATTCCACATCCTTCTCGAGAAGCCGAGTCATAGGGGTAGTAATCTTGGAAAAATCCTTAATGAAACGCCTATAGAAGCCGGCATGCCCTAAGAAACTTCTCACGGCATTCACGGAAGAAGGTGGAGGGAGTTGAGAGATGGTCTCCAACTTTGCTTTATCAACTTCAATGCCTCTCCTAGAGATCTTGTGTCCAAGAACAATCCCCTCATTGACCATGAAATGACACTTCTCCCAACTTAATGCGAGATTGGTCTCTTCACAACGGTGCAATACCTTCTCAAGGTTCCTCAAGCAAAGATCAAATGAATCCCCAAATACCGAGAAATCATCCATGAACACCTCCATGATGTCTTCCACAAAATCATCAAAGATAGCAAGCATGCATCGTTGGAAAGTAGCGGGAGCATTGCACAATCCAAATGGAATTTGGCGATAAGCAAACGTACCAAAAGGGCATGTGAATGTGGTCTTCTCAATGTCCTCCGGAGCAATAGGTATTTGGAAGTATCCGGACATGCCATCCAAGAAGCAATATTACTCGTGACCGGAGAGACGCTCGAGCATTTGATCCATGAAAGGTAGAGGAAAATGATCCTTCCTAGTGGCCTCATTGAGTCGACGATAATCTATGCAAACACGCCATCCGGTGATCGTCCTTGTTGGGATAAGCTCATCCTTGTCATTAGCTACCACTGTGATCCCTCCTTTCTTGGGAACAACTTGCACGGGGCTAACCCAAGGACTATCCGAGATAGGAAAGATAATCCCCACATCCATGAGCTTTATAACCTCTTTCTTCACAACCTCTTTCATGTTAGGATTCAATCTTCTTTGAGGTTGCACAACCGGCTTAAAATCTTCCTCCATGAGGATCCGATGTGAGCAAAATGTGGGACTTATACCTCGAATATCTGAGATGCTCCATGCAATAGCTCTCATGTACTTCTTGAGGAGCTCCACTAGACGATCCTTTTGCTTGGGTAGAAGCTTAGCATTGATGATGACCGGTAGCTTAGAGTTTGGCATGAGAAAAGCATACTCCAAATGTGTGGGAAGAGGCTTGAGCTCAAGAGTAGGTGGTTCTTCATAAGAAGTCTTCACCCTTTCCACCTTCGAAAGAGCAACAAAAACTGTCTCACTCTCCAACTTGTCTCTCCCTTCATCAAGGTAAGCCACCTGAGCTTTTAACTCGGGGATGTCTAAATGTTCATGCACATTCATTCTAAGGCAAACATCCAAAGAATCTCGACACACGAAGTTAGAAATACTACACACACTAGCCGAAGCGATAGTATCACACGAGTACTCTAAATCATCTTGTGCGTGAGCAAACTTCATGCCATCGGCTATGCAAAATGTGACACTCTCTTGTCCTACTCTCAATGTCAATTTCCCATTATGCACATCAATTAAAGCACGAGAAGTAGCAAGGAATGGTCTACCAAATATCAATGAGACATCCACATCATCGGTATCAATGACCGCAAAATCAACTAGGAACACAAAAGGACCTACTTTAAGCTAGCACATCATCAACAATTCCCCTAGGACTCTTGGTCGACTTGTCCGCAAGTTGAATGTACATACGAGTAGGACGAAGATTAGACAACCCTAGTTTCTCAAATATGCAATAAGGCATGACATTGATACTAGCACCTAGATTCGCAAGACCATTAGCCAAAGAGGTATTACCTATAGCACAAGGGATAGTAAAAGTACCTGGATCTTTAAGCTTTTCCGGTGGACTCTTGAAGAGAACGGCGGAACATTCCTGATTGAGGTGGACTAGAGGTGTCTCCGGTATCTTCCTCTTGTTGGTGTAGAGTTCCTTCATGAACTTAGCATATTGAGGCATCATAGTCATAGCTTCGGGAAACGGAAGAGAGAACTGCATTTGACTAAGCCGCTCCACAAACTTCTTAAAAACCTTCTCAAGGCCATCCTTACTCACTCGAGAGGGGTGTGGGAGCTTAGGCTTGTATGGAGGTACAACCGGTGCGGGAGGAGAGACCGGTGGTGTACTCGATGTAGCCTTACTAGGTTCCTTAGCAACCTTAGTATTCACATTATCCGAAGGAGGTTCGACTTCAACCTCAACTTCATCCGAAGGATCTTTAGTATCATCATCATCGACTATTGGGTTAGGAGCTTGTACCTTTTGGGAGTCAATTGGGGAAGAGGTTGTATCTTGCAAAGGTTTCCCACTTCTCAATGTCACTACCTTACAATGCTCCGGGCCCTTGGGATTGACCTCGGTGTTGGAAGGTAAAGTGCCCGAGGGTCGCTCCGAGAGTGCCTTAGAAATATGTCCCAATTGGTTCTCCAAATTGGCAATTAAAGCTTGTTGATTCTTGATGAGTTGGATCATTGCCGCATTGGTGTCTTCCTGAGAGATCGAAGAACCACCCTCTTTGTTTTGAGGAGGCTTGTTGAAACCGGGTGGTCCGTCACCTCTATGGTTGTACATTCCCGGTGGGGTAGGACCTTGGGAACCTTGATTTGGATGTCCACTTTGATTCCATTGATTTCCCCCTTGGTTCCCTTGACCTTGGGGTCCTCCTTGAGTCCATTGGCTACCTTGGTTTAGGTTACTTCCTTGAGACCATTGGTTGCCTTGATACCCCCTATAACCTTGATATCCTCCTTGATTTCCTTGATTGTAACCCTTGGTATAGCCACTACCTTGACTCCCTTGGCCTTGGTAACCTTGGTTAGACTTGTTGTACCAAGGCCGGTTATAGCTACCTTGATAGTTACCTTGGGGGCTGAAATTACCATGAAATCCTTGACCTTGTGCGAAGCTTACCTCCTCATTGTGATCGCCTTGACCAAGCTCAGGAGTGGCGGAAGGGCAAGCACTGACTTCGTGACCCTGACCCCCACAACATTCACAGCAATATATAGAAGCCACCGGAGGATTACCCACATGTGATGATGGAACCTTGGAGGGATGCTTAGGCATGCTTAGGTTACTTACTTGGGATGCCAAAGCATCGATCTTAGACATGAGAAGCGCAAACATAGGGTCATCCTCATCTCGGTGCCCCGTTAGCTTAGGCTTCTTCCCATAGGTAGACGAATCCTTTGGTGCATCAACACTTATAGCTCTAGAGTCACAGTGAGTGTCGCTCCCATACTTAGACCGTGGAGGTTGTTGTCGAGACCAACTCCTTGTCTTGTTGGCCATCTCCGCAAAGAGTTCTAGAGCATCCTCGGGAGTGAGCGTCCTTAGATCACCTCCGGCGGCTTGGTTGATCATCCTTGTATTCTCAAAGTCAAGGGACCTAGCAAAGATATCCGCCAAGCTCCATTCGGCGAAGTTGTGATGAGGACAAGACCGAAGAAGGGCTTGGAACCTATTCCAAGTCTCATGGAAGAGCTCTCCCTTGTGTTGTGTGAAGTGGTTGATTCGATCCCGGATTGCATCCGTCATATAGGGGGTAAAGAACTCCTCGAGGAAGGCTTCGGCTAATCCCTCCCATGTAGTGAATGTTCTACTAGGTTGGTTCTCCAACCAAGACTTGGCTCTACCTTTGAGTGAGAAGGGGAAGAGTCGGAGTCGCACACAATTTGGGTGAACTTGATCGTTCTTCACCGTATCGCATATCTCTAGGAAATCCTTCAAGTGTCTAGACGGGCACTCTCCATCTATACCATTGAACACCACTCCGTTCTGCACCATCTGAATCATATTAGGCTTCAACTCGAAGTTTCTTGCATTTACCGGTCTTCGCACGATACTCGAGGCTGCCCCTTCGAGGGTTGGACGAGCATAATCGGCTAGTGTGCTCCTCGCACCTCTTTGCGATTGATTATCTTCATTAGTGTGTTGTGAATGTACCGATTGGTCATCGTCATCTCCGTGTTGAGACATAGTGTTGCGTGTGGTGCTATGAACTAAGTGAGGAGGAGAACGTGTCGGTGGTTCAATCACGACCTTGATGCCTTGGAGTCGTGCCTGAAGTCGGGTAATCCGCCTCATGCACTAGTGTAAATTTCCTGCAAACAAGCACAACGAACACACCCGAGTAATATAACGATGCGGGATAACAAAGTAAACAAAAAGAAACAAGGAAGCAAAAAGGAAACTGGAAGGAAGTGTAAAGATCGGTTCACTAATAATTGCTTTCTTAGGAATGAGAGGTCCCCGGCAACGGCGCCAAAAACTTGATAAGGAATTTATCAAGGTCGTATTCCACAAGGCCCTCTCATAGGCTAATACTCACAAAATTCGTGAACGGTCCATACATTTTGAGTTGAGATTTGGTTTGAAAGAAAACAAGTTAAAAGCTTAAACAAGCAAAGTAAAATTGACAAGAGAAATTCAGGATCAAACAAGAGAGAAAGGAGTTTAGTCTAGCAAGGGGTTTCTTCAAGCTCAAGGTTCATGAAAGCTGAATTGAATCTCAAGCAACAATGTGTAATTAATGACCATGCAAATCACTCAAGTAGAATCAACGAACTCTCGCACTATTGACTCACTATTCCTAGACCAAATGCACCATGCTCTCGCTATGTGAACAAAGGGAATGGAATGCTTTAGATTAGCTCAATGAAATGCTTGGAACTTGAATTCTATGCCAACAATCATCTAGCACAAGGTAAATGATGCAAGACACTCTCATGTCAATCATATAACACTAGTCTAACAATCACAAGGGTCTTTCAACCTTCAAATGAAAGAAACTCAATGCACACCAAGTGTTCGATAAAATGTCAACAAGGAAGAACAAGCTGAAAATGGTTGTAACTTGATAATCCAATCTCTCAAATCATCCAATTACAATCCTACAACCTTAGATCAACATCAATCAATCATTCTCATGCATTGAAAGACATAACAATACCAAAAGAGTAAATCAAGCTCTAATGGCTACAAAGCACAAGGTTTAGGATCATCATCTTACACAAATGGCTATGAGACCTCAATCCACACAATCAATCACCTATCCTAGCTTGATCCATCCCCCACTAAACTAAACCTAAGCTTAGCCTAGCTTAACCATGGAAGAAACCTGAAATTGAGGAGAGGAGACCATCCTTGCTTCCATGGAGGATCTACTCACTTGGCTCTTCAAGCTCCAATCCAAGGGTGGAAGGCTTCACTTAGATCTTCAAGTTGATCAACAATTGAGGGAGGATGGTATGTGGTTGAAGGAGAGGAGATGATGGAGTTGATGATGAACAATTGAGAGAGAGACGGCAATCGGCGATGGTGTTGTGGAATTAATGAATTGATGTCTAAACTCACGCCTCTTTCACCTTTATATAGCACGCCGGACTTGCCTGATATTTTTGGTGAAAATTCTGTAGGATTTTCGCCGAAAACACGCTGCATCATTCCTTCTAAAGTTTCCGGCGAAAACTTTGAATGTTTTCGCCAAAAATGTTGTCAAAGCGCAAAGGCCTTCTGTCTGCTTCGAGTTTTCGGACCGAGGACTTGAAAATCTCGCCGCAAGCTTCTTCTTCGGCGAAAACTTTATGATATTTTCGTCGAAACTGTCTTCAGCTGAAAGTCGTATTTTCTTTGATTTTGCCACGTCCATATCTCCTCCGTCCTAGCTCCGATTGACCTCCCGTTTGATCCCACGTGCTCCTTGTCACCAGTACTTCAATGCCAAGACCTGAAAATACAAAGAAAACAGCTCCAATAGACAAGGAAATGGCCTCAAAGTAGCAATCGGACAACAAATGGACACTTAGCACAAAACATCAATAAAAGCATAATAAGCATGGCATTTAAGGATCAAACACGAGCGTTTAATAGGTCAATCGAGGACTTAGAATGCACTAAATATAATCACATCAGAGGTTCTCTCCTGTTTCAGGCTATCCTTAGCTTCTACCCATGACTGTCTCTCGGTACTTAACTCAAGCCGTCTCTGGCACCCTCATGTTCTATTTCCCGGTACCCCTTTACACTTTTTCTTCACTATTTTGTGTGGTCCATTGAGGACAATGTCCGATTTTAAGTGTGGGGTGGGGTGTTTATTTTTTAGGGTTGTTTTCTGTTGTGCTTTCTCTGATTGGAACTTGCTCTATTCTTGACCTGCAATGTTAAACAGATTTTCAATCTTTCACAATGACGCTTAGACTGTCTTATCTAGAACCTGCAACCAGCATGCTTGAACTGAAATTAAATGAATCCGGTCAGAACATATTTTAGAATCAGGCTTGTAACTTCACTTTAAATTGCACGAAAATGATTTGAACCCGACTAGCACCCATTTGTGAGCTTTTGATCCGTTGCACGTAACTTGCAACTTGTTTCTTTTTTAGTGGCTTTCTTGTACTTGAATGCGTTAGAATTTGCATGAGACCTTTTCAAGACTACACGATAACACGAGTATTAGGATGATAGAGGCACCTAGAATTGCTACCTAAGCTAGAAGCCGTTCCAATATTAATTCCCCTAGGTGTAAACCTTTGAGCTTAGCCAGTTCTTTCGGCTCGATATTACGTTACAGCTTATTCTCATGTTTTTGTTCACCGTGTTGATCCCTTGTGGTAGTAGCCTGAGATTAGCTAACCGGAAGTTGGTATGTGGTGACTTGCCTATAGCCAGTGAACCGGTGGTCTTAGCTAGTATGTCCAGACGTGTAATCCCCTCTAGCAACTGAAAAATTTAGCACTAAAAAAAGAGAAAAAAAAAGAAAGAAAAAAAGAAATTTTATTAGTTCAAAACGTTCTTCTCCCTACATAAGGAAAAACGAAAGCAAATAAGTCGTGGTAAAAAAAAGAGAAAAAGAAAAAATATGAAAAATGAATAAATAAAAGTGCGAAGTTGCTTGAGGGTATCCAAGGACGAGCGTTAGACGGTAGGAATCAATAGATTATGATTCGAGGCAGGTTACTCGATTGCTGCACCGCACCATGCCTTTCATCATCATTCATCCCTTCATCCATTCATCATTAGCCCTCGTAGTATAGGATCGTTATAGTCTTTTGCAAAGTCCTCTAGACTAGTTTCTCGTGTTGTCACAGTGGTGGAAATTGTGGTCGAAATGCAAACCTATGACATAATTCGGTCAAGAAAGTGATTGAGAGCACAAACACGTCCCTAAACACAGAGTGTGAGAGTTTCCTGTTACTAAATATTTTTTGTGTAAGGAAGTTTGGTCGGTTAGGTCGGAATCGTGCATGATAGGTGATTGTTACTTGTTGTGTGGAGAGAATAGTGAGACTCGGATTTCTTTGGTTGATTTTCTTTCATTTGTGGGTTGCATTTTCTAAATGGAATAATTTAGGTTAAATTGTCAGAGGTTGAACTTCGATTTAGTTGATCTTGTCATTTGTGAATTTGAGCGAGATTCAAAAATTTTATTTGTTTGAGGACAAACAAAAGTTTAAGTGTGGGGTGATTTGATGACGTTAGATTTATCGCGTTCATCTCGCCACATTTGAACGACATTTTCCATGTTTGACTCCGAATCGTGATGGTTTTAAATGGTTTTTATGTAAAATGTGTTTTTATCCCTGTTGGCCCTCTTTTGGGTCGTTTGATGTGTTTTCGAGTTATTTTGATGAGATTTCAGATTTCCATATTGTGGAGGGCCTCTCTACGAGCTCGGCGATTCAAACGGGGAATGATTAGGAGTATGAATGAGTTGGGAATTGCCGAAAGCAGTTTAGAGCAACAAGCAGCATCAAAAGTGCGCATTCTGAGCCAAATGTGCGGCGGAGCACTTTTCGAGGACCGTCGGGCGCACTTTGCAATTACCATTCATCGGGATTTTTGACAAAGGAGAAAAGTGTGCCTTTCGAAGGGAAAAGTGCGCCGGCGCACTTTTCGACCCCTTCCCGCACTTTTTGCTTTAATTCCGGATTTTGACGAAAATTGGGATACCCAATTTCGAGGAGAGAGGAAACATACTTCATACACTTCAATTTTTGCTATTTCTCTGACAAACCAGACACTCTCGGAGGAGAAGATGAAGCTTTGAAGACGCGATTAGGCAAGAAGAAGCAAGGATTAGTTTGATAGATTTCTAGATTTGTCAAGATTAGGATTTCTCGGAGTAAGATGCTTTCTTCTCCAGTTTTCTTTTCTCTTGTTTTTCTGATTTCTTCTCCTGCTATGTCTGGCTAAACTCTCTAGGGTTGTTTAGATTAGATGAAGCGTTACCTAGGATTTTGTATGGATGATTTCGGGTTTCTAACCCGTTTATGTTAATCGATGTTCTTTCAGACTTAGATGCGATTTCTCCTAAACCCTAATTTAAATGTTTTGATCCTGACAACTTGATCAATTGTTAGTTTCTCAGTTTATCATTGATTTGCGGGTCTGACTATGAACGCATTTCATTCTAGAGTTTAGGAGGTCGTTTGGTTCTCCAATAGCTTGACCATAGGATTGGAAGAACTTAATCTCTTTGCTTGATTGTGTGGCATTTCACTATTCTTGTTCGTTCTTGATAATTTGCTAGTTAGCTTGACCATAGGAGCTTGTAGGTTTGATTGAATAGAATCTCTATGGCCTGACCATGGAGTAAAGATTACAAAAGGAAATGTCGAGTCATCTAGTCTGTTGAACTGAAATTGCATAACTTCATCCATCTTAACCGAACTAGCGTGGATTCGAGTTTGAACAACCGCCTTAGTCTATTTTCAAAACCCCAATCTATTTACTTGCTTTGTTTGATTTCAATTGATTCCTTAGTTAATTTCATTCTTAAACCAATTCAAACACAAAACGAAACCCCGAATAGCTTGTTCCACAACCGTTGAGTAATAGAGGAAAAGAGACCCTTGGGAAATAACGATCTCGCTAGAGCAATCTAGTGAGTAAAACTAGTGTGCATTAATTTGCGCACCAGTAACATCCCTGCCCAACCGAATGATTTGAAACTCAAGTTTGGATGATTAAGACATTGGAAACAATGTTCTTGAGGCCCCACTGAAATCCGAAACGTCCATAATTGAGTCGGGTCGAAGTTACAAGCGAGTATGTGAAAAATTCGTCTAAGTTGGCAGATCATGATACATGGCCGTGTATTAGAGATACATGACGTGTATCATGATACAAGATCGTGTATCCTGATACATGGCCCTGTGTCATGGTCTGACTATAAAAAATTGGGTTTTTGACGGAAATCCACAACTTCTCTCTCTCTCTCTCTTTCTCCCAGAAAATCCCTTTCACGTACCAAACTTCCCACAACTTCAAACCTTAATTTCGGGAGCTACAGAGGTCCGATTGATGATCTGTTTCTTGCTACGCGCTCCTGGAAGTGAGAGGAAGATATCGAATATCTTGGTTTCTATTATTTCGGAGTTGGGCACTGTCGGTGGCAGAGGGAAGTAGCTACGTTTTTGGAGCTGTAGAGCTTGGATGTTCGAGTTCTAGAAGTTGTTTTAGAGCCTCGTCTTCTTGCCAAAGTGAGAGTTTAGCATATGATAGGTAGTAATGGTCGGCATGAGGAGTTACAAATCTGACTTAGTTGAATGTAGGATTTTCATGGAAATTGAAAGAGAGTAAAAGGGGAATACTGTTCTGCAATTGACAGTTCTGTGAAATATGATGTTTGATGATTGTTGGATGTTTGTTAATTGATGGATTGGTTGATGATTGTGGGTTTTTTGTGATGTGTTTGATTGGGGAAATAATTAACAATGATGATAAACCGATCGGATGTAGTAATGAGTGTAGGAGGGATGGGATGGGATCATGTGAAATTGTATAAGCATACTCTGTGATGTCAGTTGTGGTTGTAGGAGGGTAGTCCTACCATTCTGGGGTCGCCCTATAAATGATGAACAAGTGGATGGCCCTGCCAATGTGGGGTCGTACTATGAAGGATGAACAAGAGGGTAACCCTGAGACTCGTGACATGGCTACCCTTGTACTTGCAGGTGGGGGTACCGGTGAGCTAGCCGTTTACCCTTAAACTGTTTGTGTTATGTAAAATATTGTATGTAGTGGAATGTGATTGTGAATGTGAGATTGGATGAGTTGATGCTATTTATGTTGGGATGATGTGTATGCTATGTGTTGATTTGGGTGATATGGATGATATGTGTAATGAGGGGTCTATAATGTGACTAGGGTGTTGGTTTATGACATAGAATCGGTTAAGGGAATTGGGTGGTGTGAATACATGAATTGGTTGATTGATGTTGTGGGATTGATTTGAGTGAAATTGATGCTATGCGTGATGGTGACTGATAGCGTGACATGTGGCTATTGCAGTAAGGTTGGAGTCTTGAATGTGTTTTGGGAAATGTATGAGGAGAACTAGGATGTCAGGATTGGATGATTTATGAGTGGAAATCAAGTCAATGGATTAGGCGAACTATGTAAATTAATTTAGGATTTGCTTGAACTGGGAGGTAGAAATGGTAAATTGGCGTTAATGTAATTGTTGTTGTTATGTGGTGTTGAGTTGACTTGTTTGAGTGGATGATCGACTTGTCTATACGTGTGGTTGACTTGTGTGAATGTATGGTCGACTAGGTGGCTAGAAATAGGAGTGAGGAGTTAAAACTCGACTTGGAATAAAACTAGGTCTTGCATGAAACCTTGAGCGTAGAATTGAATAACTGGCTTGTGATTGTTGTGTGATGATTGTGCCAATTGACGTGTGATGTGGGGTTGGGGTGAAAGATGATGGCTAACGATACTGAACTAGAAATGTGAGATAGGATGGGATGGGATGAGCTAAATTTTGGTATTTGTACCTATCGTTGTCGGTTGTGGTTGTAGAGTTGTAACATGAATTTGATACGTGGAACTGGATGAGTGGAATTGTGCTGTGGAATTATGCTATGTAATTTTGTTGTGTAATTGGGTAGTGGAATTGTGAAATGGAATTGGTGTATGGAATTGGGAAGTGGAATTGAGTGAATGGAATTGGTTAAACGGAATTGCTTGGTTGGTGTGTGTGATTGTTGTGGTTGTGTTAAATGGGATCGAAATGATAGAACCGGAAGGAGCCAACGTTACCCCATGGAATTGTGTTTCACCCACCGACGGACTGGTGGTTAGGGCCTACCGACGGACTGGTAGATTAGCCTCTTGACGGGGAGTGGAATTGTGGTTATTGTGACGTGTTCCCCATGCGGTAGGGGAGCATGAGGACCTCCCATGCTGTGGAACAACACTTTATGGCGCCTAATTAACTCACCAAGCTAAATGAAGTGTGATGTGTTGAGTGTGTGTATGTGACGTGATGTATGTGTTGGTGATCTGATATATGTTGTGATGTGGTCTGTGTTGGATTGTGCTGTGAACTGAGTTGTGTTGATGTGATGAGTTGTGGAATTGATGTCGTATGGTTTATGCTTACGTTGATGATATGAATTGTGAATTGCTAGCATGGGATCTACTTTTGGGTAATAATATAGATGGCTTAGGTAAGTCTAATAACTCACTTAGTGGATTGAGGTTGTGAGCTGTGAATGTGTGCAATGTGAATGTGTATGATTGATTTGTGTGCTGAATGGTTCAATCGTAGTCGTGAGATGAATTGTGAAGTGATGAAGAACCATGTGCATGACGACTTGGTTATACTATTGTAGTTGTGAATTGATGACTCTGGTTATATTTTTGTTATTGTGTTTGTGAAAGTCAGATTGAGGAATGCACCTACGTGATCACTTAGACTATTCTAGGGAATTAAAACTGGTAAAGGTTGAGTCTGATCCCCCCCAGTTTCTCTTTTCAGGTGCGCGTGGTTAGAGTGTGTGAGTTAAAGTTCAGGAGCTTCTTTGTGTGTGGAGTGTCGAGGTGTTGTTGGCATGGAGAAGATCTTCGGTGGCTTGGACCAGGAGTTGACCATCTTTTGGATTTATGTTGACTGTTTTGGGTTGGGTTATTTTGTATCGATAGATTTGAACTTCGGGATTGTGAAGGATTCTTGGGTTGAATTGTATCTTTGTAATAAGTTTTGGATTTTGAATAACGGAGGCGCTTCCGACTTACGTTTGTTCTAAGTTTTAATTCGATTTCAATGTTGTTTTCCCCTTTATTTTATTGTTGTATCTTCGAGTGATACCCTTAGCCGGTTCGACCGTGGGTTCAACCTGGGTTGGTTCGGGACGGGTGTTACAGATGGTATCAGAGCCTGGTTTGCCTCTACTGCATAGGTGAACTGTTCTTTCTTCTAGGCGATTAGCTACCCTCTTAATGGAAAGAACGGAACCTTGATGTAGTATTGGCATTCTAGGGGTTTTCAAACGTTTTAATCGGGTTGGGATTTGTAACACCCGTCCCAAACCGACCCGAGTTTACCCATGGTCGAACCGGTTGGAGTGCTACTTGAAGATACAGCATTTAAATAAAGGAGTAAAACGCAGCAGAAACATAAATGACTCTTCATTAAAAAACACAAAGACAACCGATGGCCTTCTTTACATAAAAACACAAATCCGAAACCAAAGCTCAAAACGATTACAAAATCCCCAACCAAAGGTTTCAACTGAAAATACAAAACTAAAAACAATGGTCACTCCAAAATAGCTTCCTAATCTTCACTTCACAACTCCAACCTGCAACTCTTCTGAACTCAACAGCACACCCGAACTTCAACTCATTCTTACTACCAAGCGAACCTGAAAATAGAAACTGGGGGGGAATCAGTTTCCTAATGAAACTGAGTGAACCCACTGGGTTTAACTATGCGTCGAACCTAGCCTAGGAGTGATCCCAACTCCACACACAAACAGTAGCAGAATCTGACACAACCAATCTCTTTTTAATTCCTAACATGCTACTAGGTGATCACACAAGAACTTACCTCCACCGATGTGTAAACAATTAATAAAATTCAGCAATGTACTCAAGTCATCAATCCTCAGTACAACATTATCAACAGAGTCATCATACACACAATACAACACTTACCCACAATACATCTTCCAACACAAATAGCACCCACATTCATACATCAACCACACAACTCACAATTCACAGTTTCACAGTTACCGACATCAACCAAGCACAACCCAACCAATCTCTGCTCCACCGACTCAACACATCACACAGTCACAACATGACTCGACTCATTACAATCTAGGTGAGTTTCTAGGCGCCTAGGAGTTGCTCCACACCACCACTGCCGGCCAACAATCCCTGGAAATACAACCCAGGGTGATCTACTCAACGTAGACTGATACCACAACCATAATCCAAGGTACTAGACCCGGGTGATCCACTCAACATAGACCGACTCAACAATAATCCCTGGTAGCTAACCAGAGTGATTCACTCAACGTGAACCGGACACAACTCAACACATCTCAAGGTGGGCAGTGTGGAATCCTACCGGTTCTATCATTTATTAATCACAAACAAGAATTCATCACTTAAACCCAACAACCAAAACCATCCATCAATTCCCTCATCAAATCCATCCAAAACCAACATCAATCCATCATCACTTCCCACGTCAACATCATGCTCAAATTCCTCATTCAAACCCAACCAATTCCAAACATCAAGTCCACCAACAATTTCATCATCAATTTCATCACTAACCAATTCCCATCCACATGCACATATCACAATCCAATCAACCACACACCATCCAAGCAATTCAAACAATCAACCCAATTCCAATTCCTCTACCCAATTCCACGTACCAATTCCATTAGCCAATTCCAAGTACCAATTCCCTTACCATTTCTATTAGCCAATTCCATGTACCAATTCCATTAACCAATTTCACGTACCGATTCTATTGTCCACTTCCATGTACAAATTCCCTTACCAATTCTAATATTCAATTCTAAGTCATAAGTCTACCACCCTAAACACATTAACAACCATCTTCACACACAACATCAATTCTACCTAAAAGGCACGTTGCATAATTCATACATCAACAGCTAGTATCATCTCAATCCCAACATCTCATAAACCAACACAATCCGAATCATTCAGTAATCCCACATCACACATAACCAGACACACAAGACATTCAACGCCTCCCACGACACAAACATTTTAAGGGTAAACGGCTAGCTCACCGGCCACCCCCACCTGCAAGTACAGGGGAAGACATGTCATGAGTCGTATGGTTACCCTCATGCACATCCTTCATTGGACGACCCCACATTGGTGGGACCATCCACCTGTTCGTCATTTAAGGGTGACCCCACATTGGCAGGACCACCCTCCTACAACCACAGATTAACAATTCCAAGCAGAAATACACTTACAGCATCATACCCCAACCCTCCTACACTCTTCACTACATCCAATCCATTAATCATCAAGGTTAATCTTTCCCCCATTCATGACACATAACAAACAGCCCGCTATCATCACACAATTCATCATATCAACAAGCATACAACAACCATCAATCGTCACAAATATACAGCAATCAATCGCATAACAAAATCCCCTTTTACTCTCTTCCGATTCATGCAATCCTATGTTCATCTAGGTTTAAATTGCAACTCCTCACACCAACCATACTACCTATCGTACGTTAAACCCTCACCTGACAAGAAGACAAGACTCTAAAACAACTCGCGGAACCCGAACCGCCAAGTTCTAGAACTCCAAACTCGTAGCTCTTCCTTCTGCCACTGACAGAACCTCGATCTAAAATACCCAGAACCACGACAATCGATCTCTTCCTCTCGTCGCCAAGAACGCGTAGCAAGAAACGGATCGTCAATCGGAGCTCTACAACTCTCGAAATCAAGGATTGAACCTAAGGGGTTTTTGGTTCGTCAAAAGGATTTTCGGGGAAAGAGAAAGAGGGGAAAATTGTGAATTTCCGTGAAAATCAGAATTTAATAGTCAGGCCATGATACACGGCGTGTATTGTAATACACGGCCATGTATCATCGTCTCCCCACCTTGACAAATTTTCGCGTACTCGCTTATAACTTCGACCCGACTCAACTATGAACGTCCCAGACTTCGATGGGGCCTCAAGAACATTGTTTCCAATGTCTCAACCACTCAAAATCGAGTTCCAAACCATTCGGTTGGGCGGAGATGTTTCAGGATTTTGAAAGTGAAAGTGTGTTTTGAAGAGAAAAAGTGATTTGAAGAGTTTGTCAACTGAAATTGGTTGTTTTTTGTCCCCCTGAGCCACGAAGAAAGCCATGGGATGAGAAGATGTAGTGTTGAGTAGAGGTTGAGTGGGAATAGAATGTCGGATTAGGTGAGTTGCTTGACCCTTTAGAAATAGAACTAGAGTTAGGATGCTTGCATGAAGTGGAAGTTTTAGATGTGTGTTTGTGGGAGAGTTGGAAGTCGGTTGAGGAGAGGAGTCAAGGATTGTTACAGGAACCTATCTTGTTTGTTGATATGAAAGTTTAAGAGAAGGTTTTGATTTGTGCAAATTTTGTCCTCCTTGTTTTCAACTGTGGTTTGAATGTGATTTTTAATCTATCAAGTGAGTTTTGATTTTCGTTCCATATTGAAAAACTTAGAAGGAATTAAGGATTTGAGCTTTTGGGAAATGAGTATTTCTTGGTCCGTTTTGTCAATGTGATTTTAGTGTCAAGTCTTGGTATTGGTTCTTTGAGTAATTGTTGTAGCGGATTTGAAGAGTGTTTTAATGTTTTGGTATTTTACCTAAGATAGAGTTCAATTTTACTAATTTTGGTTTTGAGTGGAAAAATTGTTGTCTTGGGTTCTTGGTTGATTTGAAAGGAGTTTGAAATCGCTTTTACCTTTTCGAAGTTGAGTCATGAGATTATGTTTATTCAAATTGTTCAAGCGTTCTTGTTTTGAAAGTTGGTGAATGTTTTCAATGGTACTAGCGTGTAGGGATTTGAAAGCTTTTGAGTATTTTAAACTAAGATAGAGTCCAATTGCGAGTTTGATTTTAAGTGTTTTATGAGTCTGATTTTAAACTGAGAATTGAGAATTTTGATTTTGAGTGGATTGAAAAGGAATTTGTTAAAGTTTCGCCTTTTTGAAAAGTTTCCTTGGGTTTTTGACGTGTGAGAATTAACTCACAACAATCAAGGTCGTATTTCCACGAGGGCTCTCTCAGTTATCATTACTCACACGATTCAAGGACGGTCTATTCATTTAAATTTGGTTTTGGTTTCAACAAGGACAAGTCAAAAGCATAAATGAACAAGGCAAAACTAAACAAAGTAAGTTGAGGGTCAAATAAGAGAGAAGTAGGTTAGCTTAGCAAGGGGTTTCTCCAAGCTCAAGGATCATGAAAGTTGGATTGAATCTCAAGCAACGATGTATAAATGGATGACCACGCAATTCACTCAAGTAGAATCAACGAACTCTCGCACAATTGACTCTCTACTCCTAGACCATGCTTTCGCTATGTGAACAAAGGGAATGTAGTGTTTTACCTAGCTCAATGAAATGCTCAACACTTGATCTCTATGCTAACATTCATCTAACACAAGGCAAATAATGCACGACACTCTCATGCCAATCATATAACACTAGTCTAGCAATCAAAGGGTCTTTCAACCTTCAAATGACTCAAAACTAAATGCACACCAAGTGTTCGGCAAAATGTCAACAAGGAAAACAAGCTCAAAATGGTTGCAATTGCATAATCCAATTTCTCAAATCATTCAATTACAATCCAGACACCTTAGATCAACATCAATCAATCATTCTCATGTATTGAAAGACATAAACAATGTACCAAAAGAACAAGTCAAGCTCTCATGGACAACAAGCACAAGGTCTAGGATCATCATCTTACACAAATGGCTATGAGAAACTCAATCCAAACAATCAATCACCTAACCTAGCTTGATCCATCCCCCACTAAACTAAACCTAGGTTTAGCCTAGCATAACCATGGAAGAAACCTGAAACTGAGGAGAGGAGATCATCCTTGTTTCCATGGAGGATCTTGCAACTTGGCTCTTCAAGCTTTAATCCAAGGTATGGTTCCTTCTTTCTAGATGATCTTCACTTAGCTCTTAGGTTGAGATGGAGGATGATTATGGTTGATGATAGGAGAGGAGGAAATAGGCAATTGGGAGTTGAGAGGAAAGTGTCGAAGGTTGTAAATTGAAATATGAATTGTCTCCAAAATTCTGCCCAATGTTGCCATAAATAGTCTGCTGACCCAGTACAGAGTTTTCGGCGAAAACTCCAAGTTTTCACCGAAAACTTCTTCAAAATTCGGCTTCAGAATTCCCGGATTCTCTTGTTTGCAAGCGGACGAGAGTTCTCGGCGAGAACATAGAGTTCTCGCCGAAAACTTCTTCAGCAAAGCTGCATTTTTCTTGATTTTGCAACGGTCATATCTCCTCCGTCCTAGCTCCGATTGACCTCTCGTTTGCTCCTACGTGCTACTTGTCATCCGTACTTCAAAGCCATAACCTGAAAATGCACGAAAAACATCCAATAGACCACGGATTTGGCTCCAAAGTGGCAACCAGACAACAAATAGACACTTTGCACAAAAATTCAATAAAGCATTTAAGTCATGGCATTTCACGATCAGACACAGGCATTTCATAGGTCAATCATAAGCTCAAAATGCACTAAATAAAGTCACATCAGTTTTGAAAACCAGAATGAGGGGTCATTTTCCGCGCGAAAATGAATTACAGTGGAATTAAAATCCGGTAGGGATTCAATTGCTGGGGAAGACCCTAATTCCTTCCGGATTTTAATTCCTTGTTTTCCATTATACCATTACTATATGGATTTCAAACAAAGGACCACATAACATGACTGAACTACCCTTCCTATCAATCTGAACAACCCCTACTTTCTTTTTGCATCTCATTTATGTTATTTTTTACCCAACATACTCATAAAATTCGAGCTCACCATTATTAAAAAAATTGTATCGACCAAACATGAATATTCAAATAATCTAAATTATTCAAACATTCGAAGAAAGTGGAATAATATGGCACCTTAGCTTCATAAAAAAATTATATGAGCTGCATCTCATGACCAATGGTGACTCAATATTAAACCATCTCAACTATTAAAATATTATAGAAGTTTTTTCCTTAAAAAGAATGAACCAAAAAGTTGTTCTCTCACGTTAGAAAATAGAACATAAAGGGGTATTGTTGAAAAAATCAAGGGTAAAAATAGAAAACCGGTCATCTCCTTCCCTTTTTAAAAGGTTTTGAAAACCCAGCCGGAGCTCATTTGAAATCCTACTCAGATTTGAAATCCGTCGGTTTGTGTACCCTGTTTTGCTCGTAAAACAAGGGAATTGGACCAAGCAGGAATTCGGCAGAAATCCTGACCCAATTACTGCGCGGAAAACGACCCCTAAGACAAGTTTTTGTAACGGTGGAGTCTAGATGTTTAGCTGATGCTCGAGTCGCTCTAGTAGTGATAGTCAGTAGACTAGGAGGTTGGTTGTAGGGGTAGAGGCCCTTGTAGACTTTGGTTAAGTTTTGTAGAGTGTGGAGGAGTGTGAAGTTCTAGTTGGTAGTGTTGGCTTAGTAGTTCATGCTTGGTGTGAGTTGCATTTGTTGTGTTTGGGTTGTACTCTTGTGTTTGGTTGTGTTGTAGAGGTTCGGTTGTGCGTGTGTGTTAGTTAGAAGCTCGAGTTCGTGTAAGTGAAGTATCCTTAGAAAGTGTGTGTTTCTAGGATCCGTTAAGAGGGAGTTTCGAGTTGTGATGTGGTGCTTAAGCTGCTGCGTGTCGCTGCAATTTTCGTGTTGCATTGCTAGATTGAGTTGGGTTGTGATTTCGAGGACGAAATCTTTTGAAGTTGTGGGAACTTGTAACATCCCCGCCTAGCCAAATGATTTGAAACTCGATTTTGGATGATTAAGACATTGGAAACAATGTTCTTGAGGCCCCATCGAAGTCTGAGATGTTCATAATTGAGTCGAGTCGAAGTTACAAGCGAGTACATGAAAAATTAGTCGAAGTTGGGAGATCATGATACATGGTCGTGTATTAGAGATACACGCCATGTATCATGGTCTGACTATAAAAAAATAGGTTTTTTCCGGAAATCATCAACTTCTCTCTCTCTCTTTCCTCCCAAAAATCCCTTTGACGAAGCAAACTTCCCAAAACATCAAACCTTGATTCCGGGAGCTATAGAGGTCTGATTGATGATCCATTTCTTGCTACGCGCTCTTGGCAACGCGAGGAAGAGATTGCATATCTCGGTTTATGTTATTTTGAAGTTGGGCGTTGTCGGTGGCAGAGGGAAGTAGCTACGTTTTTGGAGCTGTAGAGCTTGGATGTTCGAGTTCTAGAAGTTGTTTTAGAGCCTTGTCTTCTTGCCACGTGAGGGTTTAGCATATGATAGGCAGTAATGGTCGTCGTGAGGAGTTACAATTATGACTTACTTGAATGTAGGATTTGCATGGAAATTGAAAGAGAGTAAAAGGGGAAAACTGTTCTGCAATTGACTGTTCTGTGAAATATGATGTTTGATGATTGTTGGATGTTTCTTAATTGATGGATTGGTTGATGATTGTGGGATGTTTGTGATTTGTTTTATTGGGGAAATAATTAACAATGATGATAAACCGATCGGATGTAGTAATGAGTGTAGGAGGGATGGGATGTGATCATGTCAAATTGTATATGCATACTCTGTGATGTCGATTGTGGTTGCGCAGGAGGGTGGTCCTGCCAATGTGGGGTCGCCCTATAAATGATGAACAGGTGGATAGCCCTGCCAATGTGGGGTCGTCCTATGAAGGATGAATAAGAGGGTAACCCTCAGACTCACAACATGGCTACCCTTGTACTTGCAGGTGGGGGTAGCCGGTGAGCTGGCCGTTTACGCTTAAACTGTTTGTGTTATGTGAAATGTTGTATGTAGTGGAATGTGATTGTGAATGTGAGATTGGATGAGTTGATGTTATGTATGTTGGGATGGAGTGTTTGCTATGTGTTGATTTGGGTGACATGGATGATATGTGTAATGAGGGGTCTATAATCTGATTGGGGTGTTGGTTTATGCCATAGAATCAGTTGTGGAATTGAGTAATGGAATTGGGTGGTGTGAATACATGAATTGGTTGATTGATGTTGTGGGATTGATTTGAGTGAAATTGATACTATGCGTGATGGTGATTGATAGCGTGACATGTGGCTATTGCACTAAGGTTGGAGTCTTGAATGTGTTTTGGGAAATGTATGAGGAGAACTAGGATGGCGGGATTGGATGATTTATGAGTGGAAATCAAGTCAATGGATTAGGCGGACTATGTAAATTAATTTAGGATTTGCTTGAACTGGGAGGTAGAAATGGTAAATTGGCGTTAATGTAATTGTTGTTGTTATGTGGTGTTGAGTTGACTTGTTTGAGTGGATGATCAACTTGTCTATACGTGTGGTTGACTTGTGTGAATGTACGGTTGACTAGGTGGCTAGAAATGGGAGTAAGGAGTTGAAACTCGACTTGGAATAGAACTAGGTCTTGCATGAAACCTTGAGAGTAAAATTGAATAACTGTCTTGTGATTGTTGTGTGATGATTGTGCCAATTGACGTGTGATGTGGGGTTGGGATGAAAGATGATGGCTAACAAAATTGAACTAGAAATGTGAGATAGGATGAGATGGGATAAGCTGAATTTCTGTATTTGTACCTATCGTTGTCGGTTGTCGTTTATTGTAGAGTTGTAACATGAATTTGATACGTGGAACTGGTTGAGTTGAATTGTGCTGTGGAATTATGCTTTGTAATTTTGTTGTGTAATTGCGTAGTGGAATTGTGAAATGGAATTAATGTATGGAATTGGGAAGTGGAATTGAGTGAATGGAATTGGTTAAATGGAATTGCTTGGTTGGTTGTGTGTGATTGTTTAATTGTGTTAAATGGGATCAGAATGATAGAACCGGAAGGAGCCAACGTTACTCCATATATTGTGTTTCAACCACCGATGGACTGGTGGTTAGGGCCTACCTACGGACTGGTAGATTAGCCTCCCGACGGGGAGTGGAATTTTGGTTATTGTGACGTGTTCCCCATGCGGTAGGGGAGCACGAGGACCTCCCATGCGGTAGGGAGGTGCGTCTGGCCGGTGGGGTAGCGGGGGAACAACTCCTTATGGCGCCTAATTAACTCACCTAGCTAAGTGAAGTGTGATGTGTTGAGTATGTGTATGTGATGTGTTGTATGTGTTGATGATCTGATATATGCTGTGATGTGGTATGTGTTGGATTGTGCTGTGAACTGAGTTGTGTTGATGTGATGAGCTGTGAAATTGATGTTGAATGGTTTATGCTTACGTTGATGATATGAATTGTGAATTGCTAGCATGGGATCTGCTATTGGGTAATAATCTAGATGGTTTAGGGAAGTCTAATAACTCACTTAGTGGATTGAGGTTGTGAGCTGTGAATGTGTGCAATGGAATGTGTATGATTGATTTGTGTGTTGAATGGTTCAATCGTAGTCGTGAGATGAATTGTGAAGTGATGAAGAACTGTGTGCATGACGACTTGGTTATACTGTTGTACTTGTGAATTGATGACTCTGGTTATATTTTGTTATTGTGTTTGTGAACGTCAGATTGAGGAATGCACCTACGTGATCACTTAGACTATTCTAGGGAATTAAAACTGGTAAAGGTTGAGTCTGATTCCATTGTTGGTGTTACTTGAGGAGTTTGGAATAGCTCCTTTTGGATAGGTTCGTCGCATAGTTAAACCCAGTGGGTTCACTCAGTTTCATTAGGAAACTGATCCCCCCAGTTTCTCTTTTCAGGTGCGCGTGGTTAGAGTGTGCGAGTTAAAGTTAAGGAGCTTCTTTGTGTGTCGAGTGTCTAGGTGTTGTTGGCATGGAGAAGATCTTCGGAGGCTTGGACCAGGAGTTGACCATCTTTTGGATTTATGTTGACTGTTTTGGGTTAGGTTATTTTGTATCGATTGATTTGAAATTCGGGATTGTAAATGATTCTTGGTTTGAATTGTATCTTTGTAATAAGTTTTCGATTTTGAGTAATGGAGGCGCTTCCGACTTACGTTTGTTCTAAGTTTTAATTCGATTTCAATGTTGTTTTCCCTCTATTTTATTACTGTATCTTCGAGTGATACCCTTAGCCGGTTCGACCACAGGTTCAACCCGAGTCGGTTCGGGACGGGTGTTACAACAAGTAAGCTTCCAAGAGTGTCCCCCATAATATTTCGGCATGAATCAGAATAAGAATAATCCACCATTTGGGTCATTTCAAAAGCAGAAGTTGGGTAATCAACCAAGTGGAGCTTATCAATCATCTTACCGGAACCAGGGTAATTATGGTACAGCACCTGACAATCGCCAGAATCAGTACTTCAACAACAGTTACCAAGGACCACCTGGGTTCACTAGAGGACATCAACATCAAAGGTCAGCACCACAAAACACTAGGGAGAGCGAGGTATATAAGAAGCTCGACCTAATCCTGACGAGACTTGACCACCATGATGCACAGTTCAAAGCTCAAGCCACCTTGAATCAAGGCTAGATAGCTCAAGGTCCGAGGATGTAAGACCGGCTCAACAACATTGTTAGCCTCCTCTCTAGTGGTCGTCCCTTGAGTCAGTTATCTAGCTACACAAAGCCGAATCCAAGCAATTAGCATGTCAAGGCCATCTCGACAAGAAGTGGCAAGCAACTAGCTGATCCGACAACTCCTGATCCAATCATGATTCCTGATGACATTACCATTGACATGCCAGAGATCGAGGAAGATGACAAAAAAAGATGAAAAGGAGGTGACTACCTCGCCTCCTCCAACACTAGTTCCTACGCCTAGTCTGCCCCCATATCAGCCTAGGATCCCATTCCCTAAGGCCTTGATGTCAAAGGAAAAGACCATGACACCCGGTACAAAAAATGGTACTCATATTTCAAGAACACGTAGCTCAAGATGATACCACAACTTGGAAAAGTCATGAAGGATCTTACGAAGAACAAGAAGAAGGGCGAGGCCATTTCTGTCTCCCTTAATGAAGAGTCCTCCGCCATCCTATGCCATTCACCACCCATATCCCCTCATGATAAGTGTCGCGATCCTGGTTCTTTTACTTTTCCATGCATTATTAATTGTAGTAAGATTGATTGTAGCTTAGCCGATCTAGGTTCTTCTATAAATGTCATGCCTACATGCTTATATGATAAACTGAATCTGGGTAAATTAAAATAGATTAGTTCACATCTTGTTTTAGCTGACAGATCTATTAAAACACCTAGGGGAATAATAGAGGATGTACCTGTTCGTTGTGGTGCATTCACTATTTTAGCTGATTTCGTTGTGATGGATACCCGAGAGGTAGATGTTACCCTCCTCCTAGGCCGACCATTTCTGGCAACAGCCGACGCGACCATCGATGTCCAGCATGTCTCGTTGACTTTAAGGGTCAAAAAGGATAGTGTTCCATTACATTCCGCCTCAAGGACGGTATGCAATATTCTGGTAAGCAAGAAGCACATTGTTAGTCTATTGATACTGTGGAGTTGGTCTCGGCCGACTAGTACTAATGAAAAATCTAGCGTGTCTTCAGAGATTTTTTTAACATGAATTGAACAGAATACCCATCCAAAAAACAAGCCTCTGGCACAGACGACTAAGGAGATAAAGGAGCAGAAGGCACCCACTACTGAACCTCGACGAGTTGAAGGTCGTGGAGATGAAGAGAAGGCGTGCAAAGTGAAGAAGAAAGTGACTTGGAAGCCAGTTGACCCCCATCATCCGCCAAACCAGCAGACGAGAATATACGCATGAAGGATTTATTTAGGCCATTCGAGGTCACCGGCACCCTCTCCGACGATAGAACCCAACTTACTCACGCCGATGGGAGGCAATTTCTCTTAAATGGAGGTGCACCCAAGCTGTACTTTAGGGATTCCGATGCGAGCGTGAAGGAATTCATGAGTTGGGACGCCTCTTGATCTCCATGTAGGTATCGTTCAGCTCAAAGACGTTAAACGAGAGCGCTTCATGGGAGGCAACCCACGGCAGGAGTCAGTTTTGAATTTGTTGATTCAGTCTTTGGGGTTTAAGTCAAGTTTCGGGGGATCCAAAAGTGTCAAATTCGTGGTTTTTAATTTTCTCTTATGCGTCTTGAGTTCTCGGTCGTGTTCCAATCTATTTGAGATTATTTCGAATTTTTTATTTTGTTTCGGACTTTTGAAGTTGGGACGTCAATTTTGTTTGTTTAAATTTTTTAGCACCCAGATCCCATGTTCTCGCCGAGAACTTGTTGTTTTATTTTTTAAATTTCCCAGCGTCAAAATTTCTAAAATGTTTGTGAAGAAGTTTTCGCCGAGAACATTGAAATTCTCGGCGAGAACCTCCACATTCTCGCCGAGAACTTTGTTAAAAAATTAAAATCTGTTCCCCTTTTCCGAAACCAGAATCCCCCAAAACAGCTTTCTCGCCAAAAAAAACCTATCGCCACCCCCTGTTTACACTGTTCTCCACCACCGACCCCACCGAGGACCAGTGATCGGGTTGTATCCCTTTTCCCTTTCTTTTATTTCTTCTTTTCGGATTTCGGTCCAACTTTATTATGCGTGGATCCGGGACACTTGTCCCAGTTTCCTTTTTTGATCATTTTGTTGCTTTTTTTGTAGGATTTTGTGTAGCTGCTTCACTCCGATCTGAGTTCTCCGCCTCATCCTTGACATCGACCATAACCATCCAGGTTTTCCGGATAACTCTACTCTCTTTTAATCCTATGAGGACACAGTATGATTTAAGTGTGGGGTAGGGTGCTAGAAGAATTGTTGTGCTGAATGTGTTTGCCTATTTGTGTTTCTATGGTTCCTTTTAATTCCTCTAACTATAATTACTCGGTTCTTGACTCTTGATGTTAAGTTGACTTCAATTTTTCACAATGATGCTTAGACTGCTTAACTTAGAACCTGTAACCAACATGCCTGCATTGATGCTAAATGAACCTGGTCAGAACAGAAATTAAAATCACGCTTGTAGTGTCACTTTGAATTGCACGAAAATGATCGAGTCCGACTAGCAGCCAACTGTGAGCTTTTGATCCTTTGCACATAACTAGCAACTTTTATTCTTTTTGAGTGGCTTTCTCGTACTTTGAATGAGTTAGAATTTGCATGAGACCTATTCGAGACCACATGATAACTCGAGTACTAGGATGATAGAGGCACCTAGAAATTGCTACTTAAACCAGAAGCCATCCCGATATTAATCCCTCTAGGTGTAAACACTTGTGTTTGGCCTGTTCTTTCGGTTCGATATTGCATTATAGCCATTTCCCATTTTTTTGTTCACCCCGTTGATCCCATGTGGCAGTAGTTTGAGATTAGCTAACCGAAGTTGGTATGTGGTGACCTGCCTATAGCCAGTAAACTGGTGGTCTTATCAATAGGGTGGCATCAAAAATCCATTGCTCCCGGGAACCAAGCATCATTAATCGATGTATCGCAGCCATTGCCAATGTTTCTTCGCATTCCCTTAATCAAAGCAACTCTTCCTTTTAAATGCTACTCCATATCCAGGACGGGCGATGGTGACCCGTAGCCAAGATAAACTCAGTCCTTGGGAAATAAAGAGCTTTCAAGACCCTAACCCATAGTGCTTCTGGGTGCTGAATAATGCGCCAGCAAAGTTTGGCTAAGTGGGAAATATTGAATTCTTTAAAGCTCCTAAACCCCAACCCTCTGCTTTGTTTAGAAGTCGTCAATCTCTCTTTTGAACACCAATGAATCGCCCTTCGGTTCACATCTCCTGACCACCAAAACTTAGCCAACACTGCATCCAGTTTCTTCAAAAGAGTATCTGGCAGCATGAAACAAGAAAAGACATATGCAGGAATCGCCTGTAAAACAGCCTTTGCAAGAATTTCCTTCCCTCCTTGCGATAGAAGAAGACTTTTCCAATTGCCAGCTTTATAGATCATCCGATCCAGCAAGAAATGGAAGGTTTCAGCTTTCGAATTACCCCATTCTGCAGGAAGTCCCAAATACTTCCCAAATCTGCTGTCTCTTGGTACTCCTAGAATATCAGCAACCTCCCCACAAACATCCTCAGGGGTGTTCTTCGAAAACAGAACTGCAGATTTTGCTTCATTCACTTGCTGACCTGAGAGAGCTGAATAGCGAGCCAGTACAACCTTAAGATTAATAGCAATCAGCCCTACTAGCTTTCCCAAACATCACAGTATCGTCTGCAAAAAGCACATGAGTAAGAACTGGACATCTAGGGTTGAGCTGAATACCCTTAATCTTTCCTGCTGCAACATCTAATGAATTAGGAATGACAATGCATTTGTTATCATGATGAAGAGAAATGGAGACAAGGGGTCTCCTTGTCTCAACCCCCTTGTCGGAGAGAAAAAGTTTGTTGTTGTCCCATTAACCATAACTGCAAACCTAACCGAACTCACAATCGCTTTAATCCATCCAACCCATCTCTCATTGAAACCCATTTTTTCCAGAACAACAAACAAGAAGTCCCAAGAAACACGATCATATGCTTTCATCATATCCACCTTAAGACTGAAATCATAGTTTTTTCCCCTTCTCCTGTTTTTCATTTTGTGGATAACCTCATGAACTATGACGACACTATCCTGGATACACCTATTCCCTGTAAACGCAGCCTGAAGCTCTGAGACAAATCCTGGGAGAATCGGCTTCAATCTTGAAGAAATAATTTTGGATATCACTTTCGCTCTAAAGTTCGCAACACTAATGGGTCTGAATTCTGAGATGAGTTCTGGGTGGTGTACCTTTGGGATAAGGGCGATATGGGTTTGATTCCAATTCTTTGGGAAGACTGTCAAATCGAAGAAACCTTTGACCTCTCTCACCATATCTTCACGAATCAAGTCCCAATGTTTCTGAAAGAAACTCCCCGCAAATCCATCTGGCCCAGGGGATTTATTCGGACCCAATTGGAAAACTGCTCTTTTGATTTCCCACTCTTCAACTTGTCTACATAGCCTTAGGTTCATTTCATCATTTATCATACACGACATTTGGTTAACGATAGAGTAGTCACAGACTTCCCTCGGAGCTCTGAACAAGGCGTGGAAAAAATCAGCAATATGGGTTCTGATGTTTTGATCCTCTTCAATCCATTCCCCTCTTTCATTCTTCAACTTTGTGATGTTGTTTCTTCCTCTTCTCTGAATGGTTGATAGATGAAAAAATCGTGTGTTTCTGTCGCCAAGCGAGCCCACTGAATTCCTGCTCTACACGCCCAATACTCCTCTTCAGCTTTCACAAAACTTACTAGCTCCTTATGCTTTGTATCTATTTCTCCATAGACCTCTACTGTCATATCCATTCTCATAAGATTCTCCAATTCCTTTTTCAAATTATCAAGTTTCTGTTGGTTAGCGCCAAAAGTGTCTTTCTTCCAAGAGCGCAGCACCCTCGAGCAATGTATTAAGTTATGCTCTGTATCTCTTCCTTTTCCCATGAAGCTCCCACCACTTCTGTATAACCTTCCATATTCTGCCATCCCGATTCATAGTAGAACCTCCCTTTGCCGTTTCGATTCCCATCATCCTCAAGTTGTAATACAATCGGGCTATGGTCGGATTCAATTCTCAGCTCATGTATAACAATCGATCGTGGGAAACTCTCCTTCCATCCCCATTACACATTCCTCTATCCAACCTTTGCTTGATTACATTACCATGTCTATTGTTGTTGCACCATGTAAAAGCATCACCTGTATATCTCATATCCATCACCTCACAATCCATCACAAACTCATTGAATTGTTGCAGTCTTCTAATCGGAGTTGGGTTCCCTCCCTCCTTTTCTTCTCGGCATCTGATAGCATTGAAGTCGCCTATAAGACTCCACGGCTCGTCCGGAGGTCTTTTAAATTCACAAATTTCCTCCCAAACCCGTCCTCTATCTTGAGTATTTGGGGCTCCATAAACAAACGTAATGTACTTAATACCCTCCTCTTCCCATTGCACATCAATAAAGTTCGGTGTTTGCCTCAAAACTCGAATATTCAACTCTTTGACCCACCAAAGTGCCAACCCCCCACTTCGACCTTCCGGTTCAACATAAACACCCATCGGAAATTTAAACTTCTTCCTTATTCTCTCCATGGTTCCTCTGTCTTGTTTTGTTTCCATCAAGAAAACCATGGAGGGGCAGTGCTTGCATATAAGATCCTGCAAGTGTCGAACTGTAGGGGACTGCCCCATGCCCCTACAGTTCCAACTGATAATCATATCTGGTTCGGTGGCAATTGGCTTGCCACCACCGCCTTCAATTGATCACTCGAGCTTTGACTCTGTTCCCCTCTCCTTATTCTGAGTTTAGCCTTTGAAATTTTACCCGACTTCTTGTGCTACCTTCACCTGCATCAAACTTAGTCGCACCCCAAAAATACCTTGATTAATTAGCTTCATCTTCCACTCTAGGTTTCTTCATTGGACCATGGTTAGACTCTTTATCAATCCATCTCTTCTGTAGGCTAGGACCGCCCTCATGTATCATTCCTATTGTTGTTGAGTTTGAAAACCCCCATTATCATTCCCTTCCAATCTCAGGCTGCCGCACTGTACTAGTGCTTCTGTGACCTGTGGTATGTTCATTTCCACCAACATTTTAATCAAAGATGGTGTTGAGAGGAATTGCAAGTTGTAAGGCACCAAATAAGCATAATTCACTGCTATGTTTTCCACTTTAGCTCTCACTCCATCAACAAATAAAGTTGTCTTGGGCCATTGGGAGAATGGAATACCATCTGTAACTGAGAAAGACTGAACAGGGTAATTTTGGTCATACCCGTATGAACTTCCCCAACCTATTGGGGTTTGTTGGGCCACGAAACTAGAGAAGCCCATATTTGGTTGTCCTGTCGCATTTCCTCGCATAAACCCTAGCGCCGCCTCGTCTGGATTGGGCGGGAAAAGGCCTTGATGACGTATGTTCTCCCTCACTGGTTCCAAGGCAGGGGAATTTGCTGCAGCTGGTCGGAGACTTCCCGGTTGTGTTCCCGCTGGCGATACTCTCTTCCCTTTCCCCTCTCTTCTTTTTCCTTCCCACTCCCTTGAACCTTCTACCCTCATATGGCTACCATATTTCGTAGGATTCTTGTCGAAAAACTCCACATACTTCATTCGTTGCTCGCAAAATGATATAGTGTGCCCCATAAAACCACAACAATAGCAGAAATCAGGGATTCCTTCATAAGCAAATTCTATCTTGTCCACCCCTCCCTTCCCATCTGGGCTTTTGAAACCTGTCGGCAGAGGTTTAGTTAAAAACAACTCCATTTTCACTCTTACGAAGCTTTTCCACTCCCTTGTATCTTTCTCATTTTCCTCGTAGTCGACTAAACCTTTAAACATTCCGACAATCTTCTTCATGTTCTCCATTCCTCTCATATCCGGAGCTAAACCCCACATCCATACCCAAGCCTCTGTTGAATCAATAACTACATCCTCAGGCTTCCTAAACTTCTCCCAACTCTTGACAATAAGGTGGGATTGTAGTATCATCCATGGACTCCCCTCAGTAACTTTCTCCTTATCGGCTTCGTCAAAGAAAGTGAACAGAAAGACATTCTTTTCCAGCTTACGAACCTTCAGATCCCCATCTAGTTTCCATAACCTCTGAGCATTGTTTCGAATGGTGGTGATACTGCATTCACGATCCCCTACGAACTTACCCACAAGAGATCTCTGAGCCATTTTTGTAGATCTGTCCCCTCTCTCACAAGCTCCATCACTGGCTCCTCACAGTTGAGGAGGGCAGTTTGTGCGATTATATCCTCCAAAGTTGCTTCCATCCTTCCTTGCTCAAACGTCCAGATCCACCAAACTAAAAACAGAGTAAAGCAAGATAGAGATAGGTTTAATTTGTGGTGAACTGAAACTTCCCTCCTTGCCTCTCTAAAGCAGACACAATAAATCCCTTCAACCGTTTCTTTTATCTTCAGTAGGTGGGAGTATAATAAATTCCTCTGCAATAAATGCCTTGTCATTGATGGCGCTCCATATTGCGGAGAAGTTGGCTCCATTGCGGAGAAAAGGGGAGGCTCCATTGCGGAGATGATTTGGTTATGGTTTACTGGTGGTCTTAGCTAGTATGTCCATACGTGTAAACCCCTCTAGCAACTAAAAAAAAAGATAAAAATTGAAAAAAATACAAAGAAAAAGTTCAAAAAGTTACGAGTCAAGTGGTAGTTAGAAAGTTTAAATCGTTCCTCTCCTACATAAGGAAGAACAAAAGCAATAAGTAAGTGTAGAAACAAAAAAATAAATAAATAAAAGTGCTATGTTGCTTGAGGGTATCGTAGGACGAGCGTACATCATTACACCCCTAGTCTAGTTAGACGGTAGGAATCCATAGATCTTAATTCGAGGTAGGTTAGTTGATTGCTACACCGCACCAAATCCTTCATCATCATACATCCCTTCATCCATTCATCATAAACCCTTGTAGTATAGGATCGTTACAGTCCCTTGCAAAGCCATTTTCACTAGTTTTCGTGTTGTCACGTGGTGGAGATTGTCGTCGAAATGCAAACCTATGACATAATTCGACCGAGAAAGTGATTGAGAGCATAAACACGTCCCTAAGAACAAAGTGCGAGAGTCCCCCATTTTACTAAATATTATATGTGTGAGGAAGTGTGGTCGGTTCGGTCGGCATTGTGCATGATTGGTGATTCGTACTTGTTGTGTGCATATATTAGTGAGATTAGTTATTTTGGTTGATGTGTATGCATGTTTAGGTTAATTGTTCTAAGTGTAACGATTTAAAATTCATTGTTAAGAATTGAATCTCAATTTAATAGATCTTGTCATTTGTGAATATGAGTGCGTTCTGATTTAATTTGCTTGAGAACAAGCAAAAGCTTAAGTGTGGAGTGATTTGATGACACTATAAATATCATGTTTATCAGTCCTAAGTAAACTAAATTTCACACACATTGACGCAATTATGATGAGTATTTGGTGCAAATGTGTTAACTATGTGATTCTCGGCTCCAAGTGTGTACATTGTCCATATTTTGGCTATTTTCACATAGTTTGTGAGTTTTTTGTTGAGTCTTAAGGTTACCATATTGTAGAGGACTCTCTCACGAGTCCAGCGCTTCAAACAGGGACCAAATCGGAGTTCAAACGGAGCGGGAATCATCAAAACAAGCGGAATTCTGCCCATGTAAAAAGTTCTCGACGAGAACTTGGCCATTTTCACAGAAAACGTATTTTAAGAAGAGCCCAAACCCTCATCGACATTCCTGAGCCATTTGTGAAGGATTTATCGGTGAGAACTTCAATATTCTGGCCGAGAACTTCAATATTCTTGCTGAGAACTTGCCCTTTTCCAGATCGAACACAGAAATGGATCAGTTTCAGCCCTATTTTACAATCCTTCAGCCCCTGATTCAAGAGATACCGAATATCATACTTCAACAAAGTTAGGAGAGAGTTTAGAGCGTTTCTTGGAGTTCCCGGAGAAATTCTAACAAATTCTTTCCATCCCGGAGTATCTCGGAGCTAGGAGTGAAGATTTCTCGATATTGAAGCTTCGCAGAATCGTCAGAATTCAGTTTTTTCAGATTCCTTCTGTTCTTCCTTTGTATGATGAATTCTCTTGTTGTCTTTAATTCTCTTATTTCAAACATGAGTAGCTAAACTTTTTAAGCTTAGATTAGATGAATCCTAAGTGACCCGGGGCTTTAAAGTGGTCACGGATTGGTGGTAATTAGATTTTAATTCATACAGTTTCATATTCATAATTGATTTGTTTGCTTCTATGTGGTTCCGTGGCTCATTTTTATTCCTCTAGCTAGAATTACTCGGTTCTTGAATTTTGATGTTAAGTTGACTTCAATTTTTGACAGTGATGTTTAGACTGCTTAACTTAGAACTTATAACCGACATGCCTGCATTGATGCTAAATAAACCTGGTCAGAACAGAAATTAAAATCACTCTTGTAGTGTCACTTTGAATTGCATGAAAATGATCGAGTCCGACTAGCTAGGGCTGTAACTATTATACATGTATCCGTAAATTGGCCCAACTTAGTATTGGCCTTCACTAATAGGTTAGGTCCATATAAGTCTAATACCAAATTAAAATAATCCCAACTGTGATCCATTTGAAATTAAATCAAAATAATACCAAACAATTAAAACCCATGTTTGGCCCACTTGGACCATCAGAGACTACCCCATCTAAATTTTTTGGTGTTATGGAGAAGTACTAACCATAGATTCTTCTTTCAAACCATAAATTCATGGATCTACGACTCGAAGCCCTATCTCAACCTCTAGCAATGAAATTGATCGATTTCGTCCACATGATTCAGACCCTTGGAACCCCCTTCTGATCGATTCCTTCCCAGAGCTTCCCTCCTTTTGATTTTTCAAAGAAATTGATCGATTCCTTCCACATGATTCGGACCCTTGCAACCTCCTTCTGATCTATTCCTTCCCAGAGCTTCTCTCCTTCTTAAAATCTGTTCGTATCTGTGTGTAGCACTGCTCAACGTCGTCAGCTGTAGTGATTGTCAAAATTGCAATGGAAGGTAGCAATTTGAGGATGCGACTTGTTGTATAGGTTGCGGATTAAGTGGGCGTTTTCAGGTTCGTTAGGTAAGATGACGTATTGTGTTCAACAGTGTACCCATTTGCGAGTTCTTAATTTTTAATTTTATCAACTAAAAAAGTGTTCGACCTTTGAGGTAGCAGGAGTAAGAGGTTGAATGTAAATGCAATGCATGTTTTCTTCAATGCATAGTCTATTCATATGACTGTTGATTACTGAACTACCAAAGCCAATTGTGCATTTTCTTGAGCTTATGTACTTGTATAATCTAATTAAGCTATGTTGGGGGAAATCTATTTGCTTCATTGAATGCTGTAGATGTTAATTTGAGGGACTGGTAGTCATAAAATTTACCTTTACTGAGTTTCTTATTGTTCTATGGTATTCTTTTTGTAATTGCTTACTCTCTCATGGGACTGTATAGTGCATAATTGTATGTTTTAGTGATGTTATCACTTAGTTACTTTCTATTCTATGATTCGCCTTTGCTAATTGCCACTTGATTTGTATTGCTCTGTTTAGTTTGTTATTACAAGAAACTCAATCTACTGTTTTTGATTATTTACAGGAGAACTAGATAGGGTGAGGAGGAAGTTTGAGGGTGTCACATTATGGATGAAGCCACTAGCAATCCTACAAGGGAGGTTGGGAGTTCAAATAGTGCACCTGTGGATTCGTTACAAAATCAAGCATCACAAGGTACGAACACAACTTCGGATGTGTGGTATCATTACACTAAGTTGAATTGGGATGACAAACCAAATAGGAAAGGTACTTGTAACTATTGTGGAAAGCAGTTGAAATGTACACACGGGACTACTAGCTTGATCAGGCATTTAGAAAGATGCAAAATATATCCCTTTAGCAAATTTAACTCTACTCAAAGAACTCCTAGGTTTCAGTTCACACAAGAAGGCGTGATCAACTTATCTCCTGTCTTTCCGCCTCTTGTGTATGATCAAGCAATATCTAGGATGAAACTTGCTAGGACTATCATCATAGATGAGTTAGCCTTTAGACATGTTGAGCATGAGGGCTTTCGTGACTTTGTTTATTCATTAAGACCTGAGTTTGAAATCCCCTCTCGAGTCACAGTCGCTAAAGATTGTTTCAAGTTGTGGTTGTCTGAGAGAGAAAAATTGAAAAATTATTTCAAGCAATCAAAAGTTAGAGTTTGTCTCACAACCGATATATGGGCTAGTAAACATCACTTGGACTATATGTGTCTTACTGCTCACTTTATAGATGACAACTGGAATTTACAGAAAACAATTCTAAATTTCACTTGTATTCCGATAAATGAAGACCTAGTCATTGAAACCTTTGTTAGTTCGGTCATTTTTTGGGTCTTCTAGAGTTAAGTAAGAACTTCTGATATTTGGGTTTGTAATATACTATAATCAGGTCTGACTTATTATTTTAAAATCAATATTGCTAAATATTTTTTTCGAAACTAGAAATCTATCATATAGGTTACTTGAAGTCTAGTGCTGTTTGTTGATGTTGACAAAGACCATGAGATGCCTGTATCATTTGAAACAATGATTTTTAGTTAGATTACGGTGTTGGGGTTGGGTTTAGTGTTTTTCTTAGCATGAAACTTAACATCCAACTTTACAGGTTGTCTAGGATCAAGCTAATAGGGAGAGATTATGGTTACTTAGCTGTTCAAAAATAACCTCCGGCATGAACTGTATGCCTTTACCTCAATAGTAGTAATACTAATAATGAAAGAGTAAGGGGAGAAAACAAGTACAGTATAGGCATTCAATTGGCAGAAAACAATAAGGTGGGAATGAAGGAAGGAATGGCATTTGGATGGATGGATGGATTCAGTTCAATAGTAGTTTGATTTGGAGTGTACAAGACTTTTTCATCTCTGAATTAATTAATGCTGCTATTTTCTGCAGGTGATGGTGTAGATGATGATGTAGCATGCAAGTTGAAGGTCTTGAGTGCAGAGCAAATGATGGTGCAGTTGTTGTTATCAATCGGCTTAGTACGTAGTATCCTGTGTGAAATTTGATTACGGATCCTTGGACATAATATCTTGTGTGAAATTTGATCCTGATGAAACTAGTAAGCTTAGTACGTAGGATTCAATTTATTTTCTCCATAACCATAATGCAATAGTCTCCTTTATTCTTATCTCAAAAACTGACAAGGTTACTTGACTTTGATGTTGCAGATCCAAAGATTTCTGATTGCTGTAAGAAGTGTTCAAGCAACTTTGAGAAGCCTATTCTACATCCAGCTGGACACTTGCATGCTGCAGAGAATTTTGCAGTTGTTAGTGGACTGTTATACTGTTATTAGTTATCTGGAATCAGTTTAGTTATTATGCATACATAGGTTATGAATCAATTATGCATGATGTTAATGTTCATGACTGTTGGACTTGCAGAATATTATATTAGGTTTTGATGGGCCTTTTCCTAATTCATATAATTGGGTTAATATATTTAAAAATCTGAACATTTGGCCTGCAGTTTGGCTTGGTTTGACCCAAAGCTTGGCCCACGTGGATCAGTCTAATCCCATCCCATTATTTAATCAGGCCAAGTTAGTCGATTGCTACACTGCACCGAACCCATCATCATTACTCATCCCTTCATCCATTCATCATAAACCCTTGTAGTATAGGATTGTTACAGCCCCTCGCAAAGTCCTTTTGACTAGTTTCTCGTGTTGTCACCGTGGTGGAGATTGTGGTCGAAATGCAAACCTATGACAAAATTCGGTCGAGAAATTGATTGAGAGCATAAACACATCCCTAAACACAGAGTGTGAGAGTTCCCCATTTTACTAAATATTTTCTGTGTGAGGAAGTCTGGTCGATTCGGTCGGCATTGTGCATGATTGGTGATTACTACTTGTTGTGTGCAGACATTAGTGAGACCGGTTTGTTTGGTTGATGTGTATGCATGTCTAGGTTAATTGTTCTAAGTGTAACGGTTTAAAATTCATTGTTAAGACTTGAAATCTCAATTTAATCGATCTTGTCATTTGTGAATTGAGTGCGTTCTAATTCAATTTGCTTGAGGACAAGTAAGAGCTTAAGTGTTGGGTAATTTGATGACACTAGAATTATCGTGATTATCAGCCCCCGTTTAAGCAACAGTTCATTGTTTGTAACACGATTTTAGGGGTAGTTTAGTGGGTATTCATGCATTAACGCTATTTCCTACTGAATTTGTTACATTGGCTCATTTCGAGTCTATTTGATGTGTTTTCGAGTGTCTCTTTGAGTACACAGGTTTTTACCATCGAATATGTAGTTGTCAAACGTGTTCGGGATGCAATGGAACCTCGAGAAGTGATCCCAAATCATCAGAGAACTCAAACCGATCAAAGAACTGAAGGAAATTGCCCAACAAAGAGGTTCTCGCTGAGAAGTCAAAGTTCTCGGCGAGATGGTGTTCACAAATCAATCAAAAGTCTCGTCGCCAACTAAACTGAGATTGCAAAGAAGTTCTCGACGAGAACTTCCATGTTCTCGCCGAGAACTTCCATGTTCTCGCCAAGAACATTGTGAAGAAAAATGAAATTCTCCCGTCGCTTTTCTGTATTAATTTACAAGTATGTTTTCGGGGAGAACTTTAGTATTCTCGCCGAAAATTTGCCCCTATTCTGGCACAGAGTTGGAAAATCACCTATTTAAGGAGTGCTTCACCTCCAATTTGAGGGCTTCTGAATTTCAATCTACCACAGCAAAATGAGAGAGTTTAGAGCGATTCTTGGAGTTCCTTGAGAGATTCTGACACGATCTTTCCATCTCGGAGGTGCTCGGAGCTGGGAGTAGAAGAGTTTGTCGAGTTCGAAGCTGCACGAAGTCATCGCAATTAGGTTTTAGAATCCTTCTTTGTTCTTCCTTGTTAAGATGAACTCTTTTGTTTGTTTTTGAGTCTCTTAACTTGAACATGAGTAGCTAAACTTGTTAAGCTTAGATTAGATGAACCCTAAGTGACCCGAAGTTTTAAAGCGTTCACGGATCGGTGGTAATTAGATTTTAATTCAGACAATTTCTTATTCATAATTGGTTTGTTCTTAATCTGTGTTTCTTTTCTAGCTTGATTACTTAGATTAGTTTCCTGTTTAAATAAGGATAGTTGGCGTATGCCCGCTTTGTTTTAGAACATCAAATCAATTAATTAACCTATTCAATGGATTGTACCTCTCATAGGAGCCATTTAGGGTTAATCCGCTTCTAGAGCAGCTCATTAAAATCAATCAGGTGCACCAGTTAGTTATCCGTTGCAGAAGTGAACGCACAGCCGATTAATTAATCATGGTAGTTAGTTCCAATAGAGCGAACGTTCGCGGACTTAGACCAAAGGGTAGGGAGCTGTGGCGATGTCTAAGAACTTAATGAATTAGGATTAAAGTCTTCGGTTTTGTGATCGCCAATGTCATGGTAATCTTAGGGGATTCGAGTCTAAGCTTTCATCTGTCATTCGTTTCAAACAATCAATCTGTCTTTTAATTTAATCTGAATTTCCTTTACTCAATAGTTTAAAAGTCGTGGAACTCACACCACGCAACTTGTTTAAACCTGAATACGATCTATCCTAATATAGTGGGATAGTACTTGATACCCTATTTTACACGTTACCATTGATCCACCATGAAGAAGTAAATGTGTGAAAGGGTCTAGGCAGTGCAAGTGGGTGGGTTCTCCTCGATAACTTAGGTGCAATGCTTCATGTCGTTGGAATGCCATTTTGAGGTATTATGATCTCTTCCTCCTAAAACTTTTAGTGTTTAGGGTTGTTGTTGTTTGGTGCTCCTTATCCATATATTATGCATCCTTTCACTCTTGAACTCTTAGCGTGTAGGGATGTAGTTGTTTGGTGTGTCTTTTCGGGTCGTTTTCAGGTTGATTTCGAAGGTGATACGGATTTGTGATCACGAAGGATCAAGAGCTCGTGGTGGGATCATCATTCAAGAGGTCATCCGGTTATTGACAGCTAGTCCAAGCTTCAAGCTGCTCTTGGTCCGCCGTTCAGCAAACAGAGCCGCCAATTTTGTGGCACGTTTGGCTCTTAGATATCTCCCAGGAGTGTTGCCGGTAGTCCTCATGTCTGGGTAGATTATAGTTAATTTACTGCTTACTATCTTAATTCTCCCACGGCTATCTACGTTGGGAAAAAAAAGTGGATCAAGATAGACATGGAAGAAGTTAGAACTTGTTTGTACACGGGCTAAACTTAAAGTACCCTAAATTTCATCTATCGGCGACGGAAACATGACATTGGGCCTCCTGCTACCCAATTCGGCAATTCGTCGAAACGAGGCCCATCCATAGATAAACGCAGACGGGTTTTGTATGAGAATCTGATTATCTGACCTGCTCGTCTCTCTCGATTTCCCAGAGTTAATGGGGAGAAGGGATGCTGAGAGTACAAACTGCAATCAGGTCGGCAATCCATACAATCGTTGCTGGTCCCCGGCTTACTAAATTCACTCTTCAACCGCCCAAACGAGTAAGCTTTTTTCAGTATATTTTTAAGTTCTTTCAGATGCTGCTGGGTCTTGTTTTGAATCAACCGTAGATGTTTTGTTGGTTTAAAATTAGCGAGAAATTCGACATCTTTCGAGCCAATGGAGTGCTGGTGATGCCAAAATTTCTGCAAGTAGTTTTGGGTCTTATTAACGACGTAGTGTTTTGACTGTGTAACCAAATTCAACTATTCGCTTCTTTAAATGTGTGAGCTGATTGAAGTTTCCTGAAATTTGGGTTGGGGTCTAATTCACGAGATTTAAATGCTGAAATTGTAGCTGATTGCTTGCCTTAATACAACCTGCTTCTTGTTAGAGTTTGCTTGCCTAATACTGAGAGCAGCAAGTTCTATGGTTGCTGCTAGGTGGAAGTGGAATATGGGAATGGTGAAAAGTTTAGCCTGTCCGCTGAATTCTTAAGAATTCACAGCCCTGCCGTGGATGGTAAAGTTAGGTCAATTGGTGGTGAAAAGGTATACCAGTCATCAGCTTTCCTTTTATTTGCTTTGACTCTCACTCTCAGAGTTCATTTCTATGTCCTTTACTCTTGTAGTCCAGAAAATGACTGAGTAAACTTTGGATTTATGAACAGGTGATAACAGGGCGTCGTCATGTAGGAATCATTTCTGCAGAACCTGTAGGAAACTATGGGGTGAGGTACTCTCTCCAAGCTGGGACTACATCTGTATTATGATGTGTGATTTTCACTTCTAGACACGTTGGAATATTTGAATGTTGGGCTGACTTGTTTCAGGATAGTGTTTGATGATCTACATAAAACTGGGATCTATACATGGGACTATTTCTTTCACCTTGGAAGCAACAAATTCTCTTTGAGCAGAGAGTATATCAGGACATTGAAGAGGCATGGACTCAGCCGCGATCTAGCAAGGAGACATTTGGCTTGCTGACTGATGTTCATCACATCTGAATCCTTACTAAGCTTGAATATGTTAATGCAACAACCCAAACTTGGTCAACCTTGTAAAGTAGCCAAAATGCGAATCTGATCCATTAGGTATGAAGGGTTTTGCAACCACCTGTTTGTGGTCAATTAGCATGATGTTGGGCAAAATTCATGGCTTCCTGCCTTGTCCTCTTCTCAGATTGCAGCAGCCAGAAGTTTTATCAGTCACACAGCGGAGGGAGAAGAAATAATGTCTCCCAGCAAAGGAGATGAGATGTGTGTCTTTGTCAATTGTCAAGTTGTCTACAATGTAGCATGTTTGTGGACCTGGAAAGGAAGCTCACGATGGTATATTGTGTTATTGTGTAGTTCAGATACCATCCTGCAAAATAGAAGATTGATTATTTTAGGGCCTAATACCAGAATGACACCAACGATATTATTCGAGTAGATGGTGTACATTCTTATATTAACCGAATAATTGGTGTCATTTTGGGTATTAGGCCTTACTTTAGTTTTCATTGGTTTCCTATTTAAGTTGGTCAAATAAAATGACTTGGAATTCTTCTCTACGGTATTGAGAGACTTATCTATGTCCCACCCACTGAAGCAGTCTTGAATACAGTAAGTAACAACAGATGAAGCAGGGAGAGAAGTCTAGAAGGAGCGGTAGAAGTCCAGAAAGAAAGTGAAGCTAGAATCACACAAGTGTCCACTTTTATGACACTTTTTTAACTTCCAGAAATGTCTAGGAAGAACATCCCATTGTCGTCTATATAATATATATATATATATAGACATAACCTTGAAAGAACTTACATGATACCATTAGTTACTTGGAACACAACAAATCATTTATTAGATTAGAGAATGGCTTCCCAATTGCACATGTACACACCCCTTCCCTCCTTTTCAACCACCCACACAAACCCCAAATTCTCTTTTGGAAAACTTCCATGGCCAAGGAACAATGCCAGAAGATCATACTCTCCCAATCCTCTAAAGGTTTCTGCTGAGAAAAGAGACAACCTTGACAACTTGCAGAGGGTGGGCAACCAACAACACTCCCAATTCAAGACTCCTGCTCAGCAGCCATCATCAGCTGCACCCACGGGTAAGATTTCTCCTGATTTGGTTTAGTAATTCATTGCTAACTACTGGTTGATATATCAATCTGAAATTTTCTCTCTTCACTCTGCAGGTGTGTGGGAAAGGTTTCCAACAACCACAAGGACAGTGCAGCAGATGATTGACACGATGAACAGGTTCATGGATGATCCATTTGGTAGCTCCTTGTGGCCTCCATCACTTGTTCAGGGAGATCTCGGAGGATATATTCGAAGGGGGAGGATGCCTTGGGCTATACAGGAAGGTGAATCGGACTACAAGTTGAGGTTTGACATGCCTGGTATGGGCAAGAGTGATGTCAAACTGTGGGTTGAGGACAACATGCTTGTGTTAAAGGGAGAGAAGGCTGTCAATATTAACAACGAAAACGGTTCATCAAACGATGGAGGAGCTGCTGCTGCTGCTGCTGGTGATGAAGAATGGTTGAGTAAGAGTTATGGAAAATACAGTTACAGAATTGCATTACCAGACAACATCGAGTTTGAAAAGATAAAGGCTGAGGTCAAAGATGGTGTCTTGTATGTCACCATTCCTAAAGCACACACCACCCGCAAGGTCTTAGACATTGATATTGAATGAGAATTCATTCTTGTCTGTGGCAGATGAGTGAAGTGAATGTTCCATGGAACCTTCTTCTACTTTGTAAAACAAATCAAAATATTGTACATCAATAATAACCAACATAGTTACATAGAGACCTATGAGTACTTCATTTTTTTAACGAACGACAGGTTATATTTCATTCATAAAAAAGAAAAAGGAAAATCCAAGACAAACAATGAACATCAAAATTAAACTACTTTTGTGGTTCTTCTATTTCTAAGAAATCTCGGAAATCATTGTCATGGTAAACTCCCTAAGCAATTAAATAATGTTTTCATGGTGTTATCGTCCCTTCCAGTAAGATTCAATAACATTGCCTTTTCAACAGTGAAATGAATTTGGGAGCTCATGTTACAAAATTTTGGTATGATTAATATTAAAAATGGTAATATATTTTTAGTATACTTGTTGTTTCTAGTGGTAGAAACTTTTGTGTCTGAACACAATGAATGGGATCTACTATCATGAAAATACTCATTTTGATATCAAAACACCCCTTAGAGTCGTAGGATTAGATAGTAGATCTAATGGACTAAATTAAAATAGATAAAATAGTCATTTGGAATTAATACATATAGTAAATCATATTAGGGTTTTACCACAAACCCTAAAAAATACAATCCACCAAAAACAATTGTGCTCTCAACCGCCATCGCAGCCACACGCCAATCGTCCAATAGTCCAATCGTCTGACTGTCGTAGCCAATCGTCCGACCGTCGTCGCTGTCACCACGGAGGCAATCGCCCAGCCATTGTCGTCACTAACGCCGCCACGTCGCACCCCCATTGGCGTCCAATCGTCCGACCGCCGCAACCAAACGTCTGAATGTCGTTGCTGCCACCATGGAGGCAATCGCCCACCCATTGTCGTCACTACCGCCGCCGCGTTGCACCCCCTTGACGTCACTACCGCCGTGCGTCGCTCCATCAACAGTGCTATGGCGTGGCGGTGACGACAGATCTAGAGCTCCACCAACAATGATAAGGCGCGACGGCGGTGACGGATCTGAAGCTCCATCAATGATCCTACGATGCGGCGGATTTGAAGCTCCATTAACGGCGCGGTGGCACGACGGCGGCTTATTTGGAGCTCCATCAATGGGCCTACGGCGAGGCGGATCTGGAGCTCCATCAACGGCGGGGCGGGACGATGAGGCGACGGCGACGGCGGTGATGGCAGATCTGACGGATACTCTTTTCCTTTTTTACATTATTTCCTTTTTTCATTTTTTTTTGATGAATTGAGCTTAGGTTTATATTCATCAAATCAAGGAATAACAATACAAAGACGGAAGGAGAGACTACTACTCTATACTACCCTTACTATACTACTTTCATCTTTTCTACCAAAAGCAAAACTAATTATCTCACTTTGTATATCCTCTATAACTTGAGCTTTTGCTCTATTAACCCCCCCCCCCCCCCCCACAAAGATCCTATCACATCTCTCCTTCCAAACATTACAAATAAGTACTCTCCAAATGAGCTTTTCAGCTCTCTCTTTGACGGTATCTCCAAGCAGACTAAAATGCTTTACCATGTATGCAAAAGTGTTGAATGTGCAATGCCGAAAGAAGTGTGACAGCAGGTCTTTAGTGAAATTACACTTCACGAAAAGATGCTCCCTATCTTCTTCTTCCTGCTCACATAATACACAAGTAGCATCAACCAAGGGATCCCAAACTTTAATTTTATCCTGTGTGTTGATTCTGCCAATGACTATAAGCCAAGCAATGAACTCTCGTCTCGGAATACTGTATCCAGTCCATACACTTTTATACCAATCAACTTCAACACCCTTTTCTCTGATAGTTTGCCACACATTGCTAACAGTCAACTTCTTCACATATTTCTTGTCCCACATTAATTCCCCATTAGCATCACTGTCGATATGAGGCCTAACCAGGGCTCTTAACTTCAAAATACGTTTCCAATGCCATGAACCTGTATCAGAAGATATTGTCCAAAAACAGCATCTTTTGATCTTATAATATTTAAGCCAAGCGACCCACAATGAGCCAGCTTGCATCAAGATTTTCCAGATGTGTCTTACCAAATTAGCCTCATTCCAGCTGCGAAGATCTTTCACTCCATCCCCTCCTTCAAGTTTTGGGGCAGCTACATTCTTCCAAGCCATCTTAGCACGTCCACCTTCCAATTTCCCCCATAGAAACTTGTTGCAAACCACTTATACTTCTTTGATCAAACTCCCAGGCAGTATAAAAGCAGACATCCAAATTGTAAAACGCCATGAACAACATAGTTTATCAGTTGAATCTTACCAGCATATGAGAGCTTTTTTGCAGTCCAATCTGTTATGCGTTTAGTAATCTTATCAAACAGAACCCTGCAATCAACTCTTCTCAGTTTACCTGCTGTGAGAGGGATTCCCAGGTACCTAAAACGCAAAGTACCTTTGTTAAACCCAGAGCCTATGATGATCTCTTCTTCTGCTTCAGCATTAACCCCAACAATGTATATATGACTTTTGTCTGGATTAAATTGCAAACCAGACATATTTTTAAACTCCTCCAGCACCTTCTTAACCACCCCTATCGCTTCCATGCTTCCTTTTGTAAACACCAGGAGATCGTCAACAAAACTTTAGTGTGTTAGCCGGTTCCTTTTACACTGGGGGTGTAACTTAAACTCACCTTTCAAAGCAGCATTTTCAAACATTCCAGTCAGGATTTCCATAGACAGCACAAATAGCATAGGAGAAATTAGATCCCTTGACGGAACCCCTCTTGGCTGGGAAATAACCACTGAGGCTGCCATTAATCTTTACTGAAAGTCTAGATGATTCAAAACAAGCTTCAATCCACTTAACAAACAACTCAGGGAAGTTCATCACTCTCAAGGTATTCAGAATGAAGGTCCATTCTACAGAGTCAAAGGCCTTCATAAGGTCTATTTGCATAGCACATCGAGGGGAAATCCTTTAACTTTGTATCTACTCAACAATTCATGTGCCATCAAAATACCATCTCCAATGTGTCTACCCTTAACAAACGCTATTTGGTTCAGGCTGATCAAAGAAGGCAAGACAGAAGCAAGTCGATGAACCAGAATTTTCGAAGTAGCTTTGTAAATCACATTGCAACAAGATATATATAGGTCTATACTTCCTAATATCATCAGCATTCTTCACTTTAGGAATTAGGGCAAGTGCAATGGAGTTCACAAAAGGGGGCATATAAGACTTATCAAAGAAGGAAGAAATAGCACCACAAACCTCATCTCCAACTCTGTTCCAGCTATCTTTATAGAATCCAGCATTACATCCATCTGGTCCAGGACTCTTTTCATTAGGAATACTGAAAATAGCATTCTTAATTTCCTCTCTTCCAACAGGTCTAACCAACTCATCTGCTTGAGCATCTGTCAGGGTGAGCTTGACAAATCTCTCTAAGTGTTGAGTCTGAACAACCGAACTTTCCCCAGCAGACTTTTATAAAACTTCACTGCGATATCAACTATCTCCTTATTCCCTTCTACCATATGCCCATCACTATTTCTCAGCTGCCTTATAGTATTAGAAGCTTGTCTTACCTTCATATAATTATGAAAGAAAGATGAATTATTATCTCCAAGTTGTATCCAATTTACTTTAGACTTTTGTCTAAGAATGCTTTCTTCATCAGCTTTAACTGTTTCATACTCCATCCTGCAAGTTTTTAATCTCTCTAGGGTTTCCACTGTCAGCTTAGAGTAAACCTCCTTCTGCAGACTCATCAACTCTGAGTGTTTCACCTTAACTCTTGTCCGAATATCCGAGTAACAATCTTTGTTTAATTTCTTCAACTTGATTTTCAGTCTTCTCATCTTCTCATACAGAATGTAAAACTTACTTCCATAAACTCTTTCACTCCAAGTAGTCTCCACCATCTTTTTGTATTCTGGATGCTTGGTCCAGCAGCTAAAGAATTTGAACCATTTTGGTTGAGAAACCATTTGACTCACATTGTTAAAGAAAAGAGCACAGTGATCTGATTCAGAAGTAGGTATAACTTCCAGCTTACTATCCGGAAAAGCATCCTGCCAAATCAAGTTTGTAAAAACTCTGTCCAACCTTCTCACCACTAGACCATCCGTTCTGTTATCTAACCAGGTAAAAATGGGGCCATAGGCACTATGATCTATGAGTTCGCAATCCACCATCCACTCCTTAAAATCATCCATTCCCTCAAAAGAAGAGGGAACGGGACAAGCTTCAGAAAGATCTAGGAAGGCATTGAAGTCTCCTGCTATAATCCAAGGCTCATTAGCAAGCTTAAACTTCTTCAGTCATTAAAAGTTCTTCTCTCTCCATAAGATCATTATCCCCATAAACAATAGTTCCATAATAAACCTGAGACATATCCATCCTGAAATGAATATACCTACTTGAACAGGTTATCACTGTAAGAGGCACATCATCTTTCCAAATCAACCAAACTTACCTAGATCTCCTTCAAAAGCAAAAGCCCCTGACCAACCTGGGAACCTCTCCTTGAACAGGTCCCTTGTTTTATCTAGTTTAACTCTAGGCTCTATAACAGCAATGACATCTATTTTATACTGCTTAACATAACTAAGGACAGCCTTATACTTACTGGCTTTATTGAACCCCTAGTGTTCCAAATCCAATACTTCATCTGATTGAATTCTTATATCGGGTTTTTACCCTAGATACCTGATACTTTTTCTTCACGTGTTTGGAGTGCTGCATAAAGTCTCCCAAAGTTGCTTTCCTCACTTTATGATTCACCACAAGTTCTTCTTCTGATGACCATTTACTTATCTCCCCATTTTTCAACTACAATTCCTCTGGTAGAGAGTTTAACGGACTAACCAAACTAGATGAAACTGAAGAACCCTTGTCTCAATCTCCCGGGAAACAAATGCCTCTGCTGGTGAACCTGTCCCTTCCTTTAAAGATGCAGGGTCATTGCCAGCATTAGTATCATTTCCCTTAATGTGTTGGTCATTCGCTGATTCCTCTACCATTTCTGGACTTAACTCAGTTTCCAACTTCTTTTTAGCACTTTTCTTTTTCCTCTTAGGCCTCTTCTTTTTACCCCTGTGTCCTGCATCTGTTGTGCCTCAGACCATACAGGAGTGTGGGTTCCTTTGTTTTCAGTAGAGTTTCTCTCAACTTCTTCCACATTCACAATAACTTCCACATCATTACCATCTTCATCATCTTTCCTATCAGCCACTTCAGCCTCCTTCTGCTCAGGTTCAACAACAGTTGCCATAGCTTTTGTTCCTGTATTGACTTAGGGGACATAGATTTGCTTCTTAAACTCTCTCTTATAATCCCTTGCCTTAGCCTGAATTACTTGAATTACATGCTCCTCATCAACATCAATAAGTCTTACCGTAACAGTACATGGTATAGCTCCATCTCTTATAATGCAAACTTTGATATCCAAACATTCCCTCACAAACTTTCTCAAAGGTTTGCCAATTAGACTCGACAACCAGCTTATCCCCTCAACAGTCACAGGTGCAGGTGGAACTTTCTGAAACGTTATCCATTCAGGAATATGGCCATCATCTATCACCACTGGCTTGATGCCTCTTGCCCACCTTCTCATTATCATCCCCGTATTATGGACATGCCAAGAACGGCTCAAAACCCAGTCACAAAGCTTCACCGAGTTGAATTCAACCAGATAGAAATTCACGTCTAAACTGGAAATAATCACACCTCCCTCATAACCCCACAAGCGATTTGCAACATTGGTAAAAACCCTAAACGGAGGAGGATTACCTAGGAATTGCACAACTACTGCCGCCTTCAACTTTTCAACCCCTTTCGCAAGGACTTCGCCAGGCAATCTAAGAGCGCCGCCTTGCTTTGCTGAATCCGGTATGTCCACAAACTGCAAATCATCCTTAGGATCCGATACATCAACCCATGATCTCTGATTCCGAGCTGAGGTTTCCCCCTTCTCCATTGTCAATAGATCCAGACCTCAGAAAACACCCCGTAAAGAGAAAGCCTACCGATCGATCCTTGATTGGAAAGTCCCTGGGAGCGCACCCACCAAGGATAAACTCTCAACGATTAAGGAGATCCTGAAGGAAGTCGCTGCCAACAAAAAGAACCAATGAAACAATAATCTAGACTTCCACAACAAAAGTAAAGAAATGACGAAGGCTATCCGGGGTCCTAGGGACCTACCGGCGACTGTCACACTCCGGAGGAGTCCCTCGGGAGCTCACCCGCCGAGGGAAGAAGCCCCTACCGGAGCAAACGTCGAAGAACGCCGACTAACACAGTTGAGAGAATCTGCTTAGTTCGCACGCGCCCACACGTCAGTTCGCCTTTTTTCATTTTTCATTATTTCACGGAAACTTCTTTCCTTTTTTTTAATTATTTTCCTTTTTCATTATTTCCTTTTTCCTTTTTTTCTTTTTCATTATTTCATTGTTTTCTATTTTTTCTGATGAAGATGATATGATGGTTTATTATTTCCTTTTTCATATTTTTTGTTATTGTGTTCCAATATACTAATTAGGAACAAAGTATTATCTTCATCATCTTCTTCTTTTTGGGTTTGTGTTCTGAATTTTTAATTAGGAACAAAGTTGTTTCGGTTGACGATTTAGGAACATATATTTTAAGAAAATTTTTACTAAATATGAAAATGGAACAATGAATAAAAATATATTGTAAGAAGATTGTACCTAAATATTAAAACGGAACAATAAACAAATATATATTTCAAGAAGATTGTTCATAAATATGAAAACGGAACAATGACAAATATATGTTCCATAATATGAAAACGGAACAACGAATGACTATAAAGTAAGGCCGGAGAAGATGACAAGAAAAAAATATGGTCGGAGAAGCAAAAATAAAGTGCAGACGCCGGAAAAAAAAAAGAACCATGAGAAGAGATGAAAAATTAAAATAATTTAATTATAATTTAAGACCTTGAAAAATAAAAATCTAAAAAATTAAAGATATACAATTACACTTCTATCCTTTGAACATGGACCATTAGATCTGCCCTTAAAAATGAATGGTTATGATGGGTGTTTTGATATCAAAACACTAAGGGACGTTTTCATGGTAGGATTTGCCACAATAAATGCTCTTTTGACTTCTTGGAACAAGGAATATTTACACGGTTCACACCTCTCCAAACAATGTTCGAACGAGGGTGTTTGATGTTTTTTGGCAAAGTCTACTGCTACTGCTACTCCTATGGAGGTTCTAAGAGAGCTCCAAAAGCAAAGATAACTATGGCTATGGAAACTGAAGTTGCAGAGAAAAGTAGAAATTTGGGCAGAGAGTTTGCTTGTGTGTTTGTCCCCTATTTCTCTGTCGAATGCCTCTCATATTTATAGAAAAATATGAGTGGTAACTGCAAGTGGAGGAAGTAACTGTCATGGAGGTTACTTCCTATCTCTTGAACGTGGCTATCATCGTGGTGGTGGCGGTTTCCTCTCTTCAACTACCTTGGAGGAGTAGTGACGTTGGTGGAGGAAGCTTGTATTCCTGAGATAGGGTTTGATATGATCACATCATCCCTTAGGGTTTCACTCTTGATGAGGAGATGACACTGTCCCTTGAAGTTGGTCTTAGGGTTTCCTTCTTGGCGAGGAGGCTATCCTCCTTCCTTCCCTCCTTCTCTCTTGACGAGGAGGTAGACATGATGATGGCTTCCTTCTTGCTTCCCTCCTTCTCTCTTGACGAGGAGGTTGACATGATGATGGCTTCCTCCTTGCTTCCCTCCTTTTCTCTTGACGAGGAGGTAGACATGATGATGGCTTCCTCCTTGCTTCCTCCTTCCCTCTTGACGAGGAGGTCGTCATGATGACATCATCATCATGGAATCGGCCTTAGGGTTTCCATTTTGATGAGATGGCTTCCCCCTTCCCTCTTGACGAGGAGGTTGTCATGATGACATCATCATCATGGAATACACCTTAGGGTTTCTATCTTGATGAGATGGCTTCCCTTCTTCCTTCTTGACGAGGAGGTCGTCATGATGACATCTTCCCTTCGATGGAGTCTTCACTTTGGGATCTACTACCACGAAAACACCCCCTTAGTGTTTTCATATCAAAACACCTCTTAGAGCCATAGGATTAGAGAGTAAATCTAACGGACTAAATTAAAATGGATAAAATAGTCATTTGGAACTAATATATATAGTAAATCATACTAGGTTTCACCACAAACCCTAATCAGCCAAAAAACCTCTCTCCCTCTCAACCCTATTCGCTTCAATATCGTCGTCGCTGCCGCGTTGCTCCACCTAAACTGATGCCGCCACGTTGCTCCAGGCCAGCCAACTGCCGCCGCCACGTATCTCTAGCCCACCCAACCACTGCCGCTGCGTTACTCCCACCCACCCAACCGCCGCCGCGATCGTGGAAGCCTTCGAGCGGGAGGAGGCTGTCAACGGCCACGCCCTCCACCTCGTTGATTTTGAGGTATCGTATGGCCTCCAATGGCCATCGCTAATCCAATCGATTTCAAATCGGGCTACCGCCTTGAACGGGATCTCGCTTTGAGTAACCGTTCGGTCGAAGCCTAGAAGAGATTAGGGAGACAGAGAACCGATTGGTCAGCTTCGCGAAGGGATTTCAAAACTTGGTATTCGAATTCCAAGGCTTGTTAAGAGGGTCAAAACTAGTGAACTTGAGGAAGCGAAGGAATGAAATAGTAGCTATCAATCTGTGTGGATTGTCCAAGGTGGAGAGCTGGAAAGGAGGATGGAAGGTCATATATGAGTTTGGAGGGTTGAAGTTGAGTTCGAGTAGTATAATTTTGAACATAAAGTATTATTTTTCGGTTGTGTTCCAATTTACTAATTAGGAACAAAGTATTATCTTCATCTTCTTATTTTTGGTTCTTCTTTTTCTTCTTTTTCATCTTCTCGATTTTGTTCCGATTTTCTTTTAGGAACATGTTTATCTTTAGGGTTTTAAAATAAAAGTTGTTCCGGTTGACGAGTTAGGAACATATATTTTATGAAAATTGTTCCTACATATGAAAATGGAACAATGAACATAGATATATTTTAAGAAGATTGTACCTAAATATGAAAACGGAACAATGGACAAAGATATATTTTAAGAAGATTGTTCATAAATATGAAAACGGAACAATGAACAAAGATATTACAAAACAGCTCCCTATATGCTTGTTCCTAAATATGAAAATGGAACAACGAACAACTATAAAGTAAGGCCGGAGAAGATGACCGGAAAAAAATATGGTCGGAGACGCAAAAATAACATGCAGACGACGGAAAAATACAACCGTAACAAGAGATGGAAAATTAAATAATTTAATTTAATTATAAAATTAAAGATATACAATTACACTTCTATCCTTTGAACATGGATCATTAGATCTCCCATTAAAAATGAATGGTTATGATGGGTGTTTTGATATCAAAACACTAATAGGTGTTTTCATAGTAGGATTTGCCCTTCACTTTAATGGATGGACATGAGATCATGACTTCAATGGATCGACATGATGTCTTCACTTCGATGGAGTCGGCCTTAGGGTTTCCATCTTGATGAGATGGCTTCCCTCTTGACGAGGAGGTCGACATGATTCGATGGATGGACATGAGATCCTGACTTCAATGGATCGACATGAAGTCTTCACTTCGATGGATGGTGATCCTTGGGTCATCAACTGGTCCAATCACTAGGAGTCAAACCAAGGCTCTCAGGGACAAGGTGGCAACATTCATGGAGGCTTGGAGTATGCCAAAGCATGAAGAATTGGAGCAAGGATGCTGGACATTACTTAGGATGGTTGGCGAGACTCAATGATGATCCAACGGCAAGATTCAAACGTTTTGTGATCTTCAGTGACCATTCTGCCATATCGGAAAGTTGAGGGGTCTCATGAACGAAATTCATCTTCATTCATGCACTTGTTTTCATGTTCATTCACTTCCACATTGGAACCATGCACTTGCATTAATGTTCATTCACTTCCACTTTGGAACAAGGGGATGTACTTAGTTAAGTGTGAACAATTAATTGTGTAGTTTTTCTAGATGACTAGATTCATCGAATCTGGTGTAGGACACATTTTCTCCTACCCTATTTAAAGGGTTCTTTGTAGTTTGTTTCAAATCAGCTTGTTTGCTCACAATTAAAGAAATTCAGACTTCGGTTTACAATATTTGTTCCTTTAAGCTTTTGCTCGTTGTTGCTTGGCTTAGGAAGTTTGGTTTATCGAGATAAGGGTATTCACCCTTAGTTCGTGGTACCGCACACACTTGATACCTCGAGTTCTTAGCTCTATAGCTAAGGGTTCTGGTCCGATTTCCATCTTCTATCCTGATTGTGTTTTCGTTTGCAAATTGTTCAAACCGAGTTGTGTGGATTGAGCCAACCTTGGCTTTGGTTCATATCAGTTTGGTATCAGAGCTCGGTTCAACTCTTGGATCAAAGCTTCTGTTGTTTTTCTTTCGATTATAAACCCCCCCCAAAAAAATATAGTAACATTTTTGGCTGAATCTTGATTTGTGTGATTTCAGATTTATAGTTTTGTACTAACAATTTCTTGGTGGTAAAAGCTGGTGTGCAGGATAAGAAGAAACAAAGTTAAAAATCAAGAGGTCCAAAAGAATAATTTCGACCCAATCAAAGCAAAGCCACCTCACCAAGGTTGTGTCTAGAAGTTATAGCGGAAATCTGCGGGTAAACAATTTCTGTTCTTTCAAAGTCAAATTCGTTTTGAATAGTTTGTTTTCGAAAACCCAGCAAAGAAATCTGACTAGGGCTTAGAGTGAACTCAGCTAGGGTTGTATTTACTTGAATTTCGAATTACTTTACTTCTAAAGCTTTGAAGAAACTTGCAACTGCTCATAACGAACTTGCTTATTGCTGATTTCTATTTCATCTTATTCTCACCAAAAACTTGTGTGAAACACGAGAGGCAAAAGAAAGAGTGTGTGAGGTTCATTAGAGAGAGTTGGTGAGGCCATTGTCACTAATCATTGTTCAAGATGACAGATCCAGTAGGGTTCGAAGCAGCAATGAATGCGATGAGGACGGAGTTCCATGAAGCACTCAACACTATGGCTCAAACCCTCACCACGGCCATCCAGAATAATCAGCCAAGGATAGATGATTCTGATGTGGAGGATAATGCACCTCCACGAGGTGGAGCAAGGCCACATAGAGAAGCTTTAAGAGGAGTGATGCTGGATGATGATATCCGAGGAGTGAAAATTTCAGTTCCCAAATTCCAAGGGAATCAGACCCGGATGCATATCTCGATTGGGAGAGGGCGATGGAATTCTTCTTCCAATGCCATCAATTTTCTGATCGCAAGAAGGTAACCCTTGCTGTTGTAGAATTTACTGACTACGCTTCTGTTTGGTGGAGTCAGCAAGTTAGACAAAGGGAGCGCGAAGGGAAGAGGCCTATTGGAACATGGGAGGATGTGAAACGTGTCATGAGAAGGAAGTATGTTCCAGCTTCTTATTGCCGAGATTTACACACTAAGTTACAAGCTTTAAAGCAAGGTGGTATGACTGTTGAAGACTACCATAAGGAGATCGAGATGATAGTGTCTCGATTGGATCTAATTGAAGATGAGGATGCCAAGATTGCACGTTTCCTAGGAGGCTTACAGAGGGAAATCGCCTATCAAGTCAACTTGAAGAATTTTATCGACTATGATGAATTGGTGCGACTTGCAATACGAGTGGAGAAGCAACTCAAACTTGGCACTGGATGGAGATTCAATACGCCAACCACTACCACACCATCATGGAAGACGAATACCATGAAGAAAGAGGAAGGCACCTCGGGAGGCTTTAACAAACCTAAAACCACTCAAGGTACCTCAAATCCTAAATCTGGTTCTTCAAATACTACTAATCGGCCGAGTGGAATTCTTTGTTTCAAATGTCAAGGGAGTGGACATATGGCTAGGGACTTCCCTAATAAAGCCACTATGGTGATCCGAAATGGAGAGGTGTTCACGGATGATGAGGACGACAAGGAGGAGTTCCAAGGAGGTGAAATCAAAGAGGAGGAATCGGAGGAAGAGGATGAAAAGGTTTCCAGAAAGTTTGGTCAAGTTCAACAGAGTGGCCATTCGAGCATTGAGCACTCTAGTTAAAGACGAGTTGGATCAGCGGGAGAACCTATTCCATGTTTGTTGTGTCATCCACAACAAACTTTGTAATCTGGTTATCGATGGAGGAAGTTGCACGAATGTAGCAAGTCAAGATCTGGTAGAAGGCATGAAGCTCACCACCATTCGACATCCTAAGCCATATAGACTTCAATGGCTTAGCAAAGCAGGAGAGCTAAAAGTGACAAGGCAGGTATACGTCCCTTTCAGTATTGGTCGATATACTGACGAAATTCTTTGTGACGTAGTACCTATGGAGGCTGCTCATATTCTGCTTGGGAGGCCATGGCAATTTGATCGATTTTCTCTTCATGATGGGAGGGCTAATCGATATTCCTTAACCCATAAGGGGCAAACCTACAAGCTCAAGCCTTTGTCACCTACCGAATTGTACCAAGATCAATTGGAGAAGCAACAACTTCGTGACGCTAGAGAGAAGAAAGAGATGGAGCTCAAAACAAGAGAGAAGAGTGAAAAGAAACAGAGTGACACCCCTTCGAGTGCAAAAATAGAAATGGTATGTCATAGAGCTCGAAAAGGTGAGGCCGAGAGGAGAGAAAACCTTTTAGCTACACGTGGTGAGATCAAACAAACCTTAACTTCTAGGATGCCACTCGTGGTTATCGTATACAAGGAGTGTTTGAATTCTGATTATGCTAATGTAACCGATTCTCTTCCTAGTGTTATCTCTTCATTATTACAGGAGAATATTGAGGAGATTCCTAAAGGACTACCACCGATTAGGGGAATTGAGCACCAAATCGACTTTGTTCCAGGAGCATCCATCCCTAACAAGGCCGCATATAGAACCAATCCGGAAGAGACCAAAGAGCTTCAGAGACAAGTGGATGAGTTAATGGACAAAGGGCACGTTCGAGAAAGCATGAGCCCTTGTGCCGTACCGTTATCCTCGTGCCAAAGAAGGATAAATCATGGAGGATGTGCGTAGACTGTCGAGCGATCAATAACATCACGGTAAAGTATCGTCATCCTATTCCTAGACTTGATGATATGCTAGATGAGTTACATGGTGCTTCTATCTTTTCAAAGATTGATTTAAAATCTGGATATCACCAAATTCGAATGAAGGAAGGAGATGAATGGAAAACCGCATTTAAAACTAAAAATGGTTTATATGAGTGGATGGTTATGCCATTTGGTTTGACAAATGCACCTAGTACATTCATAAGATTGATGAACCACGTGCTTAGGACTTTCATAGGCAGATTTGTAGTCGTTTACTTTGATGATATTCTGGTTTACTCATCTAATTTAGAGGATCATGGTGGACACTTAAAATTGGTGTTAGAAACCCTTAGAAAGGAAAAGGCTGTTTGCCAACATGAAAAAGTGCGTCTTTTGCACCGATCACCTTGTGTTTCTTGGCTTTGTTGTTAGTTCTACATGAATCAGGGTTGATGAGGAGAAAATAGAGGCAATCAAGTCTTGGCCAATTCCCACAAACATATCTGATGTTAGGAGCTTTCATGGTTTGGCCAGTTTCTATCGAAGATTTGTGAAGGATTTCAGTACTATTGCTGCACCACTCACGGCCGTAGTGAAAAAGGATGTACCCTTTCATTGGGGAACACCTCAACAAGAGGCATTTGAGCTATTGAAGGAGAGACTCACCAATGCACCAGTTCTGATGCTACCGATTTCAGCAAGGCATTTGAGATCGAGTGTGATGCTTCAGGAATTGGAATAGGAGCTGTGCTCATGCAAGAAAAGAAACCGATTGCATACTTCAGTGAAAAGTTGCATGGAGCTACTCTGAATTACCCAACTTACGATAAGGAATTATATGCACTTGTTCGAGCATTAGAGACTTGGCAACACTACCTATGGCCAAAGGAGTTTGTCATCCATTCTGATCACGAGTCATTGAAATATCTCAAAGCTCAACACGGGTTATACACTCCTCTCCCTATTCCTACTGCACCTTGGATTGATATATCTATGGACTTTGTGTTAGGCTTGCCTAGGACTAGGGGTGGTAGAGATTCAATTTTTGTGGTGGTCGATAGATTCTCAAAAATGGCACATTTCATTCCATGTCATAAAACTGATGATGCATCTCATATTGCTAACTTGTTCTTTAGGGAAGTTGTTAGATTGCATGGAATGCCTCGTACTATTGTGTCGGATCGTGACTCTAAGTTTCTTAGCTATTTCTGGAAAACTCTTTGGGGTAAACTAGGAACGAAGCTACTATTCTCTACTACTTGTCATCCACAAACTGATGGTCAAACTGAAGTAGTCAATAGGTCTTATCACAATTGCTTAGAGCCATAATCAAGTCCAACATTAAAACTTGGGAAGAGTGTTTGCCACATGTTGAGTTTGCATATAATAGGGCTGTGCATTCGGCTACTTTTGCCACATGTTGAGTCAATGGATTTAATCCATTGACTCCTTTAGACCTATCACCTTTGCCTTTGCATGATTTATCTAATACAGATGGGGAAGCAAAAGCAAAGTATGTTAAAGAGATGCATGAGAAAGCTAGACTCAACATTGAGCGTAGGACAAAGCAATACGTTCAAAATGCCAACAAAGGACGCAAGGAAAAGGTGTATGAACCAGGAGATCTCGTTTGGATACATTTCAGAAAGGAGCGGTTTCCAGAAAAGAGAAAGTCAAAGCTGCTACCTAGAGGGGAGGGTCCTTTTAAAGTCTTGCAGCGCTTAAATAACAATGCGTATCGTATAGACTTACCAGGAGACTATGGCGTTAGTGTCTACTTTCAATGTTACCGACTTAACCCCTTTTTATGATGATTTTGCAGATTCAGATTCGAGGACGAATCCTTTTCAAGAAGGGAGGAATGATGGGGACATCCTTGGGTCATCAACTGGTCCAATCACTAGGAGTCAAACCAAGGCTCTCAGGGACAAGGTGACAACATTCATGGAGGCTTGGAGTATGCCAAAGCATGAAGAATTGGAGCAAGGATGCTGGACATTACTTAGGATGGTTGGCGAGACTCAATGATGATCCAACGGCAAGATTCAAACGTTTTGTGATCTTCAGTGACCATTCTGCCATATCGGAAAGTTGAGGGGTCTCATGAACAAAATTCATCTTCATTCATGCACTTGTTTTCATGTTCATTCACTTCCACATTGGAACCATGCACTTGCATTAATGTTCATTCACTTCCACTTTGGAACAAGGGGATGTACTTAGTTAAGTGTGAACAATTAATTGTGTAGTTTTTCTAGATGACTAGATTCATCGAATCTGGTGTAGGACACATTTTCTCCTACCCTATTTAAAGGGTTCTTTGTAGTTTGTTTCAAATCAGCTTGTTTGCTCACAATTAAAGAAATTCAGACTTCGGTTTACAATATTTGTTCCTTTAAGCTTTTGCTCGTTGTTGCTTGGCTTAGGAAGTTTGGTTTATCGAGATAAGGGTATTCACCCCTTAGTTCGTGGTACCGCACACACTTGATACCTCGAGTTCTTAGCTCTATAGCTAAGGGTTCTGGTCCGATTTCCATCTTCTATCCTGATTGTGTTTTCGTTTGCAAATTGTTCAAACCGAGTTGTGTGGATTGAGCCAACCTTGGCTTTGGTTCATATCAGATGGACATGAGATCCTGACTTTGATGGATCGACATGAAGTCTTCACTTCGATGGAGTCGACCTTAGAGTTTCCATCTTGATGAGATGGCTTCCCTCCTTCCCCCTTGACGAGGAGGTCGACATGATGATGGATTCCCTTCGACGGACCGACATGAGATCCTGACTTCGATGGATCGACATGAAGTCTTCACTTTGATGGAGTCGACCTTAGGGTTTCCATCTTGATGAGATGGCTTCGCTCCTTCCCTCTTGACGAGGAGGTCGACATGATGATGGATTCCCTCCTTCCCTCTTCGATGGGATGCCCTCCTCATTGATGGGGAGGCTCGTGAGGATAAAGTAGTAAATCCATGGCCTCACTTAATCAATTTAACTTAATAGAATGATTGAAGGTTAATAAAGCCATTCAAACCTCCACAAACAAGCAATGTGGTATTTTTGGTTGTCATCTTGCAGAGGCCATATCTCACTGGTCCGGTGGAACTGGGTCGTGATCTATATATGGATGGAAAGATAACGAAATTATCTTTGCATCGCCACCAACTTCGCATCAATCGGAGTGCGTATGAAGGAGTTATGGCCAAAATACTAAAATGGACAGAATTATTACGGAAAATAGGCCAAAAAAATGACGTCATGGCCCGATTTATGCTATTTCGATTACTAAGGCAATTAATGGCCTAATAAAACCATTTAATTCCTTATTTTCTTCAATGTGGTATCGACACAAAATAATTGAAGGTGTAAACAAATGCCCCCAACAACTTAGTACACAAGAATTGTGTATTAAGTTGTTGATACCCGGTTAAAGTAGGTTTTTTTTGGGTTACTATTCACGCCACATTTTTTATTTATTTTACATACACAAACCTTCATTGCTTGATACATCATGCCATTCTTTAAGGAGTAGGATACGAAGTTCCTTCGCTCAAAATGGCCCCTTCATTATGACCATTGAGTCCCCACGCCAATACCAACACAAATGAGCTGTGGCATGGGGCATCACCCCGGTTTCAAAATTAAAAACCTTTAACGTCCCATAAAGAGGAGACGTAAGGCTTCAGATACTTATAAGACATTTATGTAACACCCCATCGAGGTCCTTCAACTGATATGCTCCGTTGGGTCGAGTGGCATGGATGATAAAAGGCCCTCGCCAATTCGGTGACCATTTACCAAACTTAGGATCTTTATCACCAATAGGCAAATGAACTTTCCAGACTAACTCTCCCTCTTCAAATGACTTATGTTTGACCTTCTTATTATAGGCACGAGCAACCCTTTCTTTTTGTACCCGTATGTTGTCTAACGCCTTGAGTTGTACTTCATCCAAGTCAGATAGTTCCAACATCATAGACTCATAATATTTTGAGGGAGTCATCTCTGTTGACGTAGATACCGTAATGACTTACCAGTCACTTCAACTGGTAGGAAAGCCTCATGGCCATATGTTAAAGCAAAGGGTGTCACCTTGGTGCTACTTCGTGGTGACATCCTGTATGCCCATAAGGCTTCTGATAACAACATATGCTATTCTCTTGGATTGTCCTTGATCATTTTAGACAATATTCCTTTCACCACCTTGTTAGAAGCCTCAGGTTGTCCATTGGCCTGAGCATAGTATGGCATGGAATGAATAATCTTGATTCCTAATTCATTGGCAAATGCCATCACTTGCTCCCCCGTGAACACGGTCCCTTGATCCGCTGTTATAGTAGCAGGAAGGCCAAACCTATGGACCATGTTTTCCTTAATAAAAGTAATCACTTCCCCTTGGTTTACCACTTTCATTGGCTTAGCTTCCACCCACTTGGTGAAGTAGTCTGTCGCTAGAATAACAAAAGTGTGTTGTTTAGAGGATGGGGGTAGATCTTCCCTATCAAGTCCATTGCCCACCCAAAGAAAGGGTGATGCTTGATGATGGACTTTAGGTCGACAACAGGAGCTCTTTGCACTGGACCCTGGCGCTGGCAAGCTTCACAACCTTTGGCATATGATGCACAATCTTTTCCAATGGTAGGCCCATAGTAGCCATACCTATGAAGTATCCATCTCATTGAAGGGCCAGGTTGGTGGGCTTGATGACACTCGATTTGACGTGATTTTCAGCCTCATTTAAGCGACATTTCCTTGCTTGAAACGTGGTTTTAGGGGTAGAATAGCGAATATTCACTCAACTACTCTATTTCCTACCGATTTGGTTACTTTGGCCCTTTTTGGGTCTATTTGATGGTTTTCTAGTGTTTTTATGATAGCACAGGTTTTTGCCATCATTTACGTAGCCACAGACGTATTCAAGACCTCAAGGAGTGAACCAGAAATCAAACCGGAGTCAGAATCGAAGATCCAACTGCCCAGGATAATGTTTTCGCCGAAAAAACCTACCTAGTTTTCGGCGAAAATACCTTAAGAAACTCACAGGCGAAGTCAGCCGTTTTACACTACAGTTTTCAGCAAAAACTCCTCAGGTTTTCGGCGAAAAGTACAGAAGAAATCGGCAGAGCTTGCAAGAGGAAGTTTTCGGCGAGAAGTCAACGTTTTCGCCGAAAACTCTAAGTCCGAAAATCATAGGAGAATCAGCCGACGGAAGCAGCATTTTACAAAGAAGTTTTCGGCGAAAACTCCTTAAGTTTTTGCAAAAAAATCCTTCACAAATCCGGCGACTTAGGGTTTAAGTATAAATACTTAAACCGGCGGCCCAAAGAAAATAATTTTCAATCATTCATTCCATCAATTATTCACAAATCAGACTTTTGAGAGTCAGCCGACTCGAGGGTCGATAGATAGAGTTTAGAGAGTTCGAAGATCCGTGGAGAGATCGTGACACCATCCTTCTACCTCGGAGAGCTCGGAGCTTAAAGTTGAAGATCCAGAAGATCGAAGCTTCGCCGGAGTCGTCAAAATTAGGTTTTTCAGTTCTTATCTGTTCTTCCTCTGTATGATGATTTCCTTTGTTGCCTTTGATTCTTCTGTTATCGTTATGAGTAGCTGAACTTGTAGAGCTTAGATTAGATGAAACCTAAGTGACCCAGGGCATTAAAGCGGTCACGGATTGGCGGTAATTAGATTAAAAGTTCAATCAGTTTCTCTTTGCATGGTTGTTTTGTTCTTCACTGTTTATGTTTCTTCTCTGGTTGATCGCCTAGATTAGGTTTTTGCAAGTTAGGGTAGTCGCCAGATGTTGTCGCCAGATGTTGTCGCTAGACGTAGTCACTAGACAGTTCCCTGCTTTGGCGCTTAGACCTGTCTTCCTTGATCACCTAGTTTAGATTCTTGTTAAGCTAAGGATAGAAGCGAACGCTCGCCTCTCTTTAAAACATCAATTCAACCAGTTAACCTATTCACTGGAGTGTACCTTTCTTAGGAACCAGTTAGGTTAATCCGCTTCAAGAGTAACTCATTAATCACTAGTAATTCCACAAGTTAGTTTAGTCATTGCGAGAGGCGACCGTACCCGGGCGGCTAATTAATCTTGGTAGTTAGAACGGATAGAGCGAACATTCGCCGGTCTTAAACCTAAGGGTCAGGAGTTATGGTGGTGATTAAATTAGAATTGAAAATCACTGGTCTTGTGATTGCCGTTTCCTTGGTGATCTAAGGGGGATTCGAAATCTAAGTTCGTCTATCTTCTCGTTAGTCAACCTATTAATCTTTCTGACTTTTATTTTCCTGCTTTATTAGATTAGAAGTCATGGAACTCACACCACGCACAACTTGTTTTAACCGAGTAAATTGCCAACATATTTGAGTAGACAAGAAGAAGAGACCTCGAGTAAATTATGATCTAGTCTACCTTGGTAGATTAGTTATTTGATACGTCCTACAACGTTCATCAAATTGGCGCCGTTGTCGGGGACTCTTCTAATTGTTTGAAAGAAGAGTTGGCAAATTATTCTTCTACCTTTTCGCCTTACCATTTAATTTTCCTCCATATTTCCATGATTTACCTGGGTAGTGCTTCTTAGTTTTGATTATGCAGGATAACAGGTGGGATGACCAGTACAAAGAGTGGTACATCAATGAAGCACCATATCTCAAAGATTATCGAGAAATGCTACATCAATAACAATAACAGCCGGCGAGATTTGACTCCCTCTTTGATAAGATCTCTTTAATGCTCCAAGGTTACCAAGAGATACACCAACAAGTGCATCGAAGAGGCGCTAGAGATAACCAAGAGATGCTTCATGAACATCAACAATGCTCGTCGAGAACCCAATCCGCTTTGGATAATATCTCTTCAACGCTACAAGCTCATCTCGCGACGGACATCAAGCTCGAGCAACCAAAGCAGTTAATGACAGAAGACGCTCAAGAGCTGTTCGAAGAAGAAGATGATGATCCTATCCTTGACTATTATGAGCTAGAAGAATCATTGGCAGTGGTGGTTGATGAAGACATAGAGCCAATCCATCCTGAAGTTGAAGCCAAAGAGGAGCACATAGAGATTGAGGAGATACCATCACCTACACTTCCGCCGAGTCAACCTGTAGATCAAGCCAGAGACGAGCACGTGGAAAGCAACAAGGTCATGGATTTAGAAGTTTACATACTCGATCCCAAGAGACCTCTGTATGATCATCAGGTAGAGAAGATATAGCTCATTGACCATGCCGCGCCGTACTACCTCTTTCCTCCTCCGGTTGGAGAATTCGAGAAGAACTGGTCATCCAAACAGAACCGCGACCTACTGGAGCACTACCGGCCGCATCACCCTTCTGGAGTGCTACATGGCACTCAACCACTGGCCTTGAAGAAGACGATTGACTTCAAGGAGCTTCTGAGTTGGGGTCCCTAACAGGTACCGTCCAGCTCAAGGACGTTAAAAGAGAGCGCTTCGTGGGAGGCAACCCACGGCTGGAGTCCGTTTTCAATTTTTGAGTCAGTCTTTTCGTCGTTCAAGTCAGGTTCGGGGGAGCCAAAGTGTCAGTTTAATTTCCTTTCGTTTTGATTTGTTTTCTGTTAGGTTCTGAAAAAAAAAATTTCAGTTTAATTTCCTTTCGTTTTGATTTGTTTTCTGTTAGGTTCTGAAAAAAAAAAATTTCGGCGAGAACCAAAAGTTCTCGCCGAAAACTATTCTCTTTTTTCAAACAGTGACATCTTTTTTTATTTTTGGCTGTTTTCGAAGAAGTTTTTGGCGAAAACTTCTAAAGTTTTCGCTGAAAACTTGTGTCTGTTCAAAAAATAAGTTTCTTTTTCTGGGTCCGATTCTAACGCATACTTGATCGTCCAAATTGGAGCTCTGTAGCTCCGGTTATCCCCGAAACAAGCTTTTCACGTTTTTGGCCAACTTCGTCGCTTTCCGTCCACTTTCTCGAGTCGTGTATAAAAGGTTAGTTGTTGGGTTTTCAATTTCGAATCTTTTGACATGTTGATTGTTGAATTTCGACGAGTTTAATTCCGGTCTACCTCATTTTTGCGTGGCTGCTGTTTTGGTGTGATTTTTCCTGAACTGATTGAATTTAGATGATCTAGATTGCTCTAGGAGTGTCGTGCCGTGAATTTGAAAAAAAAAAGAGTCAAAATATTTTCAAAATTCCCCTAACCTTCTTCGTTTCGACTTTTATTCTGTGTGGATCCGGGACACTTGTCCCGGTATCCTTTTGATCTTTTTGTTGTTTTTGTTTTGTAGGATCTTGAGTAGCTACTCCGCTCTGCTCCGGACGCTTCGTGTTCATCCACTACACCGACCATCTCGTCACAGGTTCTTCGTATCTCTCTACTCTAGTTTAGTCTTGTGAGGACAAAGAACCGTTTAAGTGTGGGGTATTTAGAATTCTAGGATTATGCATGATCTTGCTTGATTTTCTGTGTTTCTGTGGTTCATTTTTGAAATTATCTAGCATAGAATATTGCTCAATTCTTGACTTGTGATGTTAAATCGACTTCAATTTTGAACAAGGACGTCTAGACTGTTCCACTTAGAACCTGTAACCAACGTGTTGGCACTGATATCAAATGAGTCTAGGTCAGAACAGATCATAAATCACTTTTGTAGTTGAACATTGAATTAATTGAATTAATTGGTTTGTTAATAACAAAGCTCGATAACACCGTTCTAAGATGATAAATGCTAGCTTCTCCCATGTTTTTCACTCCATATTTGATCACATGTGATTGTGGCTTGAGATTAGACGGAAATCCAATTCGAAATCTTGTGTAAAAAGTTATAACTAGCTAGGATCAAATGGCTAAATGGTTAAATCAAGTAATAAAGTTGTGCAAATCAATTTTAAGTTCTTTAAAGTGCTGAAAATCAAAGTTAGGCAAGCCCGACACCTAAGTGAAGTGTTCGGGTTGAACACTAGCATAGGCACAAATACTGTGAGCTAGGCAGGTCGAACACCTAAGTGAAGTGTTTGGTATCGAGCACTAGTATGCAGTAAATCAATGGAGAAAGTTTGAAACTTGAAAGAAATTGTTGTTTAAATCGGTCCTAGCTAGAACATGTAACATACAGATCTAGAGGCGGATGAAGTCGAGTCGATAGCCACATCACTTTTCCTACCTCAGCGTCCACATCATGGCTAGAGCTTAAAGTCTTTTTTATTAGAATTGGTGTTATCGTAGTCGGTTAATCATAATTAATTGCATTGCCAAGAAACGAGCTTTTTTAAAACTACTACTTGAAGTGTGCAGAAAGCAATGAGATCAAAAATTTGTTTGGTTGATGTTCTTGCATGTGTAGGTCACATTTTCTACGTGGAACAGTCTAAACCAAATCGTTAGAATTGAATCTCAGTTTAATCTCGTGTCATTTGTGAATTTGAGTGTGTTCTAGTTCAGTTTGCTTGAGGACAAGCAACAGCTTAAGTGTGGGGTATTTTGATGACACTCGATTTGACGTGATTTTCAGCCTCATTTAAGCGACATTTCCTTGCTTGAAACGTGGTTTTAGGGGTAGAATAGCGAATATTCACTCAACTACTCTATTTCCTACCGATTTGGTTACTTTGGCCCTTTTTGGGTCTATTTGATGGTTTTCTAGTGTTTTTGTGATAGCACAGGTTTTTGCCATCATTTACGTAGCCACGGACGTATTCAAGACCTCAAGGAGTGAACCAGAAATCAAACCGGAGTCAGAACCGAAGATCCAACTGCCCATCACAATGTTTTCGCCGAAAAACCTACCTAGTTTTCGGCGAAAATACCTTAAGAAACTCACGAAGTCAGCCGTTTTACACCACAGTTTTCGGCAAAAACTCCTTAGGTTTTCGGCGAAAAGTACAGAAGAAATCGGCAGAGCTTGCAAGAGGAAGTTTTCGGCGAGAAGTCAACGTTTTCGCCGAAAACTCTAAGTCCGAAAATCACAGGAGAATCAGCCGACGGAAGTAGCATTTTACAAAGAAGTTTTCGGCGAAAACTCCTTAAGTTTTTGCCGAAAAATCCTTCACAAATCCGGCGACTTAGGGTTTAAGTATAAATACTTAAACCGGCGGCCCAAAGAAAATAATTTTCAATCATTCATTCCATCAATTATTCACAAATCAGACTTTTGAGAGTCAGCCGACTCGAGGGTCGATAGATAGAGTTTAGAGAGTTCGAAGATCCGTGGAGAGATTGTGACACCATCCTTCTACCTCGGAGAGCTCGGAGCTTAAAGTTGAAGATCCAGAAGATCGAAGCTTCGCCGGAGTCGTCAAAATTAGGTTTTTCAGTTCTTATCTGTTCTTCCTCTGTATGATGATTTCCTTTGTTGCCTTTGATTCTTCTGTTATCGTTATGAGTAGCTGAACTTGTAGAGCTTAGATTAGATGAACCCTAAGTGACCCAGTGCTTTAAAGCGGTCACGGATTGGCGGTAATTAGATTCAAAGTTCAATCAGTTTCTCTTTGCATGGTTGTTTTGTTCTTCACTGTTTATGTTTCTTCTCTGGTTGATCGCCTAGATTAGGTTTTTGCAAGTTAGGGTTAGTCGCCCGATGTTGTTGCTAGACAGTTCCCTACTTTGGCGCTTAAACCTGTCTTCCTTGATCACCTGGTTTAGATTCTTGTTAAGTTGAGGATAGAAGCGAAAGCTCGCCTCTCTTTAAAACATCAATTCAACCAGTTAACCTATTCATTGGAGTGTGCCTTTCGTAGGAACCAGTTAGGGTTAATCCGCTTCAAGAGTAACTCATTAATCAGTAGTAATTCCACCAGTTAGTTTAGTCGTTGCGAGAGGCGACCGTACCCGGGTGGCTAATTAATCTTGGTAGTTAGAACGGATAGAGCGAATGTTCGCCGGTCTTAAACCTAAGGGTCAGGAGTTATGGTGGTGTTTAGAAATTGATTGAATTAGAATTGAAAACCGCTGGTCTTGTGATTGCCGTTGCCTTGGTTATCGAAGGGGGATTCGAAATCTAAGTTCGTCTATCTTCTCGTTAGTCAACCTTTTAATCTTTCTGTCTTTTATTTTCTTGCTTTATTAGATTAGAAGTCGTGGAACTCACACCACGCACAACTTGTTTTAACCGAGTAAATTGCCAACATATTTGAGTAGACAAGAAGAAGAGACATCGAGTAGAATACAATCTAGTCTACCTTGGTAGATTAGTTATTTGATACGTCCTACAACGTTCATCAAATTAGATTACAGGCAATTAACTAACGACATGCAACCTAGATTGATCATCTAGATTAGATTCTTGTTAAGCTAAGGATAAAAGCGAACGCTTGCCTTACTTTAAAACACCAAATTGAACAATTAACCTATTCATTGGAGTGTGCCTTTCGTAGGAACCAGTTAGGGTTAATCCACTGCAAGAGTAACTCATAAATCGTTAGTAATTCCAATAGTTAGTTTAGTCGTCGCAAGAGGCGACCATACCCGAGCGACTAATTAATCTTGGTAGCTAGATCGGATAGAGCGAACGTTCGCCAGTCTTAAACCTAAGGGTCAGGAGTTATGGTGGTGTTCTAGAATTGATTGAACGAGAATTGAAATTCGCTGATCTGTTGATTGCCAATGCTCTGGTGAACTAAGGGGGATTCAAAGTCTAAGCTTGTCTGTCATCTTTGTTAAGTCAACCCAATTTCCCAATCTGTCTTTTACTTTTCGTTTTAATTTCCTTGTATTTTCTAGATTAGAAGTCGTGGAACTCACACCACGCACAACGTGTTTCAACTTGAGTAATTTGCCCTTATATTTGAGTAGACAATTGCAGAAGGCCCGTGGAATACGATCTACCCTAGCTTTTAGCTTGGTAGTTATTTGATTACGTCCTACAACGTTCATCAGGGCTCCGCATATTCCTTCATGAACTTCAGCCATGGCTTGTAGAGCCTCCTTGCCCCCCAAGCACTTTAGTAGTAAACCATCTGCCCTTCTCTTAAATAGGGTTTCATCTATCACTACATAATTTCTTGCTTTGAATTTGGTAGTATGGTCGGTTTCACCATTTGGGTTCTTTAGATATGTTAGCAGTGGGACTCGGCAATCATTAGTATCCTCCTCAATCATGTATACTTCTGCTACTTGTTCTAAACGGTCTCGTAATAAAAGGAGGGATTTCACAAAGATTTGTCCTCCTCCCTCATGCGAAAACTCTCTAAAACCAGAAGCCAACTGTGCCAAGTAGTTAGCTTTGCCATTGTCTTGGCGAGGGATGAACTTAATTGACACGTTATTAAAGTGGGAGATTAGATCTTAGACATGGTTGAGTTATGTCTCTAACACATAGTTGACACATCGGAAGTCACCAAGTACTTGGTGGACTACTAATTGTGAATCTCCTTTGATATCTACGTTCTTTGCCTTTAATTCAACAAGGATCTCCATGCCAACCACCAAAGCCTCATATTCAGCTTGGTTGTTGGTACATGGGAAATCAAGGGTGAAGGCAATGTGCATGGAGTGACCCACTGGCGAAGTTAGTACCACTCTAGCTCCTGCCCCAGAACGTGTCTTTGAACCATCAAAGAACAAAGACCAAGGAACTTCTCCTATCATCCCAATCTCTACTACTTCGCCTGGCACGTCCACACATGGGTGGTCTGCCAAGAAGTCAGCTAGAGCTTGCCCTTTAACTGCTTTTTGTGGAACATATTGTAAATTAAATTCAGATAGGGCAAGGGTCCACTTGCCAATCCTCCCATGGATGATTGGCCGTGATAACATATATTTGATAAGGTCAGTCTTATAAATGAGTTGTACTTGAACATGCATCAAGTAATACCCTAGCTTCATACAAGCAAAGAACAAAGCTAGACATAACCTTTCTATGGGAGAGTACTTCCTCTCCGCTTCTTTTAAAAGCCTACTTAAATAATACACGGCTTGTTCATTTCCCAAGTCATTATCCTGGGCCAACAAACATGCTACTGACGTGTTAGTGGCTGAGAGATACAACTTCAGAGGTTGATGTGGGATGTGTGAGTTGAGTACTGGCGGGTTCGCCAAGTACCTCTTGATGTCATCAAAAGCTTGTTGGTGCTCTTCGCGCCATGCAAACTCTTCCTCCTTCCTCAACTTCAGCAAAGATGAAAACACTTGGGTTCGGCCAGCACGGTTTGAGATGAAGCACCGAATATAGTTGACTTGGCCAAGGAACCTCTATAACTCTTTCTTATCACGAGGTGGCATGGCCTTGATGATGGCCTTGGTCTTGTTTTTGTCGACCTCAATGCCATGTTGGTTTAAAAGGAAACCAAGGAAGTTGCCTGCACTTACACCAAAAACACATTTAAGAGGATTTAATTTCAAACCATGGCTTCTCATGCGTAGGAAAGCCATACGTAAGTTATCAAGGTGGCAACGCCTTACCTTTGACTTGACGACTATGTCGTCTACGTATACCTCCACAAATTCACCAATCAAGTCATGAAAGATGGTGTTCATAGCTCGTTGATAATTCGCCCCAACATTCTTCAAACCAAACGGCATAACCACTCATTCAAAGCATCCAATGGCACCTGGACAACGGAAAGTTATCTTGTGGATATTCTCATCGGCTATGTAAATCTGGTTATAGCCCGAATAGAAATCCATGAAAGAGAAGACTTCATGGCTAGTAACTGCATCAAGCAACATGTCAGCAACTGGCATGGGATACTCATCCTTAGAAGTGGTTGTATTTAAATTTCTAAAATCTACACAAACACGAAGCTTTCCATTTTTCTTCCTAACTGGCACCACATTAGACAACCACTCTACATACCTTGCCATTCTTATAAATTTAGCCTTTAATAGGCGTTCAATTTCCTTCTTTATCTTAGGGAATACCTCATACGCAAAACGCCTAGGAGGTTGTTTGAAGGGTTTAAATCCAGATTTAATTGGCAGCCTATGTTCCACCAACTTCCTATCTAAGCCAGGCATCTCATGGTAATCCCATGCAAAACAATCCTTAAACTCATTTAGTACATTGATAAGATCATACCTGTCAATCTCAGGCATGGTGGCACTGATGAAGGTAGGACGTTGATCGTCCTCAGTGCCAAGGTTGATCTCCTCTAGAACATCATATGCGGCAATGTGTTTGCCGTCCTCTTCATTAAATCCTATCTCTTCACCTTGTCCATGCGAATCATCATATGGAACACAATCATGCATCAACACGGGCTCATCACATACTAGCCTCTGCTCACATTGGTAGATGGCCAACCTTTCTCTCAAGGCCGTGACTTCGGCCTCCCTTGCCACCTTGTCTTAAGGTGGTCTATTCATCATCATCAACTTTGGTGGCATCAGGTGGACCATCCAAAGAGAACATGGATGGTCTCACTATCTCTGTCAATGGATCAATGCATGCCTTGCTTAAAACTTTGGCACTCGAGATGACCACCGTACATGGTCCTCCATCCATACCTCTAACCTCCAATGGGCCAAAATCACCATGGTATAGAGGGGGCTTCAGCACAGTGGGCTCCTACTGCAAATGGCTTTGTGTCAGCTTGAATGACCTCAACCATCCCTTTTTTGTTCCACAACATCATGCTTTGATGTAATGATGATGGAACACATTTACTTGCATGGGTCCAATCTCTCCCCAATAGGGCATTGTAACTAACAACCCCATCCACAACGAAGAAGGCACTCATCTTCTCCTGGCTTCCAACTCCTACTACCACTGGCAAAATCCCCTTCGCCAAAGTGGACCCTCCATTGAAGTTGGTGACAAATACCTCAGTAGGAATAAAGTCACCTGTATTCTTACCAAGCTTCTTCAACATCCTTGTTGGCATCACGTTCATAGCTGCGCCATTGTCAACCTAGACCCTTGACACTGGCACTTCATCTAATCTTGCCTTAATATAGAGAGGCCTTAGATGCCTTAACATGTTTGGCTCTGGCTCCTTGAATACCACAAGGTGGTTAGGCACATCACTTAACTCCTCTTCCATTATACCCTTCCCTTTGAAGCCATCACTGACATGACAGCCTCCTCATTGGGCAAGCTATCCTCCTTAGTAAATGAACTCTCAGGTTCATCGAATTCTGGGCCCCATGTAGTGTTTTCTACTGTAAGAGACATTGTCTCCTCTGAACCTTGGTACAACACATAGAAAGGATAACGCCCTCCATCTTCACCAAGCAAACCCACATGCTTGTGGCCTGCTTCATATAGCTCTTTCAACAATCGTTGTGAACTTTTGTATTGCCTCTTGGCCTCTATGGCCAAGTCGACCCTACACCCCAACCGAACCATCTTCACACTCCATGGCTCGTCATCCGTATCGAGGTGATTGAACTCCTCGACTAAATGTGCCACATATTGATCCTCTGTCACTTCTTCATCTGCTTCCCCACTTTCCACATGTACCTGTTGATCTTCCTCTTTGGATTGAAAAATCCTTGGGAGTATGTAATTAGTAGCCACTGTGGGTGGCAAGCTTCCAAACTTGATAGTTACAGGAGGGCCTTGGTCATCAACATCATCCTCCTTATCATTCCTCTCAAACCTAGGGTTTGGATGATCCACATCGATCATCACATCATCAAAGTCATCATCAACGTCAGCATCATACCCCGCGTCATATAATCCAACTCCATTATCTATCTGAAGGTTATCTTCCACCTTCTTATTCACCTCTTCAACCCTTGGGGCTTGGACACGCTTGCCCTTTCCCAACACAGTGACTTTGAGACTAGAGGACATGGAGTTGTCCACCTTGATATTAGCTTGAAGGGTATCCTCTGCTCTAGGCTGTTGCATCCTCCCCATCTCATGTTGGCCTCTACGACTATGAGCATTCTTGCGAAGGAACCTTCTCTTCTGATTCCTCATCAAGTCATCCAATGCTAATAGTTGTTGACGTCGAATATCATAGGTATGCCAACCACCATGTAGCACGTCAGGAATTCGAAAGGTCCTCTTCATGGGATGGCCAGGAGCCAACCATTGCCTTGGCTGCCATCCGACTGGTTGTCGCACCCTGAAGTGATCCCAACTACCAAGTCCGGCGCGGTCACAACACCACGGGCACCCGGCCAGGAAACCTCCACGAGAGCGCCGGACAAGGAGAATTTAATGCCCGTTCGGCCTAGAGACTTGAAGCCGAGCGAGGACTACACCGGCCCTAGGCCTACACCGGAACCACCTCCTGAGCCTTGGAGAGACAAAGCTCCAAGTTCAGGCCCCAGGCCAAGCCTAGGGCCAAGTCCAGCCCCGAGCCCCGATCAAGGCCTAGTACCTAAACTAGGCCCCATGCCAAATGCCACGAGCTCTAGACCGACACCAGCCCCTAAATACATCCCTAAGATCCCCTGGGAAGAAGGCTCGAAGCAGAACTCAAAAGGCCTGGACAGATTTGAAGAAGGCCCCAAGCTAAGCCTGCCAAAGGCACAGGGCCCATGACAGAGCCCCTTCAGAGGAGCACTTTTGGCCCAGCCAACAATTTACCCGTGCCTTTTGGGATATTCCAAAGGCACTGGAATCCTTATGGCCCCAGGATTACTCTCCAACAAACGGAGCTCAATTTGGAGAAGTATCGAAGGAGATAGAGCTAGGCCAAGTCCTAGTAGAGCATGGATGGAGCATCATGGAGTGGAGTTCGGATGCTGATCCGAGGAAGCCCATGCTAGGAGCTGTGATCAGGCCACCACCTGAGCCTGATCCAAGGAGGGATGAACTACCATTTATGATATGGGAAATTGAGAGAAGAAGCCAAGTACATCCGAACAAGGAATCCTAATCAAGCTAGGATTTCCAGGTTTTAGACAGATTCCTAGCCCGACAAGGATTGACGAATATGGGCTACCTGGAGACAGAATTAGGACTGATGCCCAACACAAAACTTGTAGCCCATAGAGTCTTCTAGAAGTATGCCAAAGGGCTTAAGTTTCTGAATTAATTTACTATTTATTTGGCTGATTCTTCCAGAACCCGTTTAGCTGTTTTTTAGGAATTTCCAGCTTTTCCTTTTTAGAATTATTGTTTAGGAAGGAGTCTTTCCCTTGGGGAACAAGGCTACGAATTTAGCCTCCTTCTTAGACAATATTAGGAGTAGGTTAAGTTCTTTTTAGTAGGTTAATTAGGACTCTTTTTATTTCTTTATTATTTTATAGTTAGTTTCTAAGGAGGAATAGGAGAGCTTGTTCCCTACTCCTCCCCCCTATATAAAGAGGTTGCCGGCCTCTCTTGTAAACACAACTTGAATCAAATAAATTACTTAAAACTTTGGTTTTCTCTTAGCATGGAATTGCTAATCTCTTCTCGACTTTCATGAAGTTGATCGCCATTTAGACGGTGTTATCAACAGAAGTATTCCCCTTCTGTCGTGGAGCCATTCTACCGGACACTCAGGGTTCTCGATTAATCGCGACCGACGGGTCCTAGTACTTTCCCGCCTCGGTGCCGATGGTTCAATCAAGCGAAGGTTCAAGACTAGCGGTGGTTAGGGTCGTCTGCCCACGGTTGCAGCGGTTCACATCACACCCCCTCCACCATTCTCTGATATGGTGGATACCTTGGTCTATTGGGAAGAGGGCCAAGCCTCTGATAAACGGGCTTGCTTCGTTTCACCTCATCAAAGTTGAGACTCCTCTTGCACTGAACACACAACTTCTCCTCATCTTGTCTACTAAGTGAGGCAGGAGTGGATTGTACATTCGAAGATGAACGGCCCTCTTGAGGTAGCGTTGTGTCCAACACCAGCTTGAATCGAGGCAACTCAATCTTGGAGAAATTAGGGTCAAGCATGTTCACACCAACTATGGCGGGGAAAGGATCAGTATCCACCAACATGGCATCTTTCCTTGGCTCAGGGAACTTGATGCGTCGCTTCTCAATGGAATCCTGTAAAATATTTTGAAAAACCACCATGAGTCAGTAGAGTGAGACATGCTATTATGCTACTTGCAATATCGTCTTCCTTTCAACTTATCAGGCGATGGGAGGTTATGCCCCCTTGAGAGCTTGACTTGACCATCCTTGTAAAGTTGATTAAATATCAAATCTGCCTTTGTCACATCGGATGAATACTTCCTTGGTTGGATGGGCGCACGATTGGGTTTCCCCTCTTGTGGCCCAATATCAACTCTAGACAATGAACTACACACATAGGGTTTCCCTGGCACTATCTCTGCCAAGTCGACCGCAACCTCACCAACCCCACCATCGATGTGGTGGATAGCATAATCAAAATTTGGGAGGTATTGCCCCTTGAGGTAGTCCTCCTACTCTCCTCCTCGTGGAGAAGAGATTCATACCTAACAGCACATGACATGAGTTGGAACAAGTCAAAGAACTCTCAATCTTGGAATTTCTTCCTATGTTCGAAGTTCAATCCTCCTTGAGCCAGCTTGGCAAACTCTAGTTCTGTTAGGTTAACAAAGCAACGGTTTCGAGCATTCTTGAAACTAGTCAAGAAACTCTCAACTGACTCTCCTGGCTGTTGGCGCATACGTGCCAAGTCTGCCATGGAAACCTCTGGCTCAGATCTATAGAATTGGGCATGGAAGATCTGCTCCATCTGTTGCCAACTTTGTATGGAGTTGGAAGGCAAGTTTACGTACCAAGCGAAAGCTGGTCCTGTCAACGAGTTTTCAAACAACCTAAGCTTGATGAAATCACCTACGTCACCACATTGGACAGTAAATCGTCCAACATTCTCCACGGTAGACTGACCACCAGTCCCTATGAAGGTGGTAAATTCGGGTACCCTAAAGCCTCTAGGAAAGGGATAGTGTCTATCCACCCACTCTGGATAAGGCTTTCGATACACAGGCGGCATGGCTGGCCTCCCTCCAAGGCCAAGATGCTCATTGAGCAATTGTGCCACCTGTTCCCTTAAATTATTATTATCATGTACCCCTGGTGGTTGCCCCCTAGGTGGTGGCATGAATCCTGTTGGATCCATTCCATGTCGATTGACTTGGGGTGGTATTGGTGGTGGTGGATATGCATGTGGGGGTACCTCCACATTAGGACGTGGTGGTACTTGATCCATATTGAATGGACGGTCAGGGGCCACATATGGCCTAGCCTCTGGAATATGTTGTCGAGCAAAACCTATGGTAGGCATTTGCTCAACATGGGTGTTGGATATGGTGGCAAGATTTTCGTCATTCCCATGTTGATGGGATGTTGACTTGCCACTGGAGGTGAGAGGTTGTCCTGCCATGGTTGGCCATTCCGACCACTAGCAGGATGAGGGCTTACATTCCCAACGCCATTGTTCATCGATCCTAGACCATCAGATGGTAAGGCTCTAGACTGAACTAAAGGCGTCGTTAAAATTTTCCAAAATTCCTGAAAATCAGTTTAATTTTTGTTAACCACATCAAATACTTGACTTAAACGTCTTTCACATGAGAACTTAAAGACTCAATTTGAGAGTTCACCTGACGGGCATTCCCTACCATTGAAGCTTCCATGAGTTGGCGGTGCTCCATCATTGTCTGGCAGAGTGACATGATTGCCTCGCCTAGATCAGTACTTGGCGCCACAAGCTGTGGCCTAGCCTCCTTGTCGCCGCCATGAGTTCCGACAATATCTTCAACTGTCTGACCATGTTCAGTGTTGGCCACTTGCTCCTACACAGATCCGGATGGAAGGTCACCTTCTAGGTTATTTCGCCTTGGAGCCATGATATCAAACACAAAGTCCCACCGAACGTGCCAATTTGTTTCTGGAGGTAGAAACTCATGTGTCTGAACACAATAAATTCTCTTTTGACTTCTTGGAACAAGGAATATTTACACGGTTCACACCTCTCCAAAAAATGTTCGAACGAGGCTGTTTGATGTTTTTTTGGCTAAGTCTACTGCTATTGCTACTGCTACTCCTATGGAGGTTCTGAGAAAGCTCCAAAAGAAAAGATAACTATGGCTACGGAAACTGAAGTTGCAGAGAAAAGTAGAAATTTGGGCAGAGTGTCTGTTTGTGTGTTTGTCCCCTATTTCTCTGTCGAATGCCTCTCATATTTATAGAAAAATATGAGTGGTAACTGCAAGTGGAGGAAGTAACTAACATGGAGGTTACTTCCTATCTCTTGAACGTGGCTATCATCGTGGTGGTGGCGGTTTCCTCTCTTCAACTACCTTGGAGGAGTAGTGACGTTGGTGGAGGAAGCTTGTATTCTTGAGATAGGGTTTGATATGATCACATCATCCCTTAGGATTTCACTCTTGATGAGAAGATGACACCGTCCCTTGAAGTTGGTCTTAGGGTTTCCTTCTTGACGAGGAGGCTATCCTCCTTGCTTCCCTCCTTCTCTCTTGACGAGGAGGTAGACATGATGATGGCTTCCTCCTTGCTTCCCTCCTTCCCTCTTGATGAGGAGTTCATCATGATGACATCATCATCATGGAATCGGCCTTAGGGTTTCCATCTTGATGAGATCGCTTCCCCCGTCCCTCTTGACGAGGAGGTCGTCATGATGACATCATCATCATGGAATCGGCCTTAGGGTTTCCATCTTGATGAGATGGCTTCCCTCCTTCCTTCTTGACGAGGAGGTTGTCATGATGACATATTCCCTTCGATGGATCGACATGAGATCCTTACTTCGATGGATCGACATGAGATCCTTACTTCGATGGATCGACATGAAGTCTTCACTTCGATGGATCGACATGAGATCCTCACTTCGATGGATCGACATGAGATCTTGACTTCGATGGACTGACATGTGATCCTCACTTCGATGGACTGACATGTGAACCTCACTTCGATGGATCGACATGAGATCCTGACTTTGATGGATTGACATGAAGTCTTCACTTTGATGGATGGACATAAGATCCTGACTTCAATAGATTGACATGAAGTCTTCAGTTCGATGGAGTCGGCCTTAGGGTTTCCATCTTGATGAGATGGCTTCCCTCCTTCCCTCTTGACGAGGAGGTCGACATGATCTGATGGATGGACATGAGATCCTGACTTCGATGGATCGACATGAAGTCTTCACTTCGATGGATGGACATGAGATCCTGACTTTGATGGATCGACATGAAGTCTTCACTTCGATGGAGTCGGCCTTAGGGTTTCCATCGACATGATAATGGATTCCCTTCGATGGATCGACATGAGATCCTGACTTCGATGGATCGACATGAAGTCTTCACTTCGATGGAGTCGGCCTTAGGGTTTCCATCTTGATGAGATGGCTTCCCTCTTGACGAGGAGGTCGACATAATGATGGATTCCCTCCTTCCCTCTTCGATGGGATGCCCTCCTCTTTGATGGGGAGGCTCCATGAGGATAAAATAGTAAATCCATGGCCTCACTTAATCAATTTAACTTAATAGAATGATTGAAGGTTAATAAAGCCATTCAAACCTCCACAAACAAGCAATGTGGTATTTTTGGTCATCATCTTTCAGAGGCCATATCTCAATGGTCCGGTGGAACTGGGTCGTGATCTATATATGGATGGAAAGATAACGAAATGATCTTTCCATCGGCACCAACTTCGCATCAATCAAAGTTCGTATGAAGGAGTTATGACCAAAATACTAAACTGGACAAATTATTACGGAAAATAGGCCAAAAAGATGACGTCATGGCCCAATTTATGTTATTTTGATTACTAAGGTAATTAATGGCGTAATAAAACCATTTAATTCCTTATTTTCTTCAATGTGGTATTGACACAAAATAATTTAAGGTGTAAACACTTGTATTAATATAACTCGACATAATTTTTATCACGTAAAACTTGACTCGCAATATGTTTATGGCATATTTGTATTTTTCTTACACATCATCTCACTCTATTTTTGATTTTTTATAAATAAAACTTATAGTAATATTTTTTAAATTTTTTCTATACTTATAACTCTCTCATATTTTTTTTATTAAATTCACACGTCTTTTGAAAATATGTTTTTACTAATTTGTAGGTAAAAGTCAAGTTTTCATGTTCATGTTTTTTGAATCATTTGTCATAATGGGTATTACCCTCTTGGAACCTATCTTTCACAGGACCGACTTTGATATTGAGGTACCCACCCTGACCTACACTCATTATCATTCCTAACCTATATCATTTTTTGTTAAAAAAATGGAAATAAATAATGTATTTATATACAACTAATAAAACTAAATTAATGTCATATCAATGTAAGAGAGAAATAAATGATATTAAAAATAAAAAACTTAAAAAAGAAACACAAACAATGTTAATTAAAACGTAAGCTTTACTTCATTTTTCTTCGAACCCTTGTCCATCCAAAGCCAAAATACAAGCTTAGCCACTAGACACCACTATTAATACATTTCTCATATATTTCTACTTAACCCAAAAATTTGGAGGCCGTAGGAACCTGCCAACACACCTTATTGGGCGGCCCTACCAGAGAGAGTAAAGCTAAACAACAAACGATCAAAAATTAGAAAAATTGAAAAAAAACTTTATCGTTTGATTAAAAGAGAAACTACAACAATTGATACTACCGCATGACTAAGCTTAATTCCAGAGAAAGTCCTTCGACATCACTCCTTCCAACCTTGGTAATTATTAGACCTCCAAATGATCAAGTGGATACCAATAGCATGAAAAGAGACTCCTTTCGCGATGTTAACTACATTATGGAGTTAGTTTTTTTGTTGGGGTTGAGTGGTGTGAATGAGAATAAAGGAAGGAAGAAAAAAGGGTAAAACCTAATCGGTTTGAATTGATTGTGCATTAACCAAAATTGGTGGTTAAACCGTATTAGTTTTTTAAGTTCAATTCAAACGGAAGGATGTGTTCTTTCGAACCATCATGACTCTTCGTGTCACACCCTTCCAAGTCCTATAAATTTAGCCCTCCCCTTCAATTCAACACGGGGTTTTACGAAATTTTGGAGATGAGTTTTGACACGGAAAATAGAAAGGATTTTTGCATCGATTTTGAAAAATCATCGAGTCATCTGGTTTACACTGCGTTGTTGCGTTCGTCATTCATTGGGGTTTGAAGTACCGCTATGCTAATAAAGTAAATCCTTTCTATCCTGGGAGAAATTATTCTGTAACCTTGGGTATTGTACTTCTTTCTTTGTCAGAGACTAAAATTGTTTGATTATTTACTCCTATCCGAGATTAGAGTCTTTATGACTCGCTACTCACTAGAGAATAGAGTCTTTGTGACTCTCTACTCACTCGAAATCAAAGCCTTTTTGGATTTCTACTTAATCGAGATTAAAGTCTTCGGACTTTCTACTGAAACAGATATTAAAGTGTTTGTGGCTTTCTACTCACAAGCGTGGAGACTAAAATCAATATGATTTTGAGTGGTAACGTGACATGGAGAATGGTGCTTTTAATTCTCCTGACGAGTGGTCCATGTTGGACGTTGGTGGAGACTCTCCACTCAATGCATGGTTCTTGGATGAAGAAGGCGATTGGTACTTCATGGATTCATATAATTTTCAAGAGGATTATTATCCTGATTATGATCATCATAATTCAGACTTTGATGTAATTGAGCATGATAACGAGGATCCCGATGATTAGTAGATGATTAGTAGAAGGAGTAGATATTCTTGTATATATATCAAGATTTTATTATTTATATATACTTTAGTTTTGTGAAAAAAAAATTCAAAATTTTTATGAAATTATGTGGATTATTTATTCACTTAATAATTTCATAAACTTACGTAAAATCACTATCTATTTTAGTGATTGTGTGGTAATCCCCTTAGTGATGGTCTTTGCCTAAGAAAGTAATATATCTCTGAGGAAGAGTTGAAAGACATATTTTTCTGTCATAATGACTATGGAAATAGTCGAAATGTGGGGGTATACTTGGCAACATTTTTATTCCTATACAAGAACAATAAGTAAAACCAAGACCAATACACATAATGTGTATTGGCTGGCAAAGTGACGATTCCCTAGACCCGTAGCTCAATCATAAAACAATTCCACATATGGATATGTGTTTATGGTTGGTGGGGGGAGAAGAACTACTTGGAAATTTTCTAAGTTGTTTAGCTTGGAATAAATTATGGAAAATCTCGTCACATGTGTGGTGTGGAACATCACGTCACATGTGTGGTGTGGAACATCACGTCACATGTCGTGTCTTAAATGTACGTCATTTTGTTAAATGGTTAATCTCTACTAAAGTTATCTAAAAGTTTATCGTAGAAGATCAAATGATAACACACGTGAGGAGCCTTTGTAGAGATTAAATAAACATCAACCGTGGGCAGACGACCCTAACCACCGCTAGTCTTGAACCTTAGCTTGATCGAACCGTCGGCACCGGGGCGGGAAAGTACTAGGACCCGTCGGTTGTATATAACCGGGAATCCTGAGTGTCCGGTAGAATGGCTCCACGACAGAAGGGGATTACTTATGTTGTAACACCGTCTAAACGACGATCAATTCCATGAAAGTCGAGAAGAGATTAGCAATTCCATGCTAAGAGAAAACCAAAGTTTAAAGTTTATTTGATTCAAAGTTGTGTTTTACAATGAGGCTAGACGCCTCTATTTATAGGTGAGGAAGGGAGAACAGGCTCTCCTTTTCCTCCTACAAAACTAACTAATAAACTAATAAAGAATTAAAAAAAGAGTCCTAAAAGGACTGAAATTCGGAACTCTATTCCTACAAGGAAAAGAGTCCTTCCTAAACAAAAACACTAAAAAGGAAAAGCTGGAAATCCTAAAAAACAGCTAAACGGGTTCTGGGAAAAATAGCCAAATAAATACCAAATAAAATAGGAAAAATATGCCCTTTGTCAGCTCACTAGTAGACGTCATGGCTTCAACTTTCATGTTGGGTTTCAGCCCAAATTCTATCTTCAAGTGGGCCAAATTCGTCAATCTTTATAAGACTAGAAATCTGTCCAAAACCGGGAAATCCTAGCTTGATTAGGATTTCTTGTTTGGAAGTATTTGGCTTCTTCTCTTCATTTCCCGTATCATGAATGGTCATATATCCCTCCTTGGATCAGGCTCAGGAGGTGGCCTGATCGTAGCTCCTTCCTTTGACTTCCTCGGATCAGCATCCGAGTCTTGCTCTTGAAGGTTCCATCCATACTCTACTAGGACTTGGCCTAGCTCTATCTCCTTTGATGCTTCTCCAAATTGAGCTCCGTTTGTTGGAGAGTAATCCTGGGGCCATAAGGATTCCAGTGCCTTTGGAAAATCCCAAAAGGCACGGGTAAATTGTTGGCTGGGCCAAAAGTGCTCCTCTGACGGACACTGGCATGGGCCCTGTGCCTGTGGTAGGCTTAGCTTGGGGCCTTCTTCAAATATGTCCACGCCTTTTGAGTTCTGATTCAAGCCTTCTTCCCAGGGTACCTTAGGGATGTCTTTAGGGGCTGGTGTCGGTCTATACTCGTGGCATTTGGCATGGGGCCTAGGCTTGGTGCTAGGCTCGGCTGGGGTCCGGGTCGGGGCTCGGTGTCAACATCAGCTCCTGGAGAGTCATTAGCCTGACTCTGGCTGGGGTAGGAGCTGGCCTTGGTTCCTGGCTGAGGATCAGCATCCTCCCAGGTGCATCTTCTGGCTCCGGGGCTTGGGCTCTTCTAGGCTCCGGGGGTGGTGCTGGGGTAGGTCTGGGGCCGGTGTATTCTTCGCTCGGCTTCAAGTCTCTGGGCCGACCTGGCATTAAATTCTCCTTGTTCGGCGCTCTCGTGGAGGTTTCCTGGCCGGGTGCCCGTGGTGTTGTGACCGCGCCGGCCTTGGTGGTCGGGATCACTTCACCATCCATACACACACACATACACACATTCACATACATACACAATTCTCATTTCAATTATCTAAGTGAGTTCATTAGGCACCATAAGGAGTTGTTCCCCGCTACCCCGCCGGCCACAAACGCACCCACTCTTCCAGGAGGGTCTAAGACGCAACCTCAACGGATCCTTATTCCACGGACAATCACAAACTCTCCCTCAAGAGTTAGCAACTAATCCTCGGTACTCGACCAAGGTGATCTACCAATGTAGACCCATCTCAAAACTAATCCTAAATATCCAACCAAGGTGATCTACCCACGTAGACTAGACTCAATCACGTTCTTTGGGATGACGTTGGCTCCTTCCGATTCTATCGTTTCAATTAATCAGATGATTAATCCAACCAGCAAATTCATCTATCAATCCATTCCTCAATTTCCTCATCAAACCATCCAATTCCAACCATCACGTCCATCATTAACTCCATGCTTACATCATAATCAGTTTCAATCCACATTTCATAGATCACAACCAATTCCATCACACAAATGAACAATGCGATTCCACTACCCAATTCCATGTACCAATTCTATTACCCAATTCTATGACATTAATCTACACCACAAATCACATTATCCACCACCATTACACATAGCATCAATTTCACTCAAACCACAAAATCCACGTTGGCACTTCAATCAATTACAATCACATTTTCATACATCACAACCAGTTCAAGGGTAAACGGCTAGCTCACCGGCCACTCCTACTTGCAAGTACATGGATAGCCATGTCGTGAGTCTTAGGGTTAACCTCCTGTTCATCTTCATAGGACGACCGCACATTGACAGGGCCACCTTCCAGTAACTACAACCGACATCATTTTATAATCACATCAAGGGTAACTGCTAGCTTGCCAGCTACCCCTACCTGCAAGTACAGGGATAGCCATGTCGCAAGTCTAGGGTTAGTCTCATGTTCATCATTAATAGGGCGGTCCCACATTGGCATGACCACCCTCCTACAACCACAACTAACAATGGAAGAATATACATATATAAATCACAAGATCACAACCCATCCCTCCTATCACTCATTACTAGTTCCGATCCGTTGAACATCAACATTAATCATTTACCCCAATCCAACACACAACATCACATTAATAGAACATGAATCAGCAATCAATTCCTCAATCAACAATCAATTCCTTCATCAACAATCAATCAGCACTCAATTACAGAACAATTATCATCTTTTACACTCTTCCAATTTTATGCAAACCCTACATTCTTCTAAGTCAAAATTTCAACTCCTCACATCGACCATCACTACCTATCATACGCTAAACCCTCATGTGAAAAGAAAACGAGGCTCTAAACAACTTCTAGAAACTCGAACAGCCAAGCTCTACGACATAAAACACGTAGCTTCTTCCTTCTGCCCCTGACAATGCCTAACTCTGAAATATCCAGAACCAAGATATGCGATATATTCCTCTCACCGCCAGGAATGCACAGGTTAAAACGGATCGTCAATCAGAACTCTACAGCTCCTAGAATCAAGGTTTGAAGTCTAGGGGTTTTTGGTTCGTAAAAGAGTTTTTCGGGAGGAAAGAGAGAGGGGAAAGTCATGAAAATCCGTCAAAAACTCGTCTTTTATAGTCAGACCAAGACACACGGCTGTGTGTCTATAACACACGACGTGTGTTATGAGACACACGGCGTGTGTTATAGTCTGCCACCCTCAACGAATTTTCAACGTACTCGCTTGTAACTTCAACCCGACTCAATTATGAACATCCCGGACTTCGATGGGGCCTCAAGAACATTGTTTCCAATGTCTCAATCATCCAAACTCGAGTTCCAAATCATTCGGTTGGGCGGGGATGTTACAGGACAAGTCATCATGAAGATAACTCTACCTAGTAGATTAGAGATCCCAAGATCTAGGTTCAAGGGAAAAACTAAGTTGTGAATTACAGTCCAACATTGTCAAAATTCTCTAATCCATGTTAATAATGAGACAATGTTTAAGAATCAAGGGTAAACCTATGAAGAAAAGTTTTTAATGGTTTCTAAATTTGACGACGAGCTGATCAAATAGTGCATTTTATGAAATGCACGTTTAGAAATCACCTATGTGAGTGTGAAGTTTGAGCTGCTTCATGGAGAATGAAAGAAGGCCAATTCTCTAAGCACTCGTGAAACTAGACGTGTTGATGGCTAAAACAAACACAACAACGAGAGCCAATAACTGAATAAGGGTTAGTCCTGTGACATACGTTGTCTTAGTATACAGGAAAGTCTACGGTTCAAAGATATAATATCTACCGTAGATGAGTATACTCGATGTATGTTCACTATGAAAAGTTCAAAGGGAAACCTATTTATTTAGATGTGGCTAATTCTTAGTTGCGAATCACACAATTTTCAAACTTAGAATTCTTCATTCATATGGGGGATTGTTGGGGTTGAAGAGTGTGAATTAGAATGAAGAAAAGGAAGGAAAAAAGGTAAAACCCAATAAATTTGATTTGATTATGAATTAACAAGAACCGATGGTTAAACTGGGTTAGTTTTTTCAGTTCATTTCAACGAACGGATGTGTTCTTTCGAACCATCGTGACTCTTCATGTCACACCCTTGCAAGTCTTATAAATTTAGTCTCCCCCCTTCAATTAAACACAAGGTTTTACAGAAGTTTGAAGATGAGTTTTAACACGCAAAATACCAAGGATTTTTGCATCATTTTTCAAAGTTTAAAATCATCGATTCGTATGGTTCCACTACAAAAAATATGCTATTTAGCGTCGGTCACCGACGTCATTTAGCGTCGGCTGCTGACCGACGTTAAAGGATTTAGCGTCGCTCGGCAAAAGCGACGCCAATTCTTCCGACGCTAAATTTTACCGACGCTAAATTCGTTTAACGAACGACGCTAAATCCTTGACCGAACCGGTCGCTGACCAACCCAATTTTTTTTGTTTCTGTTTTTTTATTTGTTTTCAATATTCATTTTCTATTTTGTCACTCCATTTTCTATTAATGTCCAATCAGTCACTCCATTTTCCAGTTATACAATTTGGTCATTTATATTTATTAGGTCACCCTTTTGGTCACTTCTTGTCCAATCAGTCAATACTTGACCGATCAACGTGATGGTGGCGGCGGCGACGGTGGTGGTGGCGGCGGTGGCGGTGGCGGCAGTGGTGGCGGCGGATGGCTGGGGAGAAATAGAGAAGAGGAGAAGAGGAGGAGAAGAAGAGGAAGAGGGAAGAGGAAGAAGAGGAAGGCTGGATCTGGAGATCTAGAAAAGGAAGAAGAGGAAGAAGAAGAATAAGAAGAAGAGGAAGATGAAGGCTGGAAAAGGAAGTAGAGGAAGAGGAAGAAGAAGAAGGTTGGTTGGATAAGAGTTTCAGAAGAAGAGAAGAGGAAGAAAAAGAGAAGAGGAAGAAGAAGAAGGCTGGAGGAGGAAGAAGAAAGAGGAAGAAGAAGAAGGCTGGAGGAGGAAGAAGAAAGAGGAAGAAGAAGAAGGCTGGAGGAGGAAGAAGAAGATGCAATTAGGGTTAGGGTCGACTGAGAGGTTTAAATATATACGTGTTTTAGCGTCGGTCGCTGACCGACGCTAAAACATGTCGGTAACCGACGCTAAACCTGGTCGGCTCCGTTTTTTGACCGAAAACCAAATTTAGCGACGGTTTTTTGTCAGTTTTAGCGTCGGTCGCTTATCGATCGACGCTAAACCCTTGGTCAAACGTGAGTCAAGGATTAGCGTCAGTTTCTAATCGACCGAGCTAAATTCTTCCCCACCAAGCGACGCGAAAGAGCATTTTTTTTGTAGTGTTCGCACCGTGTTGTTGCATTTTTCGTTCATTGGGGTTTGAAGTACCACTATGCCAATGAGGTAAATTCGTTCTATCCTGTGAGGAATTATTCCGTAACCTTGGGTACAGTGGGGGGAATAAAATTCTTTAGGGAGAAATCGTGAATTTGGTTGGCTCGGATTTTTTATGTTTGTCTATGCATTGACTTCATATTATATTATAATTTCGTTCTAACCATCGATCTCGTGATTAAGGTATACATCAGTACTAATAGTTCTCTCAATTACCACAATGATCATAATTTGTCACACCACAAATTCTTCTTACTTCATTGATGTAAAGACAACCAGCAAATAATGAAACAAATGATCCTTAGATCCCATGTTGGCCAAACAAAGGATGCAGTTTGGATCCCCCAAGATATTGGTTTGTCCCTAGTAGAAATTTTATCTTTCACAAAAAGCTAGTTAATAAGGTTATGACTTGGGATAGAAGGCTTCTTCCAGATGAGTACAACTCAATGAATAGTAAGAAATTTTGACGAATACTTTCCCGAACTTTGGTGATGAAAAACTTAGTAAACATGATTCCATCCCATCTATAAACACCATTAGTTCCCTAAGTAATTAGAGGGGAAATTATAGACTTGGTTTTGTTCACTTATGGGCCTAATCACTGTGTTATTAATTATATTAGGTTTTGTACATCGATGCTATTTATACCTCTTGTTAGCCGTAAGGAAACTAAGACGCACTTTGTAAAATCCCTACATTTGTACTTTCGCATCATAGTAGAACTTTTGTCGCCATTGTGCGTCCATGGTTTTCCCTACAAGGGTTTTTCACCTAAAATCATTGTGGCGTCTCTTTCGATCCTATTTACAATTTTCATTTTATTGCTTGTTGATTGCTAACAAGTGGTATCAGATCTCTTGATTTTCTCTATGTCAAGTGAATATGCGATTCGTTCTATCGAACACATCTAGAGGAGGTGCTGGACGGATTTGGGAAAGCATCCGTAGAGTGGACATCAAAAGAGAAGAAGAAGGAAAAAAAAGCCCTCTTAGAGATTCAACTTCACTAATCTTATAATAGGAGGTGATGATGGAGAAGACTATTATATTGTTGGATTGTGGCAACAACTTGAAAATCTGTGTATGACGAAGCCTCTTACCAACAAGATTATCTCAAACAAAAATTGTTTTCACACAAACTGCAAGAAGGAGGACGAGTGTAAGATCACATTTTTGAATTCAAAGAAATTGTTGCTTACCTAGCATCCATGGAAGTAAAATACGACATAGAAGATTTGGCTCTTATTCTTTTGTGTTTTATGTCGAGTTCTTATACAAATTTTTGAGATACGATTTTGTATAGTACATATAGTCTCACCCTTGATGATGTTTATGATGCTTTAGAGTCCAAGGAGACAATGAGACAAATGATTGGTCAGAGTTCTAGCTCTCATGAAGAGGGCTTATATGTCATATAGATATTGCAAGAGAGACGACTGATGTGACCTTATTTCATACATATTTATCCTACGTTATGTCCTTGTTTTCTCCATGATTTGGTCCTCATCCGTCCTAGTTTGCATGCATTTCGAGCCCTTTTGTGCAAGTTGAGTTATTGTTGCCCTGGGGTCACTTGTGGCCCCATTTGACGTGTTTTGTAGTCTCTTTTGTGTACATTTCAGGACAGGAAGTTGTAGTAAAGATGACAAGGAGTCCATATGACCAAACAGAAGCCAAATCGGAGCTTGGATGAGGGAGAAACGAGCGAGGGAAAATCGTGATTTCTGCAGAATTTTCAGGGTCCACGACGTGTAGTTTTACAGACGTGTAGTTTCACACGACGTGTAGTTATACACGACGTGTAGTCATACACAGCGTGTATGCCCATCAGAATCCTATTTAAAGACGATTTTTGGGGATGCTATCACTATTCTATCATCTCTCTTGAACCTTAAACACATACCCACAAACCCTCAAACCCTAGAACACATTTTTGGAGCAATTTGAAGCCATTGGAGCTAGGATTGAAGCCAACAAACCTTGGGAGAAGTGCTTACAAGTGGAGAAGTGAAGATCATCACAAGGATTCATCCATGGTGTTCTTGGTGACCATTCTTCCTTCTTTTCTCTTTACTCCCTTGGCCATATGTGGCTGAGTTTCTATAGTTCATTCTTGGATGGGTAGATTAGTTGTGCCATGATAGAGGCATGATTGTATAGACTTTCCATGATTAATCTTGGTTGTATGAGGATGATTTCTAGACTTGTTCTTAATGCCATTTTATGCCATGTTTGCTTGATTTGGTCCATTCAATGTGATGTAATGCATGAGAGTGCTTAGATTACATGGATTGTAGGTCTAGGGATTGAAGGGAGTGTGTTCTAAGAGATTAGATCATCTCAATTCAACCATTGTTGCAAGATTTCTCTCTTAGGCATTTTATCGAACACTTGGTGTGCACTTGGTTTTTCTTTCAATTGAACTTTGATTGGTGTTTTGCTGTTTCTCTTAGTGTTAAGACATTGATATGAGACTATTATGTCTAGCCTTGTGGTCATAGAGTTCTAGGAGAGGATTTTGTGACTTGGCATTTCATCAAACACCTTTAATGCATCCTTAGTCACTTAGCTTGAGAGCGAGAGCCTAAGTCAAATGGTTTTAGGATAGGGATTTAGTGCTACGAGAGTGCATTGAGTCTATAGAGTTGATTTGCATGGTCATTCGAATGCTTCCTCAACCATGATTGGCTTGTTTGTTCAATTAGATCTCTTGAGCATGATGAAACTACCCACCAAGAGAACCTCCTTTGTCTTTGATTTGAACCACCTTTCTCTCTTGTTTAATTTTTGTTAGTATTGCTTTTCTTTGCCTTTGTTTCTAAATTTCTCAATCAAACCAAACCAATTTCAAATGTCTAGACCATCTATGAGAAGTGTGAGTATTGTTTATGAGAGGACCCCGTGGAATACGACCTTGGTAAAATCTTTTATCAAGTGTTTGGCGCCGTTGCCAGGGGAACTCTCTCATTCCTTTGAAAGCACTTAGTAGTGGACCGATCTATTCACTTCCTTCCAATTTAGTTTTTGCTTCCTTTTTACTTGTTGTTTGGTTTTGTTATTCCGCATTGTCATATTACTTGGGTGTTTTTGTTGTGCTTGTTTGTAGGTACCTTGTGCTAGTGCATGAGGCGACTCACTCGCCTTTAAGCACGACTTCAAGGTCTTGCACAAGTGATTGAGCCACCTACCTTCTCTCCCTCTCATTTGGTTCATAGCGCCACACGCAACAACATGTCTCACCATGAGGATGAAGACAACCGTTCGGAGCATTCCCAACATACCAATGATGAAGGCCATGGGGCAAGAGGTGAAAGACGTACCTTAGCGGACTATGCTTGTCCTACTCTTGAAGGGGCTGCCTCTAGCATTGTTCGACAACCCGTCAATGCTAGGAATTTTGAGCTCAAGCCTAACATGATCCAAATGGTGCAAAATGGAGTAGTGTTCAATGGCATTGATGGAGAATGCCCATCTAGGCATCTCAAGGACTTGTTGGAGATATGCGATATGGTGAAGAATGATCAAGTGCACCCGGATTGTGTGAGACTCCGGCTCTTCCCTTTCTCACTCAAAGGTAGAGCCAAGTCTTGATTGGAGAACCAACCTAGTAGAGCATTCACTACATGGGAGGGACTTGTTGAAGCCTTCCTTGAAGAATTCTTTCCTCCCTACATGACGGATGCAATCCGGGACCGTATCAACCATTCTGAGCAACACAAGGGAGAGCTATTCCATGAGACTTGGAATAGGTTCCAAGCTCTCCTCCGGTCTTGTCCTCATCACAATACAGCCAAATGGTCCTTGGCGGATATATTTGCTAGGTCTCTTGACTTTGAGAACAGGAGAATGATCAACCAAGCGGCGGGAGGTGATCTAAGGATGCTTACATCAGGAGACACTTTGGAACTCTTCGTCGAGATGGCTAATAAGACTAGGAGTTGGTCTCGCCAACAACCTCCGAGGTCCAAGTATGGTAGCGATACTCACTATGACTCTAGAGCCATAAGTGTTGATGCATCGAAGGAGTCATCTAGTTTTGGGAAGAAGCCGAAGCTACCGGGCCACCGTGATGAAGATGATCCCATGATTGCTCTTCTTATGTCCAAGATCGATGTCATGGCTTCACAAGTAAGTAATCTTAGTATGCCTAAGCCTCCCTCTAAGCCATCTAAAATGGGTAATCCACCGGTTGCTATGGTGTTTTGTTGTGAGTGTTGTGGAGGCCAAGGCCATGATGTCAATGTGTGCCCTTCCACTACTTCCGAGCCTAACCAAGGTGAAAGCATTGAGGAAGTAAGCTTCGTGCAAGGCCAAGGATTCTATGGAAACTTCAACCCTCAAGGGAATTACCAAGGTGGTAGCTACAACCATTCTTGGAATCAAGGAGGTAATTACAACAAGCCTAATCAAGGTGGATTCCAAGGATATAAGGGGTACAATCAAGGCTCCCAATGGAATCAAGGTGGTAACCAAAGTCAAGTCCATCAAGGTGGTAACCAATGGAACCAAGGTGGTGACCAACATCAAAGTAACCAAGGTGGAGTTCAAGGTGGAAATCAAGCTAACCTCCCGGGTATGTATAACCATAAGGGTAATGGACCACCCGGTTTTAACAAACCTTCTCAAAATAAAGAGGGTGGATCGTTAACATCTCAAGTAGACACCAATGAGGCTATTTTCCAACTCTTTAAGAATCAACAAGCTTCCATCTCCATCTTAACAACTCAATTGGGCCATGTTGCCAAGGCACTCTCGGAGAGACCTAAAGGTAGTCTACCCGCCAACACCGAGGTCAATCCCAAGGGTCCCGAGGAGCTTATGATAGTAACATTGAGGAGTGGTAAGCAAATCCAAGATGCCACACCTAAGGTGGTAAGTGCTCAAGATGATGATTTTGTTATGGTGGAAGATGTTGACTCCGATGATGATACAGATAAGATTGAAGTTAAAGATAAAGGAGCTAAGGCTAATGAAGTTCCTAAGACTACCGATAAGGTTGGTACTCAAGAGGCTACGATCAGTGCTACTCTGGTCTGTCTTCCCGCACCGGTTGTACCTCCGTACAAGCCTAAGCCACCTTATCCTTCTCGCTTGAAGCCGAATTCCATGGAAAAGGACTTCAAAAGGTTTGTTGAGATTCTTGACAAGGTGCAATTTACAATGCCTTTTGGGGAAGAAATTACAAAGATGCCTCAATATGCAAAGTTCATGAAAGAGATCTTCACCAACAAACGCAAGCTTACGGATGTGACTTCGGCAAAGCTCAATGAACAATGCTCTGCCATTCTCTCTAAGAGGCCACCGGAAAAGCTTAAGGATCCAGGTAGCTTTACTATTCCTTGCACTATTGGTGAACATGCAATAAGTAGAGGCTTAGCCGATTTGGGTGCTAGTATCAATGTTATGCCATATTGCATGTTTAAGAAGTTAGGCCTAGGGAAACTAAAACCAACTCAAATGAATGTTCAATTAGCGGATAAATCTGTGACATCCCCTCGTGGTATTGTCGAAGATGTGTTGGTTAAGGTTGGTGCTTTTGAATTCCTAGTGGATTTTGTTATTCTAGATGCTATGGGTGGTACCGATGTGCCTTTGATTCTAGGACGACCCTTCTTAGCAACCTCTCGTGCTTTTATTGATGTCTATGGTGGTAGACTTATACTTAGAGTTGATAATGAATGCATGATCTTTAACCGTTCCGATGGCATGGAGTTCACTTTGTCTTATGCTAGGCACCATGATCCTAGGAGTCCAAATGATTTTGCTTCGGCTACTAATAGCACTAACCTTGTCCGTCATAGTCTTGCGGAGTTGTTTGCTCTTAGTGATGTGCAGGAGAAAAAGGATGAAGTAAAGGAGGCTCCACCTTTCATGCTTCCAAAGACTCCACCTAAGGATAAGAAGAAAGGTGTGGAGAAGCCATCCGAGAAGGGCAAGGAAGCCGCACCGATGGGTGAGACTAGCAAGACTAAGAAGCCACCCGATGAGAGAATTAACTCCAAGTGGTTTGGCCCCTTCTCCATTGCTCACACTTCATCATCCGGGAAATCCGAGCTCACACCTCCGAAGTCGGTAAGGTTCAATTCAAGTTCCCTATGCCATGCGAAGGTAATGACTTCGACTTCAAAGAGGTAATGAGTTGGGATGGTTTTACTTAGCTGGTCCGTATGCTTCGTCAAGCTTAAGACGTTAACCAAGCGCTTCTCGGGAGGCAACCCGAGTGTTTTCTCGTTGTTTTTGCTTTGTCTTTGTGTGTGTTTGTGTGTGTGTTCTTGTTTACTTTGGAGTCCTTGAGGTTTAGAGGTGGTTCTTGGTCTATAATGTTGTGGGAAATTGGTTTTGTTCGGGTCTAGGACCCTTTGGTGTTTGGAGTTGTTTGGGAAGTTTGGAAAAAAGTGCATTTTTGTGAAAGATACTACACGTCGTGTACTTATACATGTCGTGTAGTCATACACGTCGTGTACTAGTACAAGTCGTGTACTTTCTCAGCCAAGTCCTTCTGTCCCCAGAAGTGGCTTATTTTTACACGTCGTGTGGAATAACACGTCGTGTACATATACACGTCGTGTACCCCCATTTTGAGTCAATTTCGGTTTGAGTCATGGTTGGTTTTTGGTTTTGCCTTGTTTCAGTTTGACTTGGTTTTGGTTTCCACCCGACCCAATCACCTCACCCAACCAACCCACTCACCCAACCCACCCGAACCGACCGACCAGCTCACTTACCAACCACTCTCCTCACCCAACCCACCTTCCCAACCAGACCACCCAACCGAACCACCCAACTCACCCACCCAGCCAACCCAACCCGAACCTACCACCCATCCCACCAGAACCACCCGACCCAATCCCCTTCTCCTCTTCTTCGTTCCTCTGTACAGACCCTCCCCGCCGACCAACGCCGCCAGCAACCTTCCACCGCGGCCAGCCATCCTCTCTCACCCCAAAACTCCCGTCGACCCACCGCCGCACCTCCGCCGGCTTCCTCTCTCCACTCCATCTCGCCTCAGCCAGCCGCCCAACCGACTCCAACCTCCAATCCCGGTGCCTTCCATTGCCGCCGCCTCCCAGTAACCAGCCGCCGTACCCTGCCGCTTTAACCCCCACTGCCATCGATCCCACCTGCCACCATCAATTCCCAACCCAGCATCCGCCTCCAACTCTATCCCGCCAGCCTCTGATTTCCACTGCCACCACCGACTCACCGGCCCAAATTCTGCCACCTCTTCCCAATCGCCGACTTTCAATCCGACCCAGCGACCAACACCCACCTCTAACCCCCGCCAGCTGCCATTCAAACCCAGCCGACTCTAGCAGATTTCTCTTTCGTTTCCTGTTGATTGTGTGGTGTTTAATTGATTTGTTTGGCAGCCTGGTGTCTTCTTCATTTGCAATTGATGTGCTGATTGATTGCCTTGACTTGTTGGCTTGTTGAGTTTGGCTGAGTGGCTTGAATGTTAGCTCGATTGATTGTGTGCCATTTGCTTTTTCATTGCTTGTTCGTTCATCATTTATTTGGGAATGGTTTATTTGCTTGATGAGCTGAATTGGTTGAGTTAAATTGTGTCTGATGTTTTGCTTGCTATTGAGGGTGCTACCATATTGTTGCTTGGACATTAGTGATGTGAGTGTTTCTTGATTAACTTTATGTTGGTAGGTGGTGGTATGTTGGTAGGTTGTGGTGTGTTAGGTTGTTGGTAGATTTGGCATTTGGCTAGATGGCTTGTTGAGCAGTTGGTGTTCGTGCTTTGTTTGGTGGGAGTGTGTGTTAATGTGCAGGTGTTTAGAAGTGTTGGCAGGTTTTAATTGTTGGTTTGAGGGTGAGTTTGAGTCGGCTTCCATTTTTTTTCTCTCTTGTGTCATTAGTTGAATGTTGCATGCGCTGAATTCAGGGACCAAATTTCGTTCATTGCGTGAGGAGGGGTGTGGTTGATCACCACTTGTTGGTTTATTTTTGTACATCCCCCCTTACATTGTGTGGTTTTGTGCTCATATGTTGCTATTAGTAATGTTGACCCATTTTTCATGCCTATTGCTTAGTGTGGTTCTTAATGAAATGATCTTTGCTAGCATAGGTTATTGCTCTTGATCGTGATGATTGTGATTCATGCTAAGTGATATTACCTTTTGATGTGATCGTTGAGCTGTGGATGTTAAATTGTTTGATATTTGCTCCGATCTTTTATATTTTGGTTTTTGGAATTGAGGGATGCTTGATTACCCCTCCCCAGTGAACCTTTCTAGGATCACACCTCTATCTCGAGACTCTTGTTTTTCTGTTATTTCTGTTTGATTGTGATTGTGTGCGGATGCTTTGTGCTCTTTTCTATTTTCTGTTTTGATCTGTAATATGGATTGATCAGTGCTATCGTGGATTACATTGGGCTTGACTTATGACCCTATGGATGTATGTGGTTGTGGCCTGTTTCCTCTTGTTTCTCCACAAGTACCCCTGATTCAGGTCCTCGTCCTGAACAGGCTACTTGACCCAGTGTTTCATATCCGGCTTCTGTTCTTTGTCGTGCGGTATTTTCGTTCTACCTTACCCTCTCTCTCTCTCTTTAGCATTAAGGACAATGCTCATGCTAGTCCTAGGGGGAATTTGAGGTTTGGTGTGATTGTTTGTCGGTAGAAGTAGAATGATGTGCTGTGATTGTGTGCATGTGCTTGTTTGATTTTGAAATGCCTCTAGCATAAGATTACTCGGTTCTTGACTCTTGATGTTAAATTGATTTCAATGTTTCACAATGATGTTTAGATTGCCTAACTTAGAACCTGTAACCTGCATGCATGCTTTGATGTCTTATAGCCTGGTCGGAACAGAAATTTAAATCATGCTTGTAGTGTCACCTTGAAATGCATGAAAATGTTCGAATCCGACTAGCAACCACTTGTAAGCTTTTGATCCATTGCACGTATCTTGCAATTCCATTTCTTTTTGAGTGGCTTTCTCGTATCTTAAATGAGTTAGAATTTGCATGAGACCTACTTGATACCACACGATGACACGAGTTCTAGGATGATTTAGGCACCTAGAGTTTGCTACCTAAGCCAGAAGCCGTCCCAACAATAAATCCTCTAGGTGTAACCCCTTGTGCCTAGCCTTTTTTTCGGTTCGTTATACACTACAACCATCTCCCATGTTTTTCTTCACCCCGTTGATCCCCTGTGGTAGTAGTATGAGATTGGCCTACCGGAAGTCGGTCTGTGGTAACTTACCTATAGCTAGTAAACAGGTGGTCTTAGCTATTATGTTCGGATGTGTAAACCCCTCTAGCAACTTGAAAAATTCAGCACTAAAAGAAAAAAAAATCCAAAATAAAAGCCAAAAAAAGGTTCAAAGTCAAAGTAAGTCCTATAGTTCAAAACGTTCTTCTCCTTACAAATGGAAGAACAAAAGTCAAAGTAATGCGAAAGAGAAGCGAAAAATAGAAAAAGTAGAAAAAAAATTTTGAATAAAAGTGCTAGGTTGTTGGAGGGTGTCTTAGGATGAGCGTACTCTATTCCACCCGTGTCTAGCTAGATGGTAGGAAGCCATAGTTCCTGATTCGAGGGAAGCTAGTTGATTGCTACACCGCACCAAAGTCTTCATCATCATACATCCCTTCATCCATTCATCATAAACCCGTGTAGTGTAAGATCGTTTCAGTCCCGCGCAAAGTCCTTCTGACTAGAGTCTTGTGTTGTCAAAGTGGTGGAGGTGTGGTCGAAATGCAAACTTATGACATAGTTCGGTCGAGAAAGCGATTGAGAGCTAAAACACGTCCCTAAACACAGAGTGCGAGAGTTTCCCTTGTACTTAAAATTTTCTGTGCGAGGAGTCTAGTCGGTTAGATCGAATTTATGTATGATTGGTGATTACTCCTTGTCTGTGTGCAGAGAACCAGTGAGACCAGGTTGTTTGGCTGATTTGTATGCATGTTAGGTTCAATGTTCTAGGCGTGCCAGTTTAATATTCATTGTGGGAACTTGAATCTCAATTTGATCGATCTTGTCATTTGTAAACCTGAGTGTATCCTAGTTCATTTGCTTGAGGACAAGCAAAAGCTTAGTCGTAGGGGAGTTTGATGTGACCTTATTTCATACATATTTATCCTACGTTATGTCCTTGTTTTCTCCGTGATTTGGTACCCATCCGTCCTAGTTTGCATGCATTTCGAGCCCTTTTGTGCAAGTTGAGTTATTGTTGCCCAGGGGTCACTTGTGGCCCCATTTGACGTGTTTGGTAGTCTCTTTTGTGTAAATTTCAGGCCAGGAAGTTGTAGTAGAGATGAAAAGGAGTCCATAGGACCAAACGGAAGCCAAATCGGAGCTTGGATGAGGAGAAACGAGCGAGGGAAAATCGTGATTTGTGCAGAATTTTCAGGGTACACGACGTGTAGTTATACACGATGTGTAGTCATACACGACGAGTATGCCCATCAGAATCCTATTTAAAGACGATTTTTGGGGATGCTATCACTATTCTATCATCTCTCTTGAACCCCAAACACATACCCACGAACCCTCAAACCCTAGAACACATTTTTGGAGCAATTTGAAGCCATTGGAGCTAGGATTGAAGCCAACAAACCTTGGGAGAAGTGCTTACAAGTGGAGAAGTGAAGATCATCACAAGGATTCATCCATGGTGTTCTTGGTGACCATTCTTCCTTCTTTTCTCTTTACTCCCTTGGCCATGTGTGGCTGAGTTTCTAGGGTTCATTCTTGGATGGGTAGATTAGTTGTGTCATGATAGAGGCATGATTGTATAGACTTGCCATGATTAATCTTGGTTGTATGAGGATGATTTCTAGACTTGTTCTTAATGCCATTTTATGCGATGTTTGCTTGATTTGGTCCATTCAATGTGATGTAATGCATGAGAGTGCTTAGATTACATGGATTGTAGGTCTAGGGATTGAAGGGAGTGTGTTCTAAGAGATTAGATCATCTCGATTCAACCATTGTTGCAAGATTTCTCTCTTAGGCATTTTATCGAACACTTGGTGTGCACTTGGTTTTTCTTTTAATTGAACTTTGACTGGTATTTTGATGTTTCTCTTAGTATTAAGACATTGATATGAGTGTATTATGTCTAGCCTTGTGGTCATAGAGTTCTAGGAGAGGATTTTGTGACTTGGCATTTCATCAAACACCTTTAATGCATCCTTAGTCACTTAGCTTGAGAGCGAGAGCCTAAGTCAAGTGGTTTTAGGATAGGGATTTAGTGCTACGAGAGTGCATTGAGTCTATAGAATTGATTTGCATGGTCAATCGAATGCTTCCTCAACCATGATTGGCTTGTTTGTTCAATTAGATCTCTTGAGCATGATGAAACTACCCACCAAGAGAACCTCCTTTGTCTTTGATTTGAACCACCTTTCTCTCTTGTTTAATTTTTGTTAGTATTGCTTTTCTTTGCCTTTGTTTCTGAATTTCTCAATCAAACCAAACCAATTTCAAATGTCTAGACCGTCTATGAGAAGTGTGACTATTGGTTTATGAGAGGACCCCGTGGACCTTAGTAAAATCTTTTATCAACGACCACAATAAATCTTGACAAACGAGACGCCTTCTGGCACAAAAGAAAAAATACAAACAAACTTGTTTCAAGATGCCCTATAATCAAGTCTATGACACCCTACAACGAGTTGGCTCATAACACCGACGAAAACTTACGGCCTCTTGGAGGCATGAACCTCTGGAAAAGAGTGAGACCTTCTTTCTTCAAATCAAACCTCCAAGCATTTATACAGTCAAGGAGTCTATGATTACGGTTAGAAAAAGCCACGATCTTACAGAAGTTATCACCATCCCTAACTGATTAGGAAGGGGGGATTTCGGCAAACTAATGAGCATCCTCTGGCAATGCCTTGAAGTATAAGTGAGAGTGATACCATGTCGATGAGAGCTTGATCTACCCCATAACTCTGAATCGAAGTAGGAATCTCTCTTCTTGAGGGAGAAGTCATTCTCATAATTAAGTACAAAATATAAAGCACGAAAGAACATCATTGTAACATCCTCGCCCAACTGAATGGTTCAAGACTTGAGTTTGGATGATCTAGGCTTGAAAATGATGTCTCTGAGGTTCCCTCGAAGTTTGGGACATCCGGAAGTGAGCTGAGTTGACTTAGCAACAAGGATGGTGTGCATGGGACGCTATACGGCCGTTTAGTAATGATACTTTGGAAATCTTGTTTTGAATCGTGTTCTGAAATTCTTTTAAGTTAGTTGATCTGAAAGGAATGAAGATTGAGTTTTAACTAGTTGTAGATTTCAAAGGTGAGTTTAAATAAGATTTTGATCTATTGACAAAATTTTTGAATCTTTGCTTTTCGTACTTGATATTTCATACCATTTTGAAAAAGGAAGATGCTTTTTAGGATTTTAACTTGAAATTTTGAATTTTGTTTCCATGTTTGGGTATTCTAAAATGTTTTGGAAAAGAAGAACTATACTTTAGGATTTGAGCTTTTGAGGTGTCATAACTTTATGATTTTGAACCATCAATGTACTTTGGGTGTTGAGCTTTGGTATTACTTTTCCTTAAGTAACTCTTGTTGGGAATTTGAAAAGTATTTTAGCGATTTGATATTTTACCCAAGATGAGGTTTGATTTTACTAATTTTGGTTTTTGGAAAGATATTGTCTTGAATTTTGGGTTGATTTGAAAGAAATTTGAAAACGTTTCCAGGAAAATGAGTCTTGGGGTTTGAAAATGGGTGGCGAAGACATTCTTGTAACAGTGAAGTTAAAGTAGATAGAGGAAGTGAGTAAAGTGGTGAGATAAAAATCGTTTAAAGGAAGCTGAAGGTGTGGTATGAAAGCCCATTGGAATGTGTCATTGCCTTTAGCCATGCGCTTAGAAATGTGGATTGTATCATGAATGGTTTACAGACGGGATGAGACCCTTGATTTTCTTTTCATAAATGGAGGAATTAAAGTAAATAGTGAAAAGAAAATGTACAGACCAAGTTGGGGAGACAAGCTTTTAAATGTGGAGTAGGAGTGTAGAAATGGAGTTGAAAGTGGTAAGAGAGCTTAATCGAGAAGGAGTACAGGAAACTAAATCGGGGCTGGGGTAGTTAGATTTTGAAAATGGGATTTAAATGGTTGGTATTTTAATGAGTTTAAACTTTTGGAGGAGTGTAGATAATTTGAAATAGATTTAGGAAAATGTTTGATCTTATAGTTCCTAAGATTCTTTGAGTTAGTGAGTTGAATGAAATGAAGTTTTGATTCTCTTTAACAAGTTTTTGATTTAAAATGAGGGTGATTTGGAATTGAAATCAATGGAAGAAGTTTCGAATTATGGGTTTTCACACTTGAGTTTTGGAATCATCTGAAAAGGACACGCATTTTGAGGATTTAACCTTAGATGAAATGATAACTTTATGATTTCATATTTTAATGTGTTAGGTTTGGAGCTTCATGTTAGTTAATTATGATTAAAATTGTGTTAAAGAATTTTAAAATGATTTAATGAACTAACAAATGTTTTGATTCTATCAATCTAAGTTGAAAGTAAAAGATTTGATTTTATCGATTTTGGTTTTCAAAAGAGAAGCTAAAGTTTTGACCTCTTGGTTGATTTCAAGAGAATTTGCAAATGTTTTGACCTTTGGGGAATGCTTGCTTGGGGTTTCGGAAGCCGGTGGTTAAGGGGTTACTATTGCGGTGGGGTTGGAGTAGGTGGGAAAGAATGAATAAAGTGGTAGAGGGATGTAGTACTCAACGTCTCAATGAATTCTTGAGTGATAGTTAAGTCATAAGGAGTTACTTGAGTTTCAGTGATATTTTGCCCAATGGATGGAGGTGTTGGGCTATGCTTAGTGATATTTTTTACAAGGTTGGGGTATGCTCGTGAGAAATGGAGGAGAGGTGTTCGCCTTGAAGTTGTGAAGACACCACCCATGCGGAGAGGGATTAAGGATAAGAGCGGGTCATGAAAGTCTTTGGGCTTGATGGATCGGAAGGAACTGTTTGGTAGGAAAATGTAACACCCTTCCCAAATCGCCCGGGTCAAACCTATGGTTAGACCAGGAATCGGGGTTACGGTTTGACTCAAAACATAAAGAAACCAATAAAATATTATTTAAACTCAATAAATGTATAAAAACATCAGCAACAGAAACTTCCATGATTTCAAAACCAAACCAAATTACACTTTAAATTCGCCAACCATTGTCATCACAAATAAATCCAAAATTCCCAAACGTCAACTGAAATGAAAATGCATAAAATGACATCCTCGTCCTCGGTCACCATCCATCAGTCTTCTAGCTTAACTCCATTGCCAAACAACCAACGACTGTTGCTCCAAGCTTAGCTCCTACTTCTAACTGAAAAGAGAGACTGTGAGGGGATTAGTTTCCTAATGAAACTGAGTGAACCCACTAGGCTTCACTATGCACCAAACTAAGCCTTAGGGTTCTCCCAATCCCTCAACAATTCAATTACAATGGAAGATCATTCCTTAAGTCTAGCCGATTATTATCCCTAGTGATATTTCTAGGCGATCAACTATAAGTCTCTAGCACCCTATCATGCTCATTATCTCATCATCAACAACAATAGTAATTCACATCAACACTACACAATTCACCAATTCATGCTTATCATCCCTAAACAGTCTATGTTATCAAACATGTGCAGTTCTCTAGGCTAGCATTTTCACAATCCACATTCATAATAACATGATATCTCACAACACACAAATCATAACAATAGCAATTATTAGATACACCAAGTCATAACAATACACAAACAGTTCAATCGACTCAACAAGCCAGACTCACCATCACAACAACTCAAACACCCAACATTACACTCACAAACACATTGTCACATACACTAATTCTACGTGTGTTTAATTAGGCGCCAATAAGTTGTTCCACACCACCACCGGTTGGCCGACGCACTTCCCTACCGCATGGAAGGTCCTCGCGCACCCTATCGCATGGGGAACGCGTCATCATCATCATCATCATTCTCTCAACGACAAGTAAAACAACACCCTTGACACCCATGTCAAGAGGATCCACACCCAATCATACAAGTATCTCAGGTGGGGCAGTGTGGACTCCTTCCAGTTCTATCATTTTAATTCCATCTAAAACTACCACATCAACCAAACAATTCCATTAACCAATTCCACAGCACAATTCAACGGCACAATTCCACATCACAATTCCATGTACCAATTCCATGTCCCAGTTCCATGTCCCAATTTCATGTCTCAATTCCATGTCTCAATTTCATGTACCAATTCAATGTCATAATTCTACAGCACAAATCACATACACACTTATTACGGGCGGACTGCTAGCCTTACCGACCACCACACCTGTAATAGTAAAAACGGAAGGGTGATCATGTCGCAAGATCTAGGACCACCCTTTTGTTCGTCGTTCATAGGACGACCCCACATTGGCAGGGTCATCCTCCTGCAACCAACATATATATATTATATATATATATATATATATATTTGTGTATTATAGAATATTAAACTATATTTGAGTGCACTTAAATTAAACTTCAATCTAGCCAGCTAATCCAACATCAACAACAGTTCCAATACAAACAAGAAACCAACCATTCAACCTACACATAAGCACATCAACAATCAATAATCAAAACACATAATTAACCATTTTTGGCTCTCCAATTCATGCATCCTTATTAATTACTAAGTCGGATTGTAATTCTTCATGTCTCTACCTATCGATGCTAAGCCTTCAACTTAGTAAAAAATTAGCCCCTAAATTATGTCTAGAAATATCCGTCTCGTCGTCCTGATTCCATCAGTTCTGATGGTTCGTAAATCGGAGCTCTAACGAAGCAGTTATGCCTGAATCTCTGAATCACCAACAATAGCACTGCCAAACAGATCCTTAGTCGAAAATATCTAAACCAAACCCCAGACTTACAGAAACAACAGTTTGGTCACTTAACTTAATGAAATAGCGGATATGTCACTGAATTTCTTGGAAGGGACAAACATGTCCTTCTTCTTCAACCTCATGCTCCGACCAATTGTGATTGCCGCCGCCGCACGCTCCCACCTCCCGAGAATATGCCTGGTGCACCGCCGCCTCTTGCTTGGTGTGCTACCTCACTCTCTTCCCATGAGATTCACCGCCATCGACGTTTCATTCCTCTGCCCTTCCCAGGGGCGAATCCAGGATGAATCAAGACACTGGGCCATTTCATATGTACTGGGCTCAGTCTAAAAAATCGCTGGGTCAGTCTACTTACACATACAAAAATATACATAGTTTTGTAGTTTTAGACCCGTTAGTGGGGTGGGCCGCGGCCCGGAGAACCCCACATCGAGATCTGCCCCTGGCCCTCCCTCGACTCCAAGAACCACCGTCGGCCTCCATTCCCTTGCCTCTACGCACCATCTGTGATCATATCCCTCTCTCTTCACAAAATATGGGGGCTGCCCTCTTTCTCAATTTCCGTGTCAGTTACCACCTCTTCAAAACCCTTAAATGTTCCTCTTAGCTGTCGAACGGGCCTAAGGCCTTGTCACTTTCTTATTTCACCGAGCGGGCCTGTTGGCCCAAATCCCCTTTCTTCTTCTTCCTTCCTAGCTGAACCGAATGGGTTGAGCCCATTCCTCCTCCCTCTCCCTTATGAGCTTTTCCAACAAAACATGGTTGGTCCTTGAGCCTAGCTCACCTTGCTGCCATCCCAAACTGAAAACCATGGGTCGTGTCAATTGGCTCAGCCAATTGATTCAGCCAATCGATTTAGAACTCGAACCCAACAATTAACCCGAAGATTATTTATTCCGCCAACGAAATAAATTATACTCGTAAATTAATTATTAAAATTCGAATTAAAAGTCCTCCAAGCATTTTAACCAATGAGTTTAACCAAGAATTTTGAATGTTGACCGGAAACTTGGAACCGGGATGTTACAGAAAATATGTTGAGTTATCGAAGGAGCTGATCGTTGTAGTGATGTTTTAAGCTAGAACGAGCTAGTTGGTTGAGCAAATTCAGGGAATAGAGACACAATGAGGACGATTAGTGGTTTTTAGCCTAGCTCATTGCTTTTGGAGCGGTCAAAGAAGTTGAGGGAAGTTTGGTAAATGCTTTTGGAGCGGTCAAAGAAGTTGAGGGAAGTTTGGTAAATGCTTTTGGAGCGGTCAAGGGTTCGCTCGGATGTAGAGGTTGGGTGTAGCCAGAATCATGTCTCGAATATTAAGCAAACCCTAAAACTTAAGGTGGGATGGAAGAGCCATGAAGGTGAAACACCTATTTGTAGGACGGTTAGACTTGCTAGTAGGGTACTTGGAATCTGGTAAGTTGGAGCGTGTAGTGCTAAAGGTTTGGTTGTGTCTGTTGATTTTGGTTGCTAGTTGTGTGTGTTTTGCTCTTGAGCCTTGTTGGATTTATTGCCGTGTTGGTTATTAAGTTGCTAGATGTGTGTTTGGTATGTTGGAAGAGTTGGTCTCGAAGTTGGGGAAGAGGTTTTAGAATGTGAAGTTGCTTAAAGAGTTGGAGCTGAGTTTTGGGGTTTGAATTGGTGTTTGAAGTCAAGGTGTTAAGGTCTATTGTGTTCTACTGCAGCGAGTGGTTTTGGTTGGACTAACATGTTTGGTGGTTGTAGTCCTTGTGTGGTTTGTGAGGTGCAGCTAAGTATTGGTGGCTTATGCGTTTGGGTGTGGTAAAAGGGTTCTTTATTGGGGGAGAGAAGCGGCCCTATGTTGTGGCTTGGGAAGTAAGGAAAGGGATATTAGATGGAATGATGTTTGGGAGTGGGTAGTTACAAATTGTTGGTTGAGTACAGTGATGCTTGCCTTTAGTTCTCTTTTGCTTGGAAGACTGAGTTGTTTAGCTTGATTGTTCCTTACGAGTGTTTGGGGTTGTGAAGTGTGAGTAGTGGTGTAGCATGTGTGTGTATGGAGTTTGAAACAAGTTCTTGATAGTGTGGAAGGATGGTGGGGGTTATGTTGTAGCTTGGATAGTTGGATAAGGGAGTTGGGTTGGAATGTTGTTGAATTTGAGTTAGAGAGGAATGCTGCAACTTATGCTGCGTTTTTTAGAAAAGTGTGTTGAATGTTGATTTCGGGAATGAAATGTGGTTGGTTGGAAGTTTGTAGTTGTGTTGGAAACATTCTTTAGAAGTGTGAGCTGCTTGGAATGTTGATGTGAGTTTTGAGGTTAGAATGTGGTGTTTAGCTGTTGCAATTTCTGTTTCAATTGCTGTGTTTTGGGAGAAGTTTGTTGAATGGTGATTTCGGGGACGAAATCCTTGAAGTTGTGGAGAGTTGTAACATCCTCGCCCAACCGAATGGTTCGAGACTCAAGCTTGGATGATCTAGGCATTGAAAACAATGTCTCTGAGGTCCCCTCAAAGTTCGAGACGTCCGAAAGTGAGCTGAGTTGAGTTTGCAACAAGGTTGGTGTGCAAGGGACACTACACGGCCTTGTAGTGATGATACATGTCGTGTATCATTCCCTGGTTGTTTAAAACTCGGATGTTGATGGGTTTCTTGATCATTTTCATGTCTCTCTCTCCCCGAAAACCCCCTTGATGAATAAAAACCCCCAAACTTCAAACCTTGATTCTAGAAGCTAAAGAAGTAGGAAAGAGTTAAGAGGAAAAAAATGGGAACAGGATCTGCATCCAAACCCAAATCCAGAGGGGTATTTTGATCATTTTGAAAAAATAAAAAAAAACCCTAATTTATTTCCCTATGACCCCTACTGTCGTCTAAATCCTAATCTCACAACCTTCTTCTCTCTCCTTTTTTTGCTTCGTCACCGTCAGAGGCTATGAAGAAGGAAGTAAATCACCGACGATTAGGTTCGCAATCGCTGGAGTAAAGCCCGCATGAACGAGGGTGTTGGCGACGTCTGATGTCAACCGCCGCAACCGTGGGTAGACAACCCTAACCACCGCAAGCTGATGATCGTGCAACGAGGAAGAAATCGTCGGAACCGGGGATGGAAGAGGACTTTGAACCGCTAGCTATAAAGAGCTAGGAACCAGAAGTATCAAGTCGATGGCGCCACTTCAAGGGGAGATACCCTAGACGATAAGTCGGTCTAAACGACAGTCAATTCCATGAAAGTCGAGAAGAGATTAGCAATTCCATGCTAAAAGAAAAAAACCGAAGTTTAAGTAATTTATTCAATTCAAGGTGTTTTTACAAAGGGTGGCCAGCTGCCTCCTTATGTAGGTGAGGGAACAAGCTCTCCTCCCTAAAGACTACTTCCTAAATAATAATAAAATAAAGAAATAAAAAGAGTCCTAATTAAACTACTAAAAAGGACTTAAACTAATCCTAATCTAGACTAAAAATAAGGTAAATTCGGACTCCAATCCCACAAGGAATAAGAATCCAATTTAGAGAAGAACTCCTAACTTGGGAGCCAAGTTTCCCCAAAAACAGCCTAAACCGGTTCTGGAATTATGGGCCGAATAAATACCAAACGAATTCCTAAAATTCTGATCTTTTGCAGATCCATAGTAGACTCCATGGGCTACAACTTTCATGGCGGACATCAGTCCAAATTCTGTCTCCAAGTAGCCCATATTCGTCAATCCTTGTCGGACTAGGAATCTTTTCAGAAATCCGGGTTTGGCCCTTATTCACTTTAGTTCTGGCCCGTAGCTTCTTAGTCATGGGATGAACTCTTGGCTCTCCTCCAAGGTTGGATTCTCCTTGATCCTCTCCTCTTGGATCAGGCTCAGGTGTTGGCATGATCACAGCTCCTTGCTTGGCCTTCCTCGGATCAGCATCCGAGCTCCACTCCTTGATGCTTAGGCCAAGCATCACTAGGACTTGTTCTAGCCCTATCTCCTTCAATACTCCTCCAAATTGAGCTCCGTTTGTTGGAGGGTTCTCCTGAGGCTTCAAGCTATCCAGGGAACTTGGTATTTCCCAAAAGGCACGGGCCAATTTTTGGCTGGGCCAAAAGTGCTTCTCTATGGCATCCGGGCACGGGCTCGGCTCGGGTGTCGGGCTCAGCTCTCGGCCTTCTTCAATTCTGTCCGGGCCTTTTGACTTCTGGCTTTTCCAGGTCTTCAAGGATGCTTCCTCAGTCTCTTTAAGGTCCAATTGGGCTCTAGGGCTCGTTGGAGTCGATCTGGAGCCTAGCCTTGGTGCTAGGCTCGGTCTGGGGTCAGGGTCGGGGCTCGGTGTCAGCATTAACTCCTGGCGGGTCATTAGCCTGACTCTGGCTGGCGTAGGAGCTAGCCTTGGGGCCTGGCTGAGGATCAGCATCCACCCAGGTGCATCTTCTGGCTCCGGGACTTGGGCTCTTCTAGGCTCCGGGGGTGGTGCTGGTGTAGGCCTGGGGCCGGTGTACTCTCGACCGGGTCGGCATCAGTTGTGTCCAAGCTAGGCTTGGTGGCCAGGATCACATCATCCCCCTCTTCTTGAAGAGGATTCGTCCTCGAATCCTTGCCTGATAATCCTTTAGAAATAATAAAAATAATCACAGGGGAGTATAGGACTTGACCTGGTGCTTTATCGGGCCTCCGTGGGGTTTCGGGCCGTACCAGGGCTGGTACGGGTGCTATAGGCTCGGGCCTGAGGACTTTGTGCCATATCGGGGCTGGTATGAGGGCTGGTGTCGGGGCTGGGGCCGGGGCTGGTGATGGGGCTGGGCGCGGGGGCGTCGGGGCTGGGTGCTGGAGGGCCGGTGTTGGGCGCTTGGGTGTCGGGGCTGGGCGCTCGGGCGCCGGGGCTAGGCGCTTGGGCGCCGGGGCTAGGCGCTCGGGCGCCGGTGCTGGGCGCTGGGCTCCGCTCGGGCGCTGGTGCTGGCGCTCGGCTGGTGCTGGGCAGGCACTGGGCTGGTGCTGGCGCTCGGCTGGTGCTGGGCAGGCACTGGGCTGGTGCTGGGCAGGCGCTTGGCTTGGTGCTGGGCACGGTGCTGGCTCTCCTGTCTTCAACTAACCTTCTAAACGAATATTCCAAGTTTTGTAGGGCTAAGCGTGCAGTCAAGCACTGAAGCTCCAACAGACATAGATCCCTTTCTGCCATGATTAGTGTAACAAACGAACACCCAAAACTTTTTCTAATATGATTTTCTAATACTCTCTTTTCTAAGACTCGATAAACACAACTTAGTGGCTAAAAGTAGGGTTGTGGCTCGATTTAACACAAGCAACGAAAGCTAATCTATCCCCTCTTCTTAAACACACTATTACAACGAAAATAAAGAACTTGGCAAGGGTGGCCTTGCTTGATTTTTTTCTTTTTTCTTGACTTCTTTTAGGGTTTTTGATGACACTCGATTTGACTTGATTATCAGCCTCATTTAAGCGACATTTCCTTGCTTAAGACATGGTTTTTAGGGTAGAATAACGAATATTCATTCAACTACTCTATCTCGTGCCAATTGTGTTACTTTGGCCCGTTTCGGGTCTATTTGATGGTTTTCAAGTGTTTTCATGATAGCACAGGTTTTTGCCGTCAAATAAAGTAGCCAAGGACGTGTCTAAGGCTTTGGAACCTCGAGGAATCGCACCGGAATCGTTCCAACGAGTAAATCAAGTCGAACCAAATCCTGCTCCCATTTACAAAGAAGTTTTCGGCGAAAACTCAAGAACAAATCGGCAGAGCATACAAAGGCAACTTTTCGGCGAAAACACTAAGTTTTCGCTGAGAATCCGGCGTCCAAAAATCACAGGAGAAACCAGCCGGCGGTCAACCCATTTACGAAGAGATTTTCGCCGAAAATCCCATCATATTTTTGGCGAAAATTCCAGGCAAAATCCGCGGTATTAGGGTTAAGTATAAATACTTAACCGGCGGCCCATACACAAAAGGAGGACAACACAATATACCTCATCATACCAAATACTTCGAGGATTCTCAAGAGTTCTGGAGTAGAGTTTAGAGTTCGAGGAGCCAGGAAGAGATCGTGACGCCATCCCTTTCATCTCGAAGACTCGGAGCTAGGATTGTAGTTTACCGGAGATCGAAGTTCTGCCGGAGTCGTCTTAATTAGGTTTTTCAGATCCTTTTCTGTTCTTCCTCTGTTCAAGATGAACTCTATCTTTGTCTTTGATTCTTTTGTGAAAAACATGAGTAGCTAAACTCGTAGAGCTTAGACTAGATGAACCCTAAGTGACCCAGGGCTTTAAAGCGGTCACGAATCGGCGGTGATTAGATTCAAAGTTCAATCAGTTTCTCTTTCATGTTTGATTTGTTCTCCATTGTTCATGTTTCTTGTCTGGATTGATCACCTAGATTACATTCTTGTTAAGCTAAGGATAGAAGCGAACGCTCGCCTTACGTTAAAACATCAAATTGAACAATTAACCTAATCATTGGAGTGTGTCTTTCGTAGGAACCAGTTAGGTTAATCCACTGCAAGAGTAACTCATAAATCATTAGCAATTTCACCAGTTAAGTTAAGTCGTTGCGAGAGGCGACCGTACCCGGGCGGCTAATTAATCTTGGTAGCTAGATCAGATAGAGCGAACGTTCGCCAGTCTTAAACCTAAAGGTAAGGAGTTATGGTGGTGTCTTGGAATTGATTGAACAAGAATTGATGACACTCGATTTGACGTGATTATCAACCCCATTTAAGCAACATTTCATACCCTTTGATGCCATTTTGACGAGTATTTGGTGCATTTGTCGTAACTTTGTGATTATCGGCTCCTAGTGCGTACATTGTCCATTTCTTGGCTATTTTTACCCTTTTTTGTGAGCTTTCATGTTGAGCCCCAGGTTACCACATTAAAGAGGACATTCTCACGAGTCCAACGCTTCAAACGGGGACCAAATCGGTGTTCAAACGGAGCGGGAATGATCGAAACAAGTTGGAACTCCGCACAGCCCAAAACGCTGCGTTTTGGAGCTTACATGGCGTGTAAGCTAAATGCACTGTGAGCTTACATGCCGTGTAAGCTCCCCAGACGGGAAATCCTCTTCTTTTCCAACAAGGAAATGGTTTTTGGGGTATTAATAGACTTTTCAAAGCCAGATTTGAACACATTCAATTTAGAGAGATCAGCCACGACTTGAGGAGAGTTGAGAGAGTATTCCGGAGCTATCGGAGAGATCGTGACGCCATCAATCCATCCCGGAAGACGCTCGGAGCTAGGATTGAAGATTCTCAATATCGAAGCTTCACGAATCATCCGAAATTAGGTTTTTCAGATCCTTTTCTGTTCTTCCTTTGTATAAGATGAATCCTTCTGTCGTCTTTGATTCTTGTTTGTCAGATATGAGTAGCTAAACTTGTAGAGCTTAGATTAGATGAACCCTAAGTGACCCAGAATTTAAAGCGGTCACAGATTGGCGATAATTAGATTCAAAGTTCAATCAGTTTCTCTTTGCATGGTTGTTTTGTTCTTGATTGTTGTACTGCGTTTCTTGTCTAGTTGACGCCTAGATTAGTTTCGTTGTTCTTGTGTTTCTTTTCTGGTTGATCGCCTAGATTAGGTTTGTGTTGAGTTAGGGTTTGTCGCCAGACAGCTTCCCTGCTTTAAAACATTAAAACTTGTCTTTCTTGATCACCTAGTTAGATTCTTGTTAAGCTGAGGATAGAAGCGAACGCTCGCCTCACTTTAGAACATCAATTCAACCAGTTAACCTATTCATTGGAGTGTGCCTTTCGTAGGAACTAGTTAGGGTTAATCCGCTTTAAGAGTAACTCATAAATCATTAGTAATTGCACCAGTTAAGTTAAGTCATTGCGAGAGGCGACCGTACCCGGGCGACTAATTAATCTTGGTAGTTAGATCGGATAGAGCGAACGTTCGCCAGTCTTAAACCTAAGGGTCAGGAGTTATGGTGGTGTATAGAAATTGATTGAAAGAGAATTGAAATCCGCTGATCTGTTGATTGCTGTTGCCTTGGTGATCTAATGGGGATTCGAAATCTAAGCTTGTCTATCGTCTGTCTGAACCAACCAATCATTCTGTCTTTTAATTTCATTTTAATTTCCATGCATCTTAGTCTAGAAGTCGTGGAACTCACACCATGCACAACGTGTTCAAAATTGAATAAATTTCCAACATATTTGAGTAAACGATTAGAAGAAACCCTGTGGAATACGATCTATCTTGCTTCTAGCTTGGTAGTATTTGATCACTGTTCTACAACACATCAAATTGGCGCCGTTGCCGGGGATTCTTCTATATTGTTTGAAAGAAGAGTTGGCATTTTATTCTTCTGCTTTCCATCTTTCATTTTCCATCACACTTCGATTTTACACCGGTTGTGCTTGTTTTTGTCTTTTGCAGGTTAAGAAAATTCAGAAGCAAATCACTTCCGATCCACCTTCCCCTACCGCAATGGCTGCTCAAAAGAGTCTTGCGTATTACAATAGGCCAAGTGCTACTAGTGCTCGGTCTTCCATCTTTGTGCCGCGCAATGAAGACGGTCCCGACTATGAGATCAAGATCCCCTTCCTGGAAATGATCTCTAGGGATTTACAGTTTGAAGGAAAGCCGCATGATAATCCATGCACACACTTGGCGGATTTCCTTGCTTTTTGTGAGACCTTTAAGAGTGGGAGCCTCAATAAGGATACCTTGTGCTTGCGAGCCTTCCCATTCTCACTCCGAGGTGTCGCAAAGAGATGGCTCACTAGCAAGCCACCCGGTCACTACACCAACTGGGATGATCTTGCTCAGGAATTCGTAGAGGAATACTTCCCTCCTTCCAAAACAACTGCTTTATTTGATGCTTGGAAGGAATTCCAGGAACTCCTCTACGATTGCCCTCATCATGGCTTCACTCAGATGCAACTAGCCGAGATCTTTGCTTGGGGTATGAACGAAGAGTCATCTGAATGAGTTAATTCCTTAGCTGATGGAGACTACACCACACTCACACCAGAAGCTGCTCTTCTTCACTTTGCAAACTGCGCATCTAAGTCTAAAAGCTGGGAGAGACAGTTTGGGGCAGCTAAGAGCCAACCAAGCCGTGAAGATCAGATCAAGATCGAAGTACAAAAAGAAATGAAGAAGATCTTCGGTACAGCAAATAACTGGTCTATCGGGGAAGTGAATTTTATTGATCAAAATCCCCCTGGATTCATCGGAGGACAGCAGCCTCAGAATTATATGTTTGAGAATACTTGGGAAATTGAGATAGACAGGAAGCTCAACCTGATCTTGGCAAGACTCGATGACCACGAGGAGAGATTCAAGCTTCAAGCCCTCTAAATCAAGATCATGAAGCTCGAGGTCAACGAGCGGAGAGCATGTTGAATAACATGTTTAGCCTACTAACTAGTAGCCCCCTCCTTAATCAATCATCGGTTCAAGATGACTCTACCATTAGGAAGGAGCACGTCAAGGCCATCTCCACAAGAAGCGACAAGCAATTAGCTGGTCCTACAGCTCCTGACCCGGTCTTGGCTCCTGCTGCTATAGCCATTGACAAGCCAGAGATCGAGAAGGAGGTGACTGCCCCGCCTCCCCTAACAAAGACATCACCTGCGCCACCTCTTCCTCCATATCAGCCTCGGATTCCATTTCCTAAGGCTGCGCAATCAAAGGAGAAAGATCATGATACCCGGTACAGAAAGTGGCATGGGTACTTGAAGAACACAGATATCAAGATACCAGTTACTGATGCTATCCAGATGATGCCGGAGGTTGGAAAAGTCTCGAAAGATCTTGCGAAGAACAAGAAGAAGGGAGAGTTGTCTTCCGTCTCCCTCGAGGAAGAATGCTCCGCGATCCACAGCTAGACGACCGCCATACCTCCCCCAGCTAAGTGTCGTGATCCCGGTGCTTTTACTTTGCCTTGCACTATTAATGATGTGAAAATTGATCGCAGTTTAATTGATCTAGGTTCTTCCATTAATGTCATGCCTACCTGCTTGTATGAGAAATTGAACCTAGGAGAATTGAAACCGATTAGCATGCATTTAGTGTTTGCCGACAGATCTGTGAAATTACCTAGGGGATTGATAGAAGACGTGGTTGTCAGTTGTGGTCCTTTTACTATTTTGGCTGATTTCGTTGTTATGGATACCCGAGGGGAAGATGTCACTCTTCTCCTAGGCCGACCGTTCATGGCGACAGCCGGCATTACCATTAATGTCCCGACTGGCTCGTTGACATTAAGGGTCGGCAAGGATACCCTGACATTCCATCTCAAAGACGGTATGCAAGCCCCTGTCAAAGAAGAGGCGCATTGCTTATCTGTTGAAGCTGTGGAGTTGGCTTCGGTCAACTCCGTTACTAATGAAAAATCTAGAGTTTCTGCAGAAATCTTCTTGCCAGGTGTTGGACAGGTCCCTAATCTGAAGAACGAGCTGCCGGCACAGAAGCCGAGGAAGAAGGAGGAGCCGACGACATCCCATATGAATCGCCAAAAGTTAAAGATCCTGACGAGATGAAAAAGGAGAATAAAGAGAAGGACGCTCATTCAAAAGAACTATTCGGGCCATTTGAAATTTCTGGTCATCTTCCCGAAGAACGAACCAAGTTAATTCACGCAAACGGGAAGAAGTTCACACTTGCCGGAGGATATTTCATAAACTTCGACTCGGGCCTAAGAGAAATCCTGAGTTGGGATGTCTCTTGATCGCCATCCAGATATCGTCCGGCTCAATGACGTTAAGCAAGAGCGCTTCGTGGGAGGCAACCCACGGTTGGAGTCATTTTAAATTTATCGAGTCAGTTTTTATTTATTTTGAGTCATTTTTAGAATTTTGTGTCGAGTCGGTTGAGTCCGGATGATAGAAAATAGTCGGAAAATATATTTTGGGTGTTATTTGGGTTGAATATTTTGTTTGCAGGAAGAGGAGTGACCAATTTGCAAGAAATTGGCCAAAATCCGGAATAGAGAACTCAAGGAGAGCTAAAAAAACACAGTGGGTTTACATAGCCATGTACCCACCCGTGTAAGAGCTTACATGCCATGTAAGCTATTGCACTACACAGCTTACACGCCATGTAAGCTCGAAAAATCAGAGGTAAGTCCCCTTTTCCCTTCTCATTTTCGGATTTTCCCCTCTCTCTCTTCGTTTCTCTCTCCCAAAAGCTCTCAACTCCCTCACATCTTCTTCGAACCACCAACCACCCAGCCTCACCACCACCAAACCGATCCTCCCCTGACCGCCGGCCGCCTCCACCCAACCCACATCACTCGTCGGCGGCCCCCTTTCCCTCGCCCACAGCCCGACGCACCAAACCTGACCTCCCACCGTCGATTTCCCCCCCTCGTCTCATCCCCTCCGACCGAGCAGCCATCACTCGCCCACGCTACCCTAGCCTCGGCCGGACCTCCTCGCCACTTCCCCCTCACCGAGCGCCGCCTTCGTCGCCGCCGTCCACCGCCACAGCAGCAGCTGTCTGACACGTCCCTTCGACCTCCCCACGACCAGCCAGCCTCTCCTCTGCCTTCTGTCGGAACGCCGCCCACCCGTCGCCTTCCTCTTCCGTCCGCCACGACGAGCACCAGTAGCCAGAGCTGCTACTTCGCCCCCCAACCGCAGCAGCCAAACCATTCGAACCAGCCCTTTCTTCTCGTTTTTCCTTCGATTTCTTGAGTTTGAATCGATTTCCAGGTATGAAACTCGACTCCCCTACCCTCCATGATGCTTTAATCAAGGTATTTGCCATGAAAATTGAATTTCTAGGTGCTGAATCGGATTTGTGTTCTTGAGCTCAAGAACCCTAATTTTTCAATTTTGGGGTTTTGTTAAATTGAGTTGATAATAATGAAATTGATGGTATAATGAGCTGGTAATTTGAATCGGGGGTCATTTCGAGTTCGTTTGCCTATCCAATTGTGAAATTCCTTAGACTTTTCATACCGATTTTTATCAAAATTGGGGTTTTTTGCTTATGGACGAAATTGGATGACTTTTTGCTGTGTTATTGATCTTGTGATGATTATAAACATGTATGCATACTTGTTCCCGGATATCTATACCTTAATTAGCTCGTATGACGTATTAAGGTTCACTTTGTGCATATCGATTTCATGAGTTGTGATCTTAGCTTGTGTGATTTATATGGCTGATTTGGACTTGCTTATTACTTAATTATGACTTAAGATTGAATTGCAATTGGCCATTTGCTTCCATGATGATCTTTGCCAAGTTTGCTAAATGCCTAAATGTTGAGCTTGCTAAGTGTGTGTAAGACCTAGATATGTGCTTATGGGATTGTGCCTTCACTTGTTGACTTCCTACTTGCATTCTTTGATCTTGATATCTTTGATATTTGTTGTGGTTGTCATTGATTGATACTCCCGTATTGCTCGGTTGATTCATAGGTTCAATGCCATGTTCTCGTGTGTCTCATACCTTATTCCATTTGCTTGTCTTATATGCACAAATCCCACTTGTTATATGCTAAACTTGGCATTTTGGTTTGTGATTTATTTTCAGGATGGGAAAATCAAAAGGGAAAGGAGTTGCTTCTTCTTCTTCCGCCCCACCTCCGGCTAAGAAAATGAGAGGAACCGCAAGGCGCGACACCCTCCAGGTAGCTTCCCCGCCGGATAACATCCCCAGCATACGACTTCAACGGACTAGAGCGCGAGCTTAGGGAGATGTGAGCAGATTCCGACGTGCATTGGGAGGCTACTCAGAAGTGGCAACAGGAATCCGACGAGCGTTTCACCAGCCTCTAAGAGTTGTAGCAGCAGATGTACCAGTCACAACTCCAGTTCTTTAGGCAGTTTCAGCCGCCAGATGATCACCCGCACCCTCCGCCCCAGTGATTTCAGGATTTTTTTTATTTTTCTTATCATCCGGAACTCTGTACTCTTTGTTTTTGTTAGTGTCAGTTTGTATTGTTTTGGGTCATTGTTGAACCCTTGTGGTTGGTCGAGTCTTTTGTATTCCAACTGCTCTAATCATGTGATGGATTCTCTCTTACTATGTCTTCAGGTTATGAACTCAGAATTCTCTATGGTTCCATTCATGTCTATACCTCCGGTGTCTCGTCAGCGCCATCTCCGGCGCCCTCATGCTCATTTTACGGTACCCCTGTACACTTTCCTTCTCTTTGTTTGGTCCATTGAGGACAATGTCTGATTTAAGTGTGGGGTGGGGATTATATTTCTGAGGGATGCTATTTGTCTGTGGTATTTGTGAGATTTCTCTAGCATAGAATTGCTCAATTCTTGACTCGTGATGTTAAGTTAGTTTTCAATTTTTCATAATGATGCTTAGACAGCTTAACCTAGAACCTATAATCAACTTGCTTGCATCGATGCTAGATTTCCTAGTTAGAACAGAAAAGCTTATCACTCTTGTAGTTTTTCACTTTGATTGCATAATAATGACTGAATCCGACTAGCAAACCAACTGTGAGCTTTTGATCCATTGCACATAACTTGCAATTTCAATTCTTTTTGAGTGGTTTTCTGTCTTCTTGAATGAGTTAGAATTTGCATGAGACCTACTCGAGACCACACGATGACACGAGTTCTAGAATGATAGGGGCACCTAGATTCAGCTACTAGGCCAGATAGCCTACCTAACGATAAATCCATTAGGTGTAAACCTTTGAGCTTGGCCTTCGATATACATTACAGCCATTCCCCATTCTTTCATTCCCCGTTGATCCCCTGTGGTTGTAGTTCTAGATTAGCCTACCGGAAGTCGGTTTGTGGTAACTTCCATTAAACAGGTGGTCTTAGCTATTATGTCCAAACGTGTAAACCCCTCTAGCAACTAACAGAAAAATCGGCATAAAAAAAAGAAGAAAGAAGAAAGAAGAAAGAAAAAGAAAGAAAATTTTGAAAAAATAGGAAAAGTTCAAAGTTTCAAAGTTTATAGTTTAGTTCAATAACGTTCTTCTCCCTACATATGGAAGAACGAAGTCAAAAGAAAATGTAAAGAAAAGAAAAAAGAAAATATGCAAAATAAAGTGCTAGGTTGCTTGAGGGTATCATAGGACGAGTGTACACTATTCCACCCGTGTTTGGTTAGACAGTAGGAAGCCATAAGCTAGATTCGAGGGAAGTTAGTCGAAAGCTACGCCACACCAAAGCCATCATCATACATTCCCATCATCCATCTCATTATAAACCCTTGTAGTGTAGAATTCGTTATGGTCCTAAGCAGGGAAGTCCTTCTTGACTAGTTACTCATGTTGTCACAGTGGTGGAGATGTGGTCGAATTGCAAACCTATGACAGAATTCAGTGACAGAAAATGATTGAGGGCATAAACACGTCCCTAAACACAGAGTGTGAGAGTTCCCGTGTACCAAATATTACCTGTGTGAGAAGTCTGGTCGGTTAGGTCAAAGTCGTGCATGATTTGTGTTTGCTACTTGTTGTGTGCAGATAATTAGTGAGACCAGGTTGTTTGGTTGACGTGTAAGAATGTTAGGTCACTTGTTCTAGAAGTAGCAGTTTAATGATTCATTGTGATTACTTGAACCGTAACTTGATCAATCGTGTCATTTGTGAATCTGAGTGCGTTCTAGTTCAGTTTGCTTGAGAACAAGCAAAAGTTTAAGTGTGGGGTATTTTGGTGACACTCGATTTGACGTGATTATCAGCCCCATTTAAGCAACATTTCATACCCTTTGATGCCATTTTGACGAGTATTTGGTGCATTTGTCGTAACTTTGTGATTATCAGCTCCTAGTGCGTACATTATCCATTTCTTGGCTATTTTTACCCTTTTTGTGAGCTTTTATGTTGAGCCCCAGGTTACCACATTAAATAGGACTTTCTCACGAGTCCAACGCTTCAAACGGGGACCAAATCGGAGTTCAAACGGAGCGGGAATGATCGAAACAAGTTGGAACTCCGCACAGCCCAAAACGCTGCGTTTTGGAGCTTACATGGCGTGTAAGCTAAATGCACTGTGAGCTTACATGCCGTGTAAGCTCCCCAGACGGGAAATCCTCTTCTTTTCCAACAAGGAAAGGGTTTTTGGGGTATTAATAGACTTTTCGAAGCCAGATTTGAACACATTCAATTTAGAGAGATCAGCCACGACTTGAGAAGAGTTGAGAGAGTATTCCGGAGCTATCGGAGAGATCGTGACGCCATCAATCCATCCCGGAAGACGCTTGGAGCTAGGAATTGAAGATTCTCAAGATCGAAGCTTCACGGATCATCCGAAATTAGGTTTTTTAGGTCCTTTTCTGTTCTTCCTTTGTATAAGATGAATCCTTCTGTCGTCTTTGATTCTTGTTTTCGGATATGAGTAGCTAAACTTGTAGAGCTTAGATTAGATGAACCCTAAGTGACCCAGGGCTTTAAAGCGGTCACAGATCAGCGGTAGTTAGATTCAAAGTTCAATCAGTTTTTCATTGCATGGTTGTTTTGTTCTTGATTGTTGTACTGCGTTTCTTGTCTAGTTGACGCCTAGATTAGTTTCGTTGTTCTTGTGTTTCTTTTCTGGTTGATCGCCTAGATTAGGTTTGTGTTGAGTTAGGGTTTGTCGCCAGACAGCTTCCCTGCTTTAAAACATTAAAACTTGTCTTTCTTGATCACCTAGTTAGATTCTTGTTAAGCTGACGATAGAAGCGAACGCTCGCCTCACTTTAGAACATCAATTCAACCAGTTAACCTATTCATTGGAGTGTGCCTTTCGTAGGAACCAGTTAGGGTTAATCCGCTTCAAGAGTAACTCATAAATCATTAGTAATTGCACCAATTAAGTTAAGTCATTACGAGAGGCGACCATACCCGGGCGACTAATTAATCTTGGTAGTTAGATCGGATAGAGCGAACGTTCGCCAGTCTTAAACCTAAGGGTCAGGAGTTATGGTGGTGTATAGAAATTGATTGTACGAGAATTGAAATCCGCTGATCTGTTGATTGCTGTTGCCTTGGTGATCTAAGGGGGATTCGAAATCTAAGCTTGTCTGTCGTCTGTCTGAACCAACCAATCATTTTGTCTTTTAATTTCATTTTAATTTCCCTGCATCTTAGTCTAGAAGTCATGGAACTCACACCACGCACAACGTGTTCAAAATTGAACAAATTGCCAACATATTTGAGTAAATGATTAGAAGAAACCCTGTGGAATACGATCTATCTTGCTTCTAGCTTGGTAGTATTTGATCACTGTTCTACAGCACATCAAGAATCGAAATCCGCTGATCTGTTGATTCCAATGCTCTGGTGAACGAAGGGGGATTCGAAATCTAAGCTTGTCTGTCATCTTTGTTTTCAACCAATCTTTCAACCTGTTTTCAGTTTTAATTTTTAATTTCTGTGCATTTCTTAGAATTAGAAGTCGTGTAACTCACACCACGCACGAAGTGTTTAAACCTGAGTAATTTGCCTTTATATTTGAGGAATCAATCATTAGAAGACCCGTGGAATACGATCTGCTTAGCTTCTAGCTTGGTAGTTTATTTGAGGTTCATCAAATTGGCGCCGTTGTCGGGGACTTCGTTTGATTGTTCGAAAGAAGAACTGGCATCTTATTCTTCTACTTTCCATCTTTCACTTTTCCATCCACTTCGATTTTACACTGGTTTTGTTTGTTTTTGTTATTTGTAGGTTGTTCACAGGTTTATGCAACGCCGTCCTCACATGCGCTCCCAAACCGACAAGGCTAAGAGTGTAGAGAGACCAGGCAGTTCTGCTCCACCGAGACAATCACAGATTCCAAGGAGAGGCAGAACCAATCCACTTCCATCCGTCACTCCGATCAAGATCGAGGAACTGAAGGAGAGTTCCTCATCTTCATCTTCACCGTCATCTTCATCCGCTTTACACCGAGTCACTTTCACCTCCTCCATCTCCTACCATGGATGATCAGTTACCACCACCACCGCCACCACCAGGCGGTCAACCACCACCAGTTGCATAGAAGAGTCTAGCTGACTACAATAAGCCGAGCGCGACTAGCGTTCGATCTTCCATTGCCGTGCCGCGCATTGAAGGAGATCCTGACTATGAGATCAATATTCCATTCTTGACTATGATCTCTAGGGATCTACAGTTTGAAGGCAGGCCACTAGACAATCCGTGCACACATCTGGCGGATTTCCTTGATCTCTGCAGCACTTTCAAGAACGGAAATCTCGACAAGAACACTCTTTGCTTGAGAGCTTTCCCATTCTCTCTGAAAGGCGCAGCTAAGAGGTGGCTTACTGGCAAACCATCTGGCTACTATACCGAGTGGGAAACCCTTGCTCAAGACTTCGTCGAAGAGTACTTCCCTCCTGCCAGAACAACAGCCATCAAGGACAGCATCGCCATATTCTCTCAGAAGGAGGGAGTAAGCTTGTACGATACTTGGAATCAATTCCAAGAACTCCTCTACAACTGTCCTCATCACGGATTCGAGCAAAGGCAGTTAGCTGAAATCTTTGCTCGAGGTCTTCGAGAAGAATCTGCTAAGTGGGTCAATTCCCTAGCTGAAGGGGTTTGCACCACGCTTACACCTGAAGCTGCTGTTCTTCATTTCGCGAACTGCGCTTCCAAGTCGAGGAACTGGGAACGACAATTTGAAGGGTCAAGAGGCAAGATCGATCTCGAAGCTACTATCAAGGCAGAAGTAGAGAAGCATCTGAAGAAGTCCTCTACACCAATCAAGCCGCCGGCAGCCGCTGTCTATGTTGCCGAGTGGTGTGGAGCTTGTGCGCATAATGGAGGCCAATGCCAGAATTTTGGTAAAACAGAAGTCTGGTCTGCCGAAGAAGTCAATTTCATTCAACAAGGCTTCAACAACAATCAGAATGGTTATGTTGGCTACCGCAACTTTAGGCAACAGGAGAATTATCAAGACAGACCTCCCTACAATGCTGGCGCCAACCACAACCAGAATCAGAATAGCCGCCCAGCTGGTCCAGCTCAGGATCAGAAGCCGAACCATCCGCCGGCAGGTGTCTACCAGCCGCCGCACCGCAATCCGGGTAACTATGGAACTGCTCCTGGCAATCGCCAGAATCAATATCTGAATAACACCTACACAGGGCAGCAACATCAGAGGGAAAACAACGTCAGTGAACTGGACAAGAAGCTTAGTCAGATCATCACCAAACTTGATGATCATGACAGTCAGTTCAAGGCTCAAGCTCTTCTCAACCAAGAACAGATCGCATCCGGTCAAAGAATTGAGTAGGCTGTGAACCACATCTCGAGCATGCTAGCATCTGGTCGACCATTTGGCCAACTTTCGAGCCAAACTGAGCCAAATCCGAGAAAGGAGCAAGCTAAAATGGTATCTATTTAAGAACCATCATACCCATCTACTAATGCTTCTTCTAATTTATGCAGGACTGATGAATCTCCTAAGGAAGCACTGAAGGAGGTGCCTAAGGAGTGTGATCCTCCTCTTGCTCCGTACTACGTGAAGCCCCCTTTTCCAAGAGCATTGCTGCCAAACGCAAGGATCAAGACTGGCATGTGGGGAGGTAAAGAAGGATATTATGCCGCTCGTAGCAAGAAGCCTTCATCGCCATATCCAGCTAAGTGTTCTGATCCTGGTTCTTTCGCGCTTCCTCTAGTTATTAATGATGTTAAGATAGAGCGTAGTTTAGTTGACCTAGGCGCATCTGTCAATGTTATGCCTATTAGTTTATTTGAAAAATTGAACCTAGGAGAACTTGAACCAACTAGCATGCAACTTGTCTTTGCTGATAGATCACTTAAAACTCCTAGAGGAGAAATCAAAGACGTTGTTACTAAATGTGGTCCTTTTACGTTCTTAGCTGACTATGTGATTATTGACACTAGTAAGGATGATTCTACTATTCTCATAGGACGACCCTTCATGGCTACAACTGGAATGCAAATTAATGTACCAAATGGTTCTTTAACTTTGAGGGTTGGTAAAGACACGATAACGTTCCGCCTTAAAGACGGAATGAAATATACCCCTTTGAATGAAGAATCTCATTGCCTAGCTGTTGAAACTGTGGAGTTGACTCCGGTCAACTCCGTTACTGACGTCTCTTCTAGTGTTCCTAGATCAATTTCTGTTGCAGGTGCTGAACAGATTACCAAGCAGAAACCAAAATCTGTTTCTCAGAAGCCGCCAAAGAAGTAGGAACTGAAAGCCTCTTCTTCACCGCCGAGTGATGAGCTGCAGGACAGTGATCAAATACTACCAAGCTAGAAAGCTAAGCAGATCGTATTCCACAGGGTTTCTTCTAATTGACTACTCAAAGAAGCTGGCAATTTATTCAGGTTTAAACACTTCGTGCGTGGTGTGAGTTCCACGACTTCTAGACTAAGATGCAAGAAAATTAAAATGAAATTGAAAGACAGAATGATTGGATGGTTCAGACAGATGACAGACAAGCTTAGATTTCGAATCCCCCTTAGATCACCAAGGCAACGGCAATCACAAGACCAGCGGATTTCAATTCTCGTTCAATCAATTTCTATACACCACCATAACTCCTGACCCTTAGGTTTAAGACTGGCGAACGTTCGCTCTATCCGATCTAGCTACCAAGATTCATTAGCCGCCCGGGTACGATCGCCTCTCGCAACGATTTAACTAACTGGTGGAATTACTAATGATTTATGAGTTACTCTTGAAGCGGATTAACCCTAATTGGTTCCTAAGAAAGGCACACTCCAATTATAAGGTTAACTGGTTGAATTGATGTTTTAAAGAGAGGCGAGCGTTCGCTTCTATCCTCAGCTTAACACGAATCTAAGCTAGGTGATCAGGAAAGACAAGTTTTAATGTTTAAAGCAGAGAAGCTGTCTGGCGACAAACCCTAATTCAACACAAACCTAATCTAGGCGATCAATCAGAAAATAAACATAAACAATCAAGAACAAAACAACCATGCAAAGAGAAACTGATTGAACTTTGAATCTAATCACCGCCGATCCGTGACCGCTTTAAAGCCCTGGGTCACTTAGGGTTCATCTAATCTAAGCTCTACGAGTTTAGCTACTCATATTAGGAACAAAAGAATCGAAAACAAACAAGGAATACATCTCATGTAGGAAGAACAGAGAAGAACTGTAAAACCTAATTTGACGAATCCGTGAAGCTTCAATCTCCGGTAATCTTCAATCCAAGCTCCGAGTCTCCGAGGTGAAGGATGGCGTCACGATCTCTCCACGATTCTTTGAACTCTCTAAACTCTCTCTCGAACCTCTAGGTCTGGAAATTATGATTGATATTATGAGGTATGAAAAGTATTTCTTATGAGGTATGAAAAAGTCTTTGGGCCGCCGGTTAAGTACTTATACTTAACCCTAATTCAGCCGGATTTTGCCTGATATTTTCGCCGAAAATACTAGGGTATTTTCGCCGAAAATTCCTTTGTAAATGGAAGGTCCGTCGGTTGATTTCTCCTGTAAATTTCGGTCCAATAGTTTTCGGTCGAAAACTTAACATTTTCGCCAAAAACTTCCTTCAGTCGGCATCAGTGATTTTGTGCATGTATTTTTGCCGAAAATGCTAGGGTATTTTCGGCGAAAATTCCTTTGTAAACCGGGCAGGAATTGTTTCGACTTGATTGGCTCCTTGGATCGATTGCGGTGCAATTCCTTGAGGTTCCAACGCTTTAGAGATGTCCTTGGCTACTTTATTTGACGGCAAAAACCTGTGCTAATATAAAAACACTAGAAAACCATCAAATAGACCCGAAACGGGCCAAGGTAACACAAATGGCACGAGATAGGGCAATCGATTGAATATTCGTTATTCTACCCTGAAAACCATGTCTTAAGCAAGGAAATGTCGCTTAAATGAAGCTGATAATCACGTCAAATCGAGTGTCATCACCGAGCAAGGGACCTGGCAGGCCCCGGGGGAAGAACAAGAAGATGAAGACTCAAATGGTCTGGAGACCAGTTGTGTCGCCACCTTCATCCGAGCCAGCTGCACCACCAATTCGTTCCGAGCTACCGGCGCCAGAACAAGTATTGAAGGAGAAGCCAAAAGCATCTCCTAAGGAAATACCTACGATCACCGATCCTGGTGATACAAAGCCGGAGGATAAAGAGAAGATGAAGCCGATCATTCTCATCGCTTCCACCGTCTTCCTTGTAGAGGATGATCCCTCGACAGAGCTATTTGGTCCGTTCAAGATCACTGATCACCTTCCCGACGGACGTACCAAGCTTATACATGCTAACGGGACACTACAAGAAAACCTAACATTAGTCACGGTTTTTTTGGCCTTACCGTGACAAAAAAAATTAGTCACGGTTTTATAAACCGTGACTAAATCGATCATTTTTTGTCACGGTTTTTAATGAAACCGTGACTAATTTTTTTTGTGACGGTTTTTAGTGAAACCGTGACTAATATTAGTCACGGTTTCACTAAAAACCGTGACGAAAAATGTCCATTTTAGTCACGGTTTCTCTTAAAACCGTGACAAATCAGGTGACCAAATTGTTCTATTGAAATTTTCAGTGACCCATTAGTTAATTTCATGAATTACAGGTCCAGACCCTCAACTTCTTCCGAAATGCAAAATGATCCATGATTTTAGAATGTTAACAAGATATCCCAATTAATTGCAAACCAGTCACTGAATTTATTAATTGTGTAAAAAATAACCTAATTACAATTTTAAGTAATAAAAAATTGAAAAATGACAATTTATTTATTTATTGCAACCGCCGCCGCCGCCTTCAATTTCACCACCGCGCCACCACCGCCGCCGCCGAGCTCAAACACCCCGCCGCCGAGCTCCAGACTCACCCACCGCCGCCGAGCTCCTACACCACCGCCGAGCTCAAGACCCCGCCACCGCCGAGCTCCAACACCGCCGCCGAGCTCCAACACCGCTGCCGAGATCAAGACCCCACCGCCGCCGAGCTCCAACACCGCCGCTGCCGAGCTCCAACACCGCCACCGCCGAGCTCCAACACCGCCGCCGAGCTCCAGACCCCACCGCCGCCAAGCTCTAGACCCGCCGCCGCCGAGCTCCAGATCCCAGGTTGTGTTTCATGGGAGATGTGGCTGATTGAAGGGAATAAGAAGAAGAAGGGAGAGGAAGTGGTGTGGCTGGAGATTAGTAGATGAAGAGAAGAAGAAGAAGGCAGAGGAAGAAGAAGGTAGAGGGCTGCTGATTGAATGGAAAGAAGAAGAAGAAGAAGGAAAGTAATAAATGGCACGGATTGCCAGGCTGGAAAAATTAGTCACAGTTTCATAAGAAACCGTGACTAAATTAGTCACGGTTCCCAAAACCGTGACTAATTTAGTCACGGTTTCATAAGAACCGTGACAAATTAGTCACGGTTTCAGAAAACCGTGACTAATTTGTCACGGTTTCAAAAACCGTGACAAACTAACCGTGACTAAAATCCTTTGTTTCACGTAGTGGGAAGAAATTTATGCTTAACGGAGATGCCCCGAAGCTCTACTTCATGAACTCCGATGCTAGCATTAAGGAGAACCTGAGTTAGGATGTCTCCTAATACCGTCCAGGTATCGTCCAGCTCAAGGACGTTAATAAAAGAGCGCTTCGTGGGAGGCAACCCATGGCTGGAGTCAGTTTTTCATTTGTGTCAGACTTAGTGTTTTAGAGTCGGTTCGGGGGAGCCAAAAGTGTCAGTTTGCATGATTTCTTATTTTTTGTGTGTAGTCTTTGTGTCATCGTTTCAATCGCAAGTCGTTTGAGGTTGTTCTGATTTTTGTGGATTTAATTGTGATTTTCTAAAGTTTGCCAGGATTGTGAAAATATTTTCAATCGTACAGGTCAAAATTTTCGGCAAAAACTGTCCCAATTTTCGGCGAAAACTTCCTTTGACATCCCACTGTCTTTTCTGGTCGATTTTAACTAGACTTTTCGGCGAAAACTCCTTTGAAAACCGGCAGACATTTTTCACTTGTGTTTTCGGCGAAAAATTGCACACATTTTCGCTGAAAACTTGAGGCAAAATCAAACAATTTTCTCCGTTATTTTTTCCGGTTTTCTCTCTCTCTTCCCTCACTTTCTATTTTCGAACGGACGAAAATTTTGAAAAGAAAACCTCCCCCAAGTTTTAAACCTTCGCCGACCGCCGCCACCATTCGAATGCCACCGCCATCTGTTTGCCACTGCGGCCGCCGCCGCACGTCTCCCCTCCCTTTTCCGAACATTTTGAGACGTAGATCGTCTGAATCGGAGCTCTAGAGCTCCCGTTCAGCCAAACCCTAATTTTTTTTATTTTTCACCGATTTCTCTCTCCGTTCATTTTCAGCACCCATGGCTTCAAGGTAAGTTGTAGAACCTTTCATTCCGAATCTTTTTGACATGTTGAATGCTGAATTTTGTCGGGGTTGACTTTTGATTGACTTTTTGGTTTACCTCGATTTGCGTGCCAACTGATTTCGTGTGAACTAGGTTAGCTGAATTCTTTGGACTGATCTAGCATGCTTAGGGAGAATTGTGCTGAATTTTAATGTCATTCGATCATGTGTTGCTATGCTTAAAGACCTATTCTTTGGGGTGTTGACTTTTGAGGAATGTCGGTTTGACCATGAACTGTTTATGCTCGTTTGGCTACCATTTGTGTTCATTCACGTTCATATTACTGTGCTTGCCACCCGTGTTTATAATTATGCCGTCATTTCCCGCTTTGTGCTACTATTGCCATGATTAGGGTTCAATGTACTATTATATTGACTTTTTGAATGTCAGTTTGACTTCTGAACTCTGATTGTGATGATTCCATTCTGGCTGTTCCTAAGCATGTGTTGTACTTGTTTGTGATTACCGGTTAATCTGCCTTGCTTACTCCCACTCGGTTTTCCTCATTTCTTTGTGAAATTGAGTTTTTCTACTAAGTGTGGGGTAGGGTTTTAGTTTGACTAATCTGGTTTATTTTCTTGCTTAGGAATGTAACTCATGAGCGCAGGACCAAGCAGAGACTTGACACCGCGCTCTAGCTCCCGAGCCGCCGCTCCCGTCACTCCAGCTGTCCAATGTCCTCCACCAGCTTTCCCTGACCGTGTTGGTTACCACGCCATTGTTGCTCGCCTACCCCAGTACTACTTCGAGCGCTACCAGCTGCTCGAGCATGTTCCTGGAGCTGATGTTCGCCAACTATCCATGGACTCACTCTTCGAGCACGACGAGGACTGGCACCAGAACGTGCTCACCGCGCTGACGCATGCTGGACTGCTGGAGCTGACCAGGCTAGCCGCTGACTTCCCAGACGTCGCTCTCCAGGAGTTTTGGGCGACATTCGATCTGGACGAGCACAAGAGGAGGCAGCACAAGAAGGTCGTCACCTACTATCTGGGCGGGGTGCACAGGACACTCACCTATGATGAGTTTGTTGCTCATCTCGGGATCCCCCACGAGCACTACGAGGGTCATCACCTCGGCTGGGAGAACAACGATGGCGACGGAGAGGAGTACGATGTGCTCTGGAGCCACATGGCTGGAGTGCACGGCGATCGTACCACGAAGCATAACTCAGTTAAGTCCCTCTCTCACCCTCTCTATAAATTCATTCACATGGTTTGGCGTCGTTTCTCTTTTGTTTGCTCCAGAGAAGGACCGCGACCATATCAGCCGAGAGGAGCTTCTTCTTCATCGCGCCATCTGGGAGAGTTATCTTCTTCATCCCGGATGGGTGCTTGCACGCTTACTCCGCCAGAAGACTCAGAGGTCGAGGCCACCTCGCTCACTCCTGGGAGGCAACTTTGTCGGCCGACTCATCATCTCTTTCGATCTCAGCCAAGCATATGGCCCGGACGTCCCACGACGCAGAATACACACCATCGGAGGTGATTTGGAGGTCGAGTACGACCTCGAGCTGGACCTCAGTCCCCAGGTAGCAGCAGATCCTCCCCTCCAGCATATGGAAGAGACAGAGGAAGAAGATGATTTGAGTAGCCGCAGCCCCGGTCAGAGCCGGAGTTTCATGATCATACACCCTCGCCACATCATCAGGCAGGGTATGCACACCAGTCACCGCCGCCCATTCCAGATCCATATCAGGCGCCTCACCCTCAGCACCGACCGCATCCTGCGGACGTTGGAGAGCTGTAAGAGTGACTCCAGGAGTGGCGCATCACTGACAACGCCGCTCAGGAGGCGAGATGGATTATTATGCAGCAACACATGCACCGCTCTAACGAGCGGTATGAGGCACAGCTGGCGTGGCAAAGTCAGGTCGGCGACGCCCTACACCTCCCACCCCCCGACGCCCCTGACCAGCCATGATCGGGTGGTGTCCTTTTCCTTGTCCTTTCTTTTTATTTCTTCTTTTCGGATCTCGATCCAACTTTTTTCTGTGTGGATCCGGGACACTTGTCCCGGTTTCCTTTTTATGTTTCATTTGTTTTTGTTTTGCAGGCAGTTGGGAGATTCCCTTTACTTCGCTTTGGTAGATTTCCTCTGCTCCGAGGATCCGTGCTCATCCCCTACGCCAACCATCTCGGTCCAGGTTCTTCTACTTCACTCTGAACTCTAGATTTAGTCCTGTGAGGACACAGTCCGATTTACGTGTGGGGTAGGATGCTAGAGAACCTTGCATGAACTTGATTGCCCTTGATTGTGTTTTTGTGTGCCTCGTGATTCCTTTCCAGTCTCTCTAGCATTAGAATGGCTCAGTTCTTGATTTTTGATGTTAAGTTGTTGTTCAATCTTTCATAATGATGCTTAGACTGCTTAACCTAGAACTTGAGAACCAACGTGTTTACTTTGATGCTAAATTGCCTAGTTAGAACAGAATTTTTGAAATCACACTTGTAGTTTGTAGCCCTGATTGCATGAAAATGACCGAATCCGACTAGCAAACCAACTGTGAGCTTTTGATCCATTGCACGTAACTTGCAATTTCAATTCTTTTTGAGTGATTTTTTGTTTGCTTGAATGAGTTAGAATTTGCATGAGACCTACTCGAGACCACTCGATGACACGAGTTCTAGAATGATAGGGGCACCTAGATTCAGCTACTAAGCCAGATAGCCTACCAAACGATAAATCCATTAGGTTTAAACCCGTGAGCTTGGCCTGTTCTTTCGGTTCGATAATACATTACAGCCATTTCCCATTCTTTCATTCCCCGTTGATCCCCTGTGGTTTTAGTTCTAGATTGACCTACCGGAAGTCAGTTTGTGGTAACCTACCTATAGCCACTAAACAGGTGGTCTTAGCTATTATGTCCAAATGTGTAAACCCCTCTAGCAACTAAAAGAAAGAATCGGCACAAAAGAAAAAAAAAGTAGCAAATTTCGAAAAAAAGAGAAAGAAGAAAAATCAGAAAAGTTTCAAGTTTTGAGTTTAAATAAACGTTCTTATCCTTACAAATGGAAAAACGAAGTCAAAAGAAAATTCAAAGGAAAAATGTGTGTGTAAAGAAATAAAGTGCTAGGTTGCTTGAGGGTATCATAGGACGAGCGTTCACTATTCCACCCGTGTCTGGTTAGACGGTAGGAAACCATAGGCTAGATTCGAGGGAAGTTAGTCGAAAGCTACACCGCACGAAAGCCATCATCATACATTCCCATCATCCATCTCATCATAAACCCTTGTAATGTAGAATTCGTTACAGTCCTAGCAGGGAAGTCCTTCTTGACTAGTTACTCGTGTTGTCACAGTGGTGGAGATGTAGTCGAATTGCAAACTTATGACAGAATCCAGTAACAGAAAATGATTGAGAACAGAAAGACGTCCTTAAACACGGAGAGTGAGAGTTCCCCATTTACTAAATATTTCCTGTGTGAGGAGTCTGGTCGGTCAGGTCAAATTCGTGCATAATTGGTTGCGATTACTAGTCGTGTGCAGTTTATTAGTGAGACCAGGTTGTTTGGCCGATCAGTATGCATGTTAGGTTTCTTGTTCTAGGAATTATCTATCTAATAATTCATTGTGTTTGATTCAATTCCAATTTAATAAATCTTATCATTTGTGAACATGAGCGTTTCTATTCAGTTTGCTTGAGGACAAGCAAAAGCTTAAGTGTGGGGTATTTTGATGACACTCGATTTGACGTGATTATCAGCCTCATTTAAGCGACATTTCCTTGCTTAAGACATGGTTTTTAGGGTAGAATAATGAATATTCATTCAACTACTCTATCTCGTGCCAATTGTGTTACTTTGGCCCGTTTCGGGTCTATTTGATGGTTTTCTAGTGTTTTCATGTTAGCAAAGGTTTTTGCCGTCAAATAAAGTAGCCAAGGACGTGTCTAAGGCGTTGGAACCTCAAGGAATCGCACCGGAATCGTTCCAAGGAGTAAATCAAGTCGAACCAAATTCTGCTCCCATTTACAAAGAAGTTTTCGGCGAAAACCCTTGGAGTTTTCGGCGAAAACTCAAGAACAAATCCGCAGAGCATACAAAGGCAACTTTTTGGCAAAAACACTAAGTTTTCGCCGAGAACCCGGCTTCCGAAACTCACAGGGGAAAGCAGCCGGCGGTCAACCCATTTACAAAGAGATTTTTGCCGAAAATCCCATCATAGTTTCGGCAAAAATTTCAGGCAAAATCCGGCGGTATTAGGGTTAAGTATAAATACTTAACCGGCGGCCCATACACAAAAGAAGGACAACACAATATACCTCATCATACCAAATACTTCGAGGATTCTCAAGAGTTCTGGAGTAGAGTTTAGAGTTCGAGGAGCCATGAAGAGATCGTGACGCCATCCCTTTCATCTCGAAGACTCGGAGCTAGGATTGCAGTTTACCGAAGATCGAAGTTCTGCCGGAGTCGTCTTAATTAGGTTTTTCAGATCCTTTTCTGTTCTTCCTCTGTTCAAGATGAACTCTATCTTTGTCTTTGATTCTTTTGTGAAAAACATGAGTAGCTAAACTCGTAGAGCTTAGACTAGATGAACCCTAAGTGACCCAGGGCTTTAAAGCGGTCACGGATCGGCGGTGATTAGATTCAAAGTTCAATGAGTTTCTCTTTCATGTTTGATTTGTTCTTCATTGTTCATGTTTCTTGTCTGGATTGATCACCTAGATTAGATTCTTGTTAAGCTAAGGATAGAAGTGAACGCTCGCCTTACTTTAAAACATCAAATCGAACAATTAACCTAATCATTGGAGTGTGCCTTTCGTAGGAACCAGTTAGGGTTAATCCACTGCAAGAGTAACTCATAAATCATTAGTAATTGCACCAGTTAAGTTAAGTCGTTGCGAGAGGCAACCGTACCCGGGCGGCTAATTAATCTTGGTAGCTAGATCGGATAGAGCGAACGTTCGCCAGTCTTAAACCTAAGGGTAAGGAGTTATGGTGGTGTCTTGGAATTGATTGAACGAGAATCGAAATCCGCTGATCTGTTGATAGCCAATGCTCTGGAGAACGAAGGGGGATTCGAAATCTAAGCTTGTATGTCATCTTTGTTTTCAACCAATCTTTCAACTTGTTTTCAGTTTTAATTTTTAATTATTGTGCATTTCTTAGAATTAGAAGTCGTGGAACTCACACCACGCACGAAGTGTTTAAACCTGAGTAATTTGCCTTTATATTTGAGTAATCAATCATTAGAAGACCCGTGGAATATGATCTGCTTAGCTTCTAGCTTGGTAGTTTATTTGAGGTTCATCAGTTTTCTTTTGATAGCTTGATCGGCCACCAATATTTTCTTGCCTTACAATAGAGACTCTAAACAAGAACTAGAAATAGATGAAGATTTTCTAAACAATTTTCTAAGAACAAAAAGTAAAGGATATGGATCCAAGAATGAACCTGGAAACTGGGATAGATTGTGGTCCTTGAGCTTGAACCGTACTCTGATACCAACTGATGTGAACTGCCGCAACCGTGGGCAGACGACCCTAACCACCGCAAGCTGATGATCGTGCAACGAGGAAGAAACCGTCAAAACCGGGGATGCAAGAGGACTTTGACCCGCTAGCTATAAAGAGCTAGGAACCAGAAGTATCAAGTCGATGGTGCCACTTCAAGGGGAGGATACCCTAGACGATAAGCCGGTCTAAACGACAGTCAATTCCATGAAAGTCGAGAAGAGATTAGCAATTCCATGCTAAAAGAAAAAAACCGAAGTTTAAGTAATTTATTCAATTCAAGGTGTTTTTACAAAGGGTGGCCAGCGGCCTCCTTATGTAGGTGAGGGAACAAGCTCTCCTCCCTAAAGACTACTTCCTAAATAATAATAAAATAAAGAAATAAAAAGAGTCCTAATTAAACTACTAAAAAGGACTTAAACTAATCCTAATCTAGACTAAAAATAAGGTAAATTCGGACTCCAATCCCACAAGGAATAAGAATCCTATTTAGAGAAGAACTCCTAACTTGGGAGCCAAGTTTCCCCAAAAAGCCTAAACCGGTTCTGGAATTATGGGCCGAATAAATACCAAACAAATTCCTAAAATTCTGATCTTTTGCAGATCCGTAGTAGACTACATGGGCTACAACTTTCATGGCGGACATCAGTCCAAATTCTGTCTCCAAGTAGCCCATATTCGTCAATCCTTGTCGGACTAGGAATCTTTTAAGAAATCCGGGTTTGGCCCTTATTCACTTTAGTTCTGGCCCGTAGCTTCTTAGTCATGGGCTGAACTCTTGGCTCTCCTCCAAGGTTGGATTCTCCTTGATCCTCTCCTCTTGGATCAGGCTCAGGTGTTGGCATGATCACAGCTCCTTGCTTGGCCTTCCTCGGATCAGCATCCGAGCTCCACTCCTTGATGTTTAGGCCAAGCATCACTAGGACTTGTTCTAGCCCTATCTCCTTCAATACTCCTCCAAATTGAGCTCCGTTTGTTGGAGGGTTCTCCTGAGGCTTCAAGCTATCCAGGGAACTTGGTATTTCCCAAAAGGCACGGCCCAATTGTTGGCTGGGCCAAAAGTGCTTCTCTATGGCATCCGGGCACGGGCTCGGCTCGGGTGTCGGGCTCAGCTCTCGGCCTTCTTCAATTCTGTCCGGGCCTTTTGACTTCTGGCTTTTCCAGGTCTTCAAGGATGCTTCCTCAGTCTCTTTAAGGTCCAATTGGGATCTAGGGCTCGTTGGAGTCGATCTGGAGCCTAGCCTTGGTGCTAGGCTCGGTCTGGGGTCAGGGTCGGGGCTCGGTGTCAGCATCAGCTCCTGGCGGGTCATTAGCCTGACTCTGGCTGGCGTAGGAGCTGGCCTTGGGGCCTGGCTGAGGATCAGCATCCTCCCAGGTGCATCTTCTGGCTCCGGGACTTGGGCTCTTCTAGGCTCCGGGGGTGGTGCTGGTGTAGGCCTGGGGCCAGTGTACTCTCGGCCTGGCATCAGTGCTGGGGCTTGGTGGCCAGGATCACATCAACGTCGATATGTATGTATGTGATATCGTGGATGTACGCCAAAAATCCAGCGACAGTGATGGCGATGGTGCCAAACCGCGTCGGAAGGATGAGGATCCAGTTTGGGATATGGGTTGTTGGGTTGGGAGTGGAGGTTTATTTGATGGCGGTTGGGGATGGGGTTGGTTGTCTCCATCTTGGAAAATAAATTCGTGTGGAAGGCCATTTGGGTTAGTTCGATCTGATGCCTGGGCTATGGGTTTGCAGGTTGGGGAAGGTTTCATCCCCAGTCCCCTTCATGTAATGTGATGTTATTAGCTCTTATATTGTTCTTCACTTGAATTCATAGCACTACTGCCAACTTCAAGATATGTTGAAGGGTTTTTTTTATTTATCAAACATAATAATGTGTTCTGTTTCTTCATGATTTAAGTGTCTATCGTTTCTAATGAACTTTTATTTGCTTTTACTGCTTGCTAAATTTCTATCATATCATCTTGTGTTTCTTAACTTAATCAAGGCCTGATGATGGAAGTTTTTTTATGAAGTAGTTAACTAAATTTGATAACTAGTTATCAACTAAAAATTTGTTAACTAGTTATCTAAATCATTATGTTATCTAGTTATCAAATAATCTCGTTAACTAGTTACCCAATCACGATGTTAACTAGTTAACTTGTTGAGTTAACTAGTTAATTACAAAATAATTAGTTAACTAAATTTGATAACTAGTTATCAACTAAAAAATATGTTAACTAGTTATCTAAATCATGATGTTAACTAGTTAACTAGTTAAAAACAACATAACTAGTTAGATAACCTGTTAACAAAAAATTTAGTTAACTAATCATGGTAATTCGTTAACTAGTTATCAGCAAAATGACATGTTAACTAGTTCAGTTAACTAGTAATCTACTGATAACATGTTAACTAGTTCAGTTAACTCGTTATCAGTAAAAACTCAGTTTAACTAGTAATCTACTGATAACATGTTAACTAGTTCAGTTAACTCGTTATCAGTAAAAAAAACTCAGGTTAACTAGTTATCAATAAAAACCCAAGTTAACTAGTTAACTTGTCATCGCCGGAGTTTGGTCGGTCACCGGAAATGGTGACTGGTCACCGGAAAATCCACCGGAGATGGTGGCTGGTCGCCAGAAAAGTCCCTGAAGATGTTGGCCGGCCGCCGGAGGGTCGTCGCTGGGCACCAGAAAATATTAAAATATTAATTTAAATATAATAATTAAATTAATTATTATATTAATGATTGAATTTAAATATATAATAATCAAGTTATGTGTGTAAAGTCCTAAATACCCCTACAAATTTAGATCATTAGATTGGTCGAACGGTCAAACTACATCTAATGGTTGAGAATGGGTTTGGATTCCAAACCCTCCAAAAGGTTGGACGCTGATCCTTCTCCAAAAAAATGGATCAACCAGAAAAAGGAGTGGAACGGTTGGACAGACACACATGCAGAGACCCACGAGTATGGGCTTGGCTCCACACGTGGGAGGAAATAAATTCCATCATAGGCGCATACTGTAACATCCTAACTTTTTCTGAGAAGATATTGTCCGCTTTGGGCCTAAACCCTCATGGATTTGTTTTTTGGTGATTATGAGATTCGAACTCATGACCTCCTCCACTCAAGATCAAACCCCCCACCATTACACCCTAAAACGCGTTATATCAGTTGTTCCAGCCTCGTCGCCTGGCCCAATAGTGGAAGCCCAAGCCTGTTGGTCTTCAGGGGGTGGTGTACCTCGTAAGCGATAATGGGGGTAGTTAGTACATGGAAGAGTGAGGCGATCAGTTTATGGAATGGGAAGGAGGGTGAGTTACGTACCGCGGAGCGTTTGTCCGTTGGGTAAAATTGTTGTCCTCCGGTTTATGAAGTGTACGGGGGGTATTTATAGTACCCATGTCTTGGTCGCCAAGGTTGAATCCAGGCCACTCGTTTGCGGTCTCCATAGGATGTCGACACGTGTCCACTTTGTCTTGGAACCCTAAGAGCCGTCGTGTTGGGCCGCCGCTTTGGGCCTTCTTTTACTCCTTGGGCTTGTTCACCCGATCTCCCCAAACTGTCGCCTAGGTCCAACCCATCAGCGGCGATCGCTGTGTATGGGCTGCTGCTTGGGCCTTTAGGACCCTGGCGGGCCGGGCCCATCAATTGCCCCAAAGCCCTTAGCCGAGCTTCGCTTGGGTGAGGGCTTCTGATCGCTTGTATCATGTCGCTTTGTCGCTTCTGTCCTTTTTTGTCGCCTTGACTTCTTGGCCCTTTTCTGCTCTTTTACGCTTTTCCTTCTTTAATTTGACTATGAATCCAACTGCCTTCACTTGCACGATTTACGTCGCCTTGAATTTTTGTCGCCCATGCCGCTCGTGTCTATTTTTCTTTCGTACGTGTGTCTCTTCATCTTTTCGGGGTAGTACGGTCTTTTACCCTCTTTCTTGCTGGAGAAGCTGGGGAAATTGGGGTATTTTGGTATTTTCTAGGAAAGTCATCATTACCTAGGGGGCTATCAGCGCATCCCATCAGCCGCGCGTGTCCCCCAATCATTCACCGCGACGGTTCCTCTTTCCCACCAATTCGGCTGCCTTTATAAACTCCACCCATCTCCTTCCTCCTTTTTTTACGCCACCACTGTTCTGAACTCTTCCGACCACCTTCCCTCAACGCTCCTCTTGTTCTCTTTTCTTCCCCCACGACCGGCAAACCGTCTTCCGCCCCCTTTTACACAACATCCGATGTCTGAAGCTCCTCGCCGCCCTCTTGGTACGTGACTCTTCTCCTCTTTTTGTTTCTGATGTGAGCCTCTCTCCCTGCTATAGTCTTCCTGTTTTACTTTCTTGCTAAAACATGAATTCTGGAGATGATAGTCAGAACCAAAGCCATTCATACCCTTTAGGCTCTGACCCTTCCTCTTCCACCACTCATTCCTTTGTTAAACGGGTGCTACCGAAACCTCCCCACCTGGCCGAAACTTCCTCTGTCCAAACCTCAGATGTTATGGAGGATGGTCCTGATGACTCTCCCGCTCTTCCCTTTTGGGGCCCCCACCAAGTTGGCTTTGAAAAAAGCAGCCATGGTGTTGAGATTGACCCCGAGATGAGCAAGGTCACTGGCTCCTACATAATCGGCAACTGGCGATCGATGTGGCACGGGGCTCCCTGTGATGAGCGCTCGGTCATCGGTCCTAGTTATTTCCCCTCAGGGACCGCTGAGAAAATTGCCCGCGTTCTTCCTTTCGCCATGCTGCCATCCTCTTGGAAATTCGTTGTGGCTTCGTGACTTTCCACCATAGGAAATTGCCCGCCCGGGTGGCACGTTATTTGGACCGAGGCTTTCACCAATGGCCTTCGCCTTCCACCGTCACCATTTATAGCTGACTTGCTTCAATGCTTTGGCGCCTCTATCAGAGCTTTCAACGTCGGGTGCTGGGCCTTAGCCTCTGCTTTTGAGTGCACCTGTGTGGCTAAGGGAATCGCCCCCACCCTTCGGCTATTTCAGCTGATCCATTGTGCCAAGGCTACCCAAAATGGCATAAGCTTCGTTCGCCGGCCCGATCTTTCCCCAAAGGGTACCTACTCTTCTCTGAAACCTCACCCAACCTAGTACCACTCTTTTTTTTACTTCTACCCAAGTGCCTCAGATTGCCAATGGACCGCTTTGCTGCCCCCTACCTGGTCCACAGGCGATATACACCATTTTAGCACTGAGCTTGATCCTTCACCCGAGGAATTGCTCTTGCGCCGCCGAGTACTTCTTGAGCACCATCACCTCTCCACCATGACTAGTCTGAGAACCGCCCAGGCGGGAATCCGTGGAGGTACTTCCTGAGTTTCGAGATCGCTGCTGTCTCGGCCTTCCTTTAGATTGGGTTGCTTTATTCCGTATAGCTGATTTGTCGATGCTGTATATTTTTGTGTATATATTTTTTTACTTTGCATCCGCTTCTTTCGTCTCTCTTTTTTTTTAACTCTTTACTTACCCTTTCCCAGGATCCATAAGCCTCTCTGGGTGCCTCCTCAGCACTACCGCACGAGGACCCATTGGTGAGACCCGCCCTGAGCTTTCTCGCGCTCCCACCTCCGCCGTCCAACCTTCTGTCGAGAAGGCTAAAGGGAAAAGGAAGGCGGCTGAAGCGGAAGTGAGCCTTGCTTCTTCAAAGAAGAAGAAAAAACCTGGGGCCTCCGAGCCCAAAAAGAAGATAGGCGAGTCCTCTAGCCGCCCGCTGCCTTCCCCTCATCATTAGTGGAAGTTAAAGATGAGGATAACGAGCCTCTACTCCGCCGCTCACGATGTCAATCACCCAAAGCCGATGATGACCCGCCTACAAGGGAGCCTGTCATTCAACCTGCTCAGGGGGATGAGGATCCTCTTTCATACAACGATTCTTATCTTCCAACTGAGCCTATTCCTTCCCCCTTAAACCCGGCTTATCCCGAGTTGGAACCTGCCGCGGAGCTTGCTCCCCGCCCCACTGAGCCTGCCGCGACCATTCTCGACCGCCAGCGATCAACATCGATCGCGCTCACTGAGCTACTTGGATAGAGCCCGCCAATACTATATTTGATCGCCCGGCTCCTACTGGTCGAAAGAGCGAGGGGCGTTTTCGCTTGCCCTACTTTGCCGTTGTTCATCCGGTGGCATCCCACATATCGCCCCGAATGGCAAGCGATATCACGGAAGAGTTTTCCCGTGGTATCTATGAGGGGGTGACCGCCCCTGGGGAAGGTTCGGAGATCCTAGATCTTCACGGGGTAACCTCCTGTCGGCTCCTTCAGGTATTGTTAATTACTTTCTTCTATCTGATTGTTCTTTTCGTTTCATTACTACAATTTTGTGTGCTCCTTCTTACCTTACATGTGTTTCTTCTGCTGTTTAGGCCATTGCTGAGCTCGGCGATCTGTCTTTTGCATGCAAGCACATGCAAGAGGAGAATCTGAAACTGAAGGAGGAGGCAGAGAACCTTCGTTCCTTGCGCATGGATCACACTCGTTATCATAATGAAGAGAAGGTATCCATTTGACCTTTTAACTTTTTCCCGGCTTATCGCCTTGCTTCCATTACTGAAAGCATGCGCTCATCTCTTTTTTTTTAGCGCCGAGCGGATGTGGCAACTTCCGCCGCTGAATCCTTAAAGCAGAGCTTGGCTGAAGCGACTGAGCGAGTTGCCCAAATGGAGGGTGTCTAGGAGGACTTGCAGGCTGTGAACGACCGCCTTACTGCTCTTGAGGCCGAGCTAGAGGAGGCCCGTACAAAGGCTGCAATGGTTGAGGAGGTTACCACCGAGAGGGATAGTGCTAAAGAGCTGCTTAATGACTCCCTGGCCGCACAGTCGGCGACGGACCGCGACCTCTTGGCCGCCAAGGCTCAGTACGATGAGGCTGTGGCATACTACACTCCTTCTCTTGGCGAGAGCATGCGTGTGGTAATGCGTAGCTGCCGTAACGAGTTTTACCATCTCTTCCCCAACAAAAGTTGGCCTGGACGGAAGATGGTTCGGGCCGTCCTCCGAGGTCTTAACCGCCATAGTCTTGGGGTTCCCGACCCAGTCGACTCCGAGGAAGAGGCTGCTTTTCGGGATGCTGATCGCTTGGAGCGTGAGGTGGTGGTAGCGGACGCTGAGTATGTGGCCGCAGTTTACCCGACTTGAATCCTGATGGCTCGGAGGTTCAGCCGCCACCCCCTGAATCCTTTCCCTCGTCCGGGGAAAAAGGCCTCGGCTCCTCCTCTGATCTTTACAAATCCGGCGGCAAAGACTCTGGCAACAAGGGCCAAGGAACTCGCCCCTGATTTCCTGTTATTTTGTTTTACTGTAGCTGTTAGACAAACCACCCTATGTCTATTGTTTCCCCGTACTTGAACATAATTTCTGTTTTCCTTATCTTCGCTACTTAAACTTTTGCTCGTGCATTTGGCCTTCGTCTTATAGTTTTGACACCTCCATACTTTGCTTAGCGATCTGCGATGCTCGTAGACACTTCATTGATAGTTTCGATGTCTTTAGGTCTTACACGGCTACTTTTAATGCCCGTAGGTCTTACATAGCGATTTCAATGCCCTTAGGTCTTATATGATGATTTTGATGCCCATAGGTCTTACACTGTGAATTTTAATGCCTGTAGGTCTTACATAGTGGTTTCAACGCCCTTAGGTCTTATATGATGATTTTGATGCCCGTAGGTCTTACACGGCGACTTTTAATGCCCGTAGGTCTTACATAGTGGTTTCAACGCCCTTAGGTCTTATATGATTATTTTGATGCCCGTAGGTCTTACACGGTGACTTTTAATGCTCGTAGGTCTTACATAGTGATTTCAACGCCCTTAGGTCTTATATGATGATTTTGATGCCCGTAGGTCTTACACGGCCATTTTTAATTATGCAAAGCACTTTGAGACTAACCATTTTGACACTTGGTCATTTCATTAAGACTAGCATCGCTTACAGGGTCTTTTTAATCGTAATACTGCCTAAGATGCATGGAGTTCCATGTTCTGGGGATCTTCGTTCCGTCCAATTCTGCCAGCTTGAAGGTATTGGCGCCTACTACTCGCCGAACTCTATATGGTCCCTCCCAACAGGGGTTGAGTGGCTGGCCCAATCTCTGGTCTGAAGATCTTTCGCAGCACTAAATCATTGAGCGTGATGTGATGTGGTCGAAGTTTCAGATTGTACCGCCTAGCCAGCTGTTCTTTTTCCACGATCAGTCGCATCTGTGCCTTTTCTCTTCTTTCCTTGATCATGTCAACATTGAGCATTAACTCTTGTTCATTTATGGTGAACCGCCCGGTCGTTGTTCGGACGTTTCAACCAAATAAAAACTACTAATGCTAAGAAAAAGCGTATAGCAGATCGTATTCCGAGGGCTTTCTATGATTGGTTACTTCAGAACTAGCAAAATACTCGAAGGAAAACACGTTGTGCGTGGTGTGAGTTCCACGACTTCTACTTCTAAGAAATGCAGAAAAATTAAAACAAATTAAACTAAAGCAGATTGGGAATTAGGGTTTGAAAACAAGGATGACAGACGAACTTAGACTTTGAATCCCCCTTCGTTCCCCAGAGCATTGGCAATCAACAGATCAGTGGATTTCGATTCTCATTCCATCAATTACTAAGACACCACCATAACTCCTTACCCTTAGGTTTAAGACCGGCGAACGTTCGCTCTATCCGTTCTAACTACCAAGATTAACTAGCCGCCCGGGTACGGTCGCCTCTCGCAACGACTTAATTAATTGGTGTGATTACTAGTGATTAATGAGTTACTCTTGCAGTGAATTAACCCTAACCGGTTCCTACGAAAGGCACACTCCAATTATAAGGTTAATTGTTCAATTCGATGTTCTAAAGTAAGGCGAGCGTTCGCTTCTATCCTTAGCTTAACCAGAATCTAATCTAGGTGATCAATCCAGACAAGAAACATGAACAATGAAAAATGAATCAAACATGAAAAAGAACTGATTGATTTTCGAATCTAATCACCGCCGATCCGTGACGCTTTAAAGCCCTGGGTCACTTAGGGTTCATCTAGTCTAAGCTCTAAAGAGTTTAGCTACTCATGATCATTACAAAAGAAACAAAGACAAGGGAAGAGTTCATCATTCAAAGGAAGAACAGAAAAGAATCTGAAAAACCTAATTCAGACGACTCTGACAGACTCCGATCTTCGGTAATCTACACTCCTAGCTCCGGTTCGTCGAGGTGGAAGGGATGGCGTCACGATCTCTATCCGGCTCTTCGAACTCCAACTCTTCGCTCCAGAACTTGAGAGAATTCTGATTCGAAAAGTTGTGTTTTTGCAAATTATGATTGCATCGAATGTCCTCTTTTTGGGCCGCCGGGTTAAGTATTTATACTTAACCCTAACTGATCCAGAATAGTGTATTATTTTCGCCGAAAATTCCTTAAGAATTTCGGCGAAAATTCCTTTGTGTTCGGGAGTGCTTTCTCTGCCTTGTATTTTCGGTCCGAAGAGTACAATGTTTTCGCCGAAGATGTCCTTCACTTGGCACCAGTCTGAATGCACTAATATTTTCGCCGAATATATAAGCCTATTTTCGCCGAATGTGCAAGTGTGAATGGGCAGATTTTCGGTTTGACTTGATCGACTCCTTGGATCAATTTCGGTTTGATTCCTTGAGGTTCCAACGCCTTAGACACGTCCTTGGCTACTTTATTTGACGGCAAAAACCTGTGCTAACACAAAAACACTAGAAAACCATCAAATAGACCCGAAACGGGCCAAGGTAACACAAATGGCACGAGATAGGGCAATCGATTGAATATTCATTATTCTACCCTAAAAACCATGTCTTAAGCAAAGAAATGTCGCTTAAATGAGGCTGATAATCACGTCAAATCGAGTGTCATCAATTTACTTCATCTCTGTACTCCTGAATTCGTATGGATGGGATCGAAATTTCCACTGGGAGGACCGCCTCGGTTCCGTATGTCAACGTATAGGGAGTTTCACCTGTCGCCGTTTTGTAAGCCGTTCGGTGAGCCCATAGTACGTGGTCAAGCTCTTCGACCCACACACCTTTACATCTGTCTACTCTCTTCTTTAACCCCTGTAAGATAAGTTTGTTGGCCGCCTCTGCTTGTCCATTGGCTTGTGGGTAAGCGACTGAGGCGAATCATAAATTGATCTTTAGGTTGTCACAGAATTCCTTGAAGACCTGTGAGTCGAACTGAGTACCATGATCGCAGATGATACTTTCCGGTATTCCGAATCTAGTGACAATACTTTTGAACGCGAATTTTTGTATCTGCTTAGCAGTGATGCTTGCCACCGCCTCTGCTTCAACCCACTTGGTAAAATAATCTACTGCCACGATGAGAAACTTCCTCTTTCCTGAGGCTTCTGGAAATGGGCCTAGGATGTCCATTCCCCACCTTGCGAATGGTCATGGGCTGACGTTTGCTTGAAGCGCCGTTGCTGGCAACCTGTGGTAGTTTGCAAATTCCTGGCACTTGTGACACTTTTTCACCAAGTCACCTGCTTCCTTTCTCATTGTGGGCCAATAGAAGCCTTGGTATATTAAATTCCTTTCTAGACTTCTTGTCCTCAAGTGAGTGCCACACACCCCCTGAATGTACCTCATCCAGGGCCCAAGCTGCATCTTCTTCTCCCAAACACCGTAGGTACGGGCCCATGGCTGATTTTCGGTATAATTCGCCCCCTATTATGGTGCATCTACACGCTTTTCGCCGGAGTTTGGTTGCCTCTAACGGGTCGCTTGGTACTATGTCATTATCCAAGTATTGGATAATAGGTGTTCGCCAGTCGCTCTTCTCAACCCCATTGACAACGTGGAAGCATTGCTTTACCTTTCTTTCTTTTTCCACTGTGACCATTCGCCCCTCTTCAAAATCTGTTGTTGTTGCTAGCTTTGACAGTGCATCCGCATGGCAGTTTTCCTCTCTACTGATTTGTGATACCTTCTTAAATTCGGACATAAGCAACTTCACTTCATCGAAATAAGGGAGAAGCGACTCCTCTTTTACCTCAAAGCTTCCATTAAATTGGTTGACCACTATTGCCGAATCTGAAAAAACTTTGATGTTGGTAACTCCCATACTCTTGGCGATTCGTAAACCAGCTTCCAATGCCCCATATTCAGCTGCGTTGTTGGTCCGATTAGTTGCAAATCGTAGTGCTACCTCATGGAGGATCCCCCCAGGCGACTTTAGAACTATTCCCGCGCCAGATCCTCCTTTACTCGAGGCGCCATCTGTAAATAGTACCCACTCATCGCCTTCCTCAATATCCTCTTGCACCGCACCTTCCACCACAAAATCTGCCAGGACTTGGGCCTTGATCGCCGTTCTTGGCTGGTATCGTATGTCGTATTCACTTAACTCTATTGCCCATTTAGCTAATCGCCCTGCTACGCTCATAGATCTTAGTGCGTTTTTATTGGAAGGTTGGTGAGCACATGAATTGTATGTGCCTGAAAATATGGTCGTTGCTTCATGGCCGTGCAAACCACAGCATACGCCATCTTTTCTATCGCCGGATACCTTGTTTCGACGTCAACTAAAGTCTTACTCGTGTAAAAAATAGTATGTTCGATTTTTTCCTCTCTTCGAACCAAGACGGTGCTAACTGCTTTTCGGGAGATTGTGATATAGAGAAATAGAGCTTCATTTAACTTTGGAGATGCAAGTACAGGAGGGGTAATTAAAAATTTCTTCAGCTCTTCAAAAGCCTTGTTACATTTGTCATTCCACGCAAACTTTGATGCATTCTTTAAAGTTGCAAAAAATGGGGCGCAGCGATCGGCGATCCTCGGAATAAATCGGTTGATCGCCGTCAGTCTTCAAGACAGAACTTGTACTTCCTTCATGGTCTTTGGTGGTGCCATGACTGTGATCGCTGCGATCTGTGCAGGGTTGGCCTCTATTCCTCGCCTGGTTTTAAGATACCCCAGAAACTTCCCCGATGTTGCTCCAAACACACACTTCAAAGGGTTTAACCTGAGCGAATACTCTTGCAGTGTGTTGAAAGTTTCTCGTAAGTCGTCTAGATGATCACCGGACTTCTTGCTTTTGACTAAGAGGTCATCCACGTATGCTTCTAAATTTCGGCTGATTTGCTTAGCAAAGACCGTATCGATCATTCTTTGATAGGTTGCTCCAGCATTCTTGAGCCCAAATGGCATTACTCGGTAGCAGTAGTTTGTTGTGGTGTCATGAAAGCTGTCTTCTCTTGATCCTGCTCATCCAAGTGTATCTGATGGTAACCTGAGAACATATCCAAAAAGGATAACATCTCGTTGTTCGCCGTTGCATCTACCAGTTGCTCTATGTTAGGCAGAGGGTATGGGTCCTTGGGACAGGCATCATTCAGGCTGGTGAAGTCAATGCACATTCGCCATGCCCCTGACGACTTCTTTACAAGAACAACATTAGCCAACCACTCAGGATACTGCACTTCCTTGATAAATCATGCCTTTAAAAGTTTTTCCACTTCTATCACCACAGCCTGTTGCCTTTCTCTGCAGATGTTCCATCTTTTTTGCTGGATTGGGCGACTTCCGGGCTCAATCGCCAGAGAGTGTTTGATGATGTCTGGAGCGATTCCCGGCATGTCGCTTGGCGACCATGCAAACAGGTGCGAGAATTCTTGAAGCAACTTAACTAATTCCTGCTTCTCCTTGTCGCCTAGGTAGGACGACACTCGGACTGTCTTGCTTTCATCTTCCTCAAAAAGTGGTGCTGGAACGTCCGACTTTGCTGGTACCACTCTTTCTCCTCCATTCTCCGCCTCCAAGCTTATGGTCAGGCAGGTACTTTTAGTCGCCGCCCTGTAGCATCTTCTGGCGATGTCCGGGTGCCCCAGGCAAACCCTACTCCTTCTTCAATAACGAATTTCAGCACTTGGTGTACCGGTGACGAGATTGCTTGGAAAGCGGGGAGCGCCGGCCGCCCTAGGATCATGTTGTATGTAGATTGGCAATCCATGACATGGAAGTCAATGGATCGCGTCGCCTGTAAGTCGCCATCTCCAATAGTTATCTTCATTATTGCGATTCCTTTGATGGGGACCGCGTGTCCCAAAAATCCTGAAATAGTCGTCTTCATCTGCCTGAGCAAATTGGCTGGCAGGTTCATTTTCTTGTACAGCTCCCAGAAAATGATGTCCGCCGAGCTTCCTTCATCAACCATCACTCGCTCCACTCTGCTGCTGTGTGTTATGACCTGGATTACCATCGCCTCTAAACTCGGACCTCCTATACGAGCCATGTCTTCTTCCAAGAAACCCAAAATTGGCCGGCTAACCCGATCTATCATCATTACCTCTTGTACTTCATCCTTCTTGACTTTCTTTGTTGGACAGCTTTCTCCTCCAAAGATAGTTTGATAAACATGATTCACCTCAGGGCGAGGCTTCTTCTTGCTGTCTTCGCCGCCCTGTGGCTCTTTTAGCCAGGCGAAAACATCGCCCTTCTTGTCTTGTGATTCTCCTTTGTCCCGACGATCCTCCTCTGGCGACTTATTCTTACGCTTAGTGCTTACGATGAAATCTCTTAGCCTTCCTTCATTTATCCATCTTTCAATCTCATTTTTCAGCTCCCTGCAGTCCTCAGTGGTATGACCATGAGAAACATGGAAATCGCAGAACTTTTGGCGACTTCGCTGATCTGCCGGGGTGTACATCGGACCAGGCCAATTTATGGTATGCCCCTTATGCTGCATGTACAACAGGATCTTCCTTCGCGACTCTGAGAGAGGTGTGTAGTCTGTTCTTTCTTCTTGATATCCCCTTTTTTCTTCAGGGCGACTTCTCCCACATGACGGTCTCTCGGAGTGCTGCCATCTGGCCTGCTTGTTCCCTGCAACGGGCTTTTCTTCCCTCTTCGCCGCTCCTGGTAAAGGTTCTGCTAACTGCTCCTCAATTAAAATAATTTTGTGTACCCTGGTTTCCAAGTCGGACAGCGATTTTGGAGCCGCCTGCAGCAGCGACTCCCGCAATCTGTCGTTATGGGTCGACTGGAATAAACTTGCTGCGGCGATCTCATGATCTACCCTTCGGATGGATTGGACGACCCCGGTCCATTCGTCAAAGAACTCCTTCAGCGATTGGTTCGGCTTTTGCCTTAAGCTCACCAATGCCTGTAGTGGGACCATCCTCGTTTTCTTGCACTCATACTTCTGTGAGAAGATCATAGCCAAACCCTCCCACGAGGTTATGGTGCCTTCTGGTAGATTCATGTACCACTCCCTAGCTCGTCCCCCAAGTGTCGCCGGGAAAGCCCTGTAGTATGCAGCGTCGCCTGCATGCTGCATGGCGATCTGGAAAGCCTGCAGGTGCTCATCTGGGTCGCTCAGTCCCACGTACTTGTCCAAGTTGGGCGGTACCAACCCCTTGGGTAATGGCTCGGCCATGATCGCTCTGGACAGAGGTTGGCGCACTGCTAGCTGCGTGGGGGAGATTTGAGTCCCAGTGAGGAATTGCTGTAGTACCTCGAGATGGGAGTCCTGCGGCGACTGCCTGACCTGAGTGTTGGCCCCGAGAGCTCGAGCTTGCTGAGCGATCACCGTTTTCAGCATTTGGGTAAGCTCAGCGTTCTGTTGCTCGAGGGACCGGAATCGCTGCTCAAGTAGCTCGTAGGCATCGCCAGCAGGAATAGTACTTCGAGACTCGGAGTCGCCCTCGAATTCGCGTTCCATATTTCTAGCGAGATCTAGATTCACCCGGGAATTTGGGTTGATGTGCTTGACGGGTGTTACCCCATCGCCTCCTTCGCCATTCTCGCCAGCCAGTGCGGGAACTGCTGAAGAAGCCATTCGCCTTAAGTTTGTGTGAGTAATCGCCTTATCGCCCCTATCTGGCGCGCCAATTGTTCCAGCCTCGTCGTCTGGCCCAATAGTGGAAGCCCAAGCCTGTTGGTCTTCAGGGGGTGGTGTACCTCGTAAGCGATAATGGGGGTAGTTAGTTCATGGAAGAGTGAGGCGATCAGTTTAAGGAATGGGAAGGAGGGTGAGTTACGTACCGCGGAGCGTTTGTCCGCTGGGTAAAAGTGTTGTCCTCCGGTTTATGAAGTGTACGGGGGGTATTTAAGTACCCCTGTCTTGGTCACCAAGGTTGAATCCTGGCCACTCGTTTGCGGTCTCCATAGGATGTCGACACGTGTCCACTTTGTCTTGGAACCCTAAGAGCCGCCGTGTTGGGCCGCCGCTTTGGGCCTTCTTTTACTCCTTGGGCTTGTTCGCCTGATCTGCCCAAACTGTCGCCTAGGTCCAACCCATCAGCGGCGATCGCTGTGTATGGGCCACTGCTTGGGCCTTTAGGACGCTGGCGGGCCGGGCCCATCAAATATAATAATCAAGTTATGTGTGTAAAGTCCTAAATACCCCTACAAATTTAGATCATTAGATTGGTCGAACGGTCAAACTACATCTAATGGTTGAGAATGGGTTTGGATTCCAAACCCTCCAAAAGGTTGGATGTTGATCCTTCTCCAAAAAAATGGATCAACCAGAAAAAGGAGAGAGAGCTTACTGGCATTAGAATCCAAATACATGGTTCAATGTTTAACAGGAAGCTTAGGGAGATGAAAATACAACAGAAGGTGTCGGTGGGCAACATGCAGCTTCTTGAGATCTCTGGTCTAGAGAGAGTGTGGAGACTAAAATGAGGACAATAACAGGTAGTTATACAGCTGACGTGAGAAGACGAATCGTCGTTGACAAGCATAGCGAACACATAACAATTGTTTACCTGTCTAGTCAGGTGGTAAAAACGACTTTAGAGGGAAAGAGAGGAACGGTTGGACAGACACACATGCAGAGACCCACGAGTATGGGCTTGGCTCCACACGTGGGAGGAAATAAATTCCATCATAGGCGCATACTGTAACATCCTAACTTTTTCTGAGAAGATATTGTCCGCTTTGGGCCTAAACCCTCATGGATTTGTTTTTTGGTGATTATGAGATTCGAACTCATGGCCTCCTCCACTCAAGATCAAACCCCCCACCATTACACCCTAAAACGCGTTATATCAGTTAAGGTTGAATTGTTCCTCATAGCCCATGGATCTCTCCAATGCTTTGTGGATGTGAGATTTTCCTAAGATGTCACACAGACGCCAAAAGCCTGAGATACAGGGGCAGGAACGCCAAAGAAAAACCAAGCACAAGGGGAAAAGCGTCCCAAAAGCCTTTGTCCCTTAATGACGAAAATAACTTTAGAGTGCAGTCTGAGAACAGTGGAGACATCTTCTTCTCACACTACACTCAGGGGAAATTGATAGGCTCAATCTCCTTAGGACCCAAATCCTAGGGACAAACACCGAAAGCCCAGATTCGGCCCACCAGGCCCCAAAGAACCCGAGACACACGGTTAGGGCACTTGAAGCTCATCCCAGTCATTGATCCTTCAACGGCCTAGATTGCCTAGTAGTTGGGTTTTCGCCCAACAGCTAACACGTGACGACATCAACCCGAATCCCGATGAGCAATAAATAGTCACTGATCACAACATTGATGGGGCAAGACATCATAATTAGACCCCACAAAATTCCCTAGGACGTACGCACTACAACTTATATGCCCTAAGCCCCCAAACGCCTTCGGGCAGCAACCCTCTAATACTTCTCTGTCTCCCACACACTCAATTCATACGCTTACCCCTTTTCATAATAGTTCTTCCTTACTATTTCTCATACGTTGTGCGAGGTACCACATGGAGCCGAGCTACAGCGGATCATTACCTATTCATCTCAACTCGATCCTTCCGGTCGAACCAACTTATTGGGCCACTCGATGCCAAAAGGCTAGAACAACATACAGTTGCTTGTTGCTATATGTTGCATCATGATCATAACATTGGCATATTTACCAAAGAAGTGCCATAGCGTTTATTAATGGTTATGTATCAGCCAAAAGAATGCGTTGATGTTATTTTGTTTTTGGCACCGTACAAACCAAATGACTATCATCTTGAATCAAGTTTGATCAAAGGTTAGTTGCAAGTATATATATTGGCAGTGTGGAGGCGAAAGAAGCGCATTGGATGAGCTCAACATGGGGGATATATTCCAACTTCCAGGATGATGGCACCCTGCAACTGCAAGCCATAAGTCAGAAGTGTGAAAAGGTTAGTTTCACAGATGCCAAAACACAAACGCTATCTTGGTGCTGTCCAATTTAGGCTTCAACAAGACTGTAGAAGTGATATTGGAGGCTGAGTGGCATTTCCAATCCAAGAGGAAAAGGGTTGAATTGAATGCAACTGTTGTTTCCTAAAAAGTAAGGCTTCTTCTATTCAGGCCAAGATTAAATGGAGTTTAGGTTATCTAAGCATATTGATCTTGTCAAATTTGCTTGTCTCTGGAAATACTTGTGCTTTGAATCCAAGATTATAACCTTCTACTCTTGTTGGTGTTGCATACATTGGAACCTGTCGCAGGATTATAGATTTTCGTTTGGTAGTCTCATCCTCAATTCTGAAAATTGCAACCTTGATCAATCGACCCACCAGATCACCATAAAAGTACACTAGAATCTGGTTGGCAGTTGACTAACTGGACTGGATATCATCATCATGCTGTATGCATCCAGATAACAATGTGAATCCAAATTATCATCCTAGTTTACATGCTCCATTCAAGTTTACAACAATCTAGTCTTTTAAAACATTTGTTATATCAATAACTGAGAGCTTAGTGGTTAATTGAGTAATTACTAATTACTTACTAATATTAGTTGCCTTTGTTCTTCCGGTTTTGTCTTCCATCCGAAAGAGAAGATATTCCCAGTTTCTAATTTCTATAAAATATTAATCTGCACAAAGTCTATACTCATAGTTATTAAATTTATATACCAATTAAATTATTGTATTGTATTGATGTGAAAAAGCACCCAAAGTAGTTATTAAATTTATATGTCACTTCTTTCTGAATTATTTCCATATTAGCATCGTCCTTCTCCGCTTGCCACTACCTACCTGCTCTCTCAAACAGCACTTCTCTCATCAAATGTTTGAGTTTGACTTATCAATTTTTTCTCTCTGGTCAATGAAATTTTAGATCTTTCAGATATAGAACCCCATTTCAATTCCGGCCTTGAATTTTCGCTTCAATGGCGAAAGACACGGTCTTGATCATGTTTGCGATGATGAGTTGGTTCCTCGTCGTCGATGGCGTAGGGTCGGTTGGTGAAATGGGTTACCGGATCCACACTTTGTTCTCCGTGGAGTGCCAGAACTATTTCGACTGGGAGACAGTGGGGCTAATGCACAGTTACAATAAGGCCCGGCAACCCGGTCCAATAACCCGACTTCTCAGCTGCACTGATGAAGAGAAAAAGAATTACAGAGGGATGCACTTGGCTCCAACTCTGCAAGTCCCTTCCATGAGTAGACATCCCAAGACTGGTGACTGGTGAGGAAACTTTATAATCACACAACTTGATTGCTTCATCTGATTTTATTATTAGTAACTTTTCTCTCCCATTATGGGAAGGAATCATTTTTAAGCTTCATCATTCTTGGTTTGCTAGAAGTTTGCCTTACTTGCTAAGTTAATAATGCGTTTATCTTTTGCATTTACAGGTACCCTGCAATTAATAAACCCGCTGGAGTTGTTCATTGGCTTGAACACAGCAAGGATGCTAAAAATGTGGATTGGGTTGTGATTCTAGATGCAGACATGATAATAAGAGGGCCGATTATACCTTGGGAACTTGGTGCAGAAAGAGGAAGACCTGTGGCTGCATATTATGGGTACATTCATACAACACTTACCTTTGAACAATTCTGTAGTTGGCTTAAATGCAAATTACTTGTCAATGATTTCCCTAAAGATTGGTGAAGGTACAATCGGCTATATATTCCTAATTGATTTGTGATTTCCCTAAAGATCTATTGTAGCATATTATGGTTACATTTATACACACTTACCTTCATTCAAAGTGTTCTCTTTTTGGCTTTAAGTTAATTGCGGCTCCTTTATGAACTTTCTTCCAGATACTTGGTTGGTTGTGATAATATATTGGCTAAAATCCACACAAAGAATCCTGAACTCTGCGACAAGGTCGGTGGGCTTTTAGCTATGCACATAGATGATCTCCGGGCATTAGCACCAATGTGGCTTGCAAAGACGGAAGAAGTACGTGCAGATAAGGATCACTGGGCTACAAATATTACTGGTGACATCTACGGTAAAGGATGGATTAGTGAGATGTATGGCTACTCATTTGGTGCAGCTGAAGTAAGTTTGAAGCTTGCTGCATTTGTTTCTCCTGTTCATTTAATTCATTCCCCGGGGACTATAATTCTTATGTTTCCATCATTTTGGTTTTGAAATGTTCCAGGTAGGACTTCGCCATAAAATAAATGACAACGTGATGATCTACCCTGGCTATATTCCACGTCCAGGTGTTGAGCCCATTCTGTTTCACTATGGCTTGCCATTTACTGTTGGGAATTGGTCTTTTAGTAAGTTACAGCATCATGAAGATGATATTGTTTATAGATGTGGCGAGCTCTTTCCTGAACCTCCATATCCGAGAGAGGTACATTTATCTAGAAAACTGAATAGTCTAGCAGGTTATTTGAAATGTTAACCTTGTTCTGTGACAGCTGTGCTTTGCAAAGCTCCTCGCTAATGAGTGAATATTCATCTAATGGGGGGAAACTTTGTGGCATTTACTCCGGACCAAAACTTCTTATGCTTCTTTCTAAACTGTTTAATTCTGGGATTTTGCAGGTCTATTATATGGAATCTGAGCCAAATAAGAGACGAGCCTTGCTTCTGAGTGTAGAGTGCATGAACACTTTGAATGAAGGACTCTTATTAAGGCACGCTGCAGAAGGATGCCCAAAGCCTAAATGGTCAAAATACTTGAGCTTTTTAAAGAGTAGAACTTTTGCTAATCTTACTCGTCCGAAAATTTCTGCAACTGGCGACTGGCAAACTAGGGACGCTGGTGAACAGAAGCATGTCATTAGTGAACCCAATAGACCACATCCAAAAATCCACACCGTTTTTTCTACAGAATGTACTCCTTACTTTGACTGGCAGACTGTTGGTCTTGTCCACAGTTTCCATCTTAGTGGCCAGCCTGGAAATATAACAAGACTTCTCAGCTGTACAGATCAAGACCTAAAGCAATACAAAGGCCACGATTTGGCTCCTACACATTATGTCCCATCGATGAGCCGGCATCCACTAACTGGTGACTGGTAGGTTGATTGTTTGGAAATAGATATGTTTAGCTCTTATACTAAGCATAATGTTATTGTGGTTTTATCCACATTCGCATTGATAAAATGAACTGTCATCTTTGTGTTTCTTGACAGGTATCCAGCAATCAATAAACCTGCTGGGGTCCTTCATTGGCTTAATCATGCAGATAACATTGATGCTGAATTTATTGTTATTCTTGATGCCGACATGATTTTGAGAGGTCCAATAACACCGTGGGAGTTCAATGCATCCCGTGGTCATCCTGTATCAACTCCTTACGAGTAAGACTCCTTACCTTGTCACTGAATCATGTCAGTTTAAGTCGAAGTGTGTCTGGCAAATGAATGTCTGGCTGCATTGTTTGAGAAAACCTTATATGCATCCCCTAACACATAATTAGGAAAATCTGTATTATAGGTACCTGATTGGCTGCGACAATGAGCTTGCAAAAATGCATACAAGCCATCCAGAATACTGTGACAAGGTTGGTGGGGTAATCGTCATGCATATAGATGATCTTAGGAAGTTTGCCATGTATTGGCTGCTCAAGACTGAAGAGGTCCGTTTTGACAAAGAGCATTACGCCACAAATCTCACTGGAGATATATATTCATCTGGCTGGATTAGTGAAATGTATGGTTACTCCTTTGGTGCAGCAGAGGTATATTTGTTTTTTATTAACTCTTATTGTTTACATTGTTTAGCAATGTATATTATCTTCAAATGTCTCAATATTGCTTCACATATGTGTTTCCTCAAACATATCAAATTATATTCTCGATTTCAGGAAGTTATTATGTTTCAAATTGTGGGTTTGAATTCTTTTGTGTTTTCTGAACTTGATCCTCCATTCTTTGCATGTGCAGCTGAAATTGCGGCATGTAGTGAGCCGGGAGATACTGATATATCCAGGATATGTTCCCGAAGTAGGTGTGAAGTACAGAGTTTTCCATTATGGATTAGAATTCAGCGTTGGAAATTGGAGCTTCGACAAGGCCAATTGGAGGGACAAAGATGTTGTGAACACATGCTGGGCTAAATTTCCAGACCCACCAGATCCTTCAACGCTTGACCGATCCAATGAGGACACTCTACAGAAGAACCTACTGAGCATAGAATGCGGGAAGAAGTTAAATGAAGCCTTAATGCTGCATCACAAGAAGAGGAAGTGTGGTGATCCCAGATTCCTGACCTCACCAAAGTTGAAAACTTTAAAATCAAGGAGATTGGGAAGGCTGAACAAAGTAAATGACAGTAGTGAGGGAGTAGTAGAGCATTATCGCAAGGTGGGGTCATCTCGAGCTGATGAAAATGAGGGTCATTTCCATTCTTTGAGGATATGGGTTGTTGCTCTATGGGCAATATCTGGGTTGGGATTTGTAGGAGTGATGAGAATGGTGTTTACAGGTCGTAAAAGTAAGGGAACTAAAGGTAAGGGCGGTAGGAGTAGAAAAAGACATCAGAGTCAAGATAGTTGGGCATGAATGAGCTTAAACTAGAACAGGAAGAAGAAGAAGGATTTTGATGTAAGCATGATGATAGGGAATAACGTAACAGCATGGCTAAGATACTGCAGCGGAAGAAATGGGATTTGATTATGAGGGAGTGTTGTTATGTTGTGTAGTTTTGAGCATCAATGTTCAGTACAAGGGCGGAAACTGTAACTGTAAGCAGGGAGCTGGGAAGAAACTGCTGCTGTAACGAATCCTATGATGAAAGAGTTGAGACTGGAATCTCTAATCTAATGGTGCTCTGACTACTATTATTAGATCAGAGAAGAAAAAAGGAGAGCAATCCAAGAGGCATCCTGAAGATATTTATTATTTGTATTGAATGGTAAGTAGAATATTTTGTATTTAATCAAACATAGTGTAGCATATTCAAATGAAATGTTGGAGTGATTTAGCTCAATTTTGTCGCTTTGAATGAGCCAGAATAATACGCCACTATGTATTACTTCGTGTGATTAACTGGTAATACGTTTGGGGCAAAAGATCCGGCTGGATACTTTCGGGATTTAACAAAGTCTAACCTAATCAAATCCTCTGCCCCTCTCTCTCATCTCGGGATTCATCCTCCGACGCCGCTTCGTCTTCACATCCGGCCGTCTCCGCCTCGTCGGAGCTCCACCTCTCCTCTGGCCGCCTCCTCCTCGTCACCTCTGCCGTCTCCTCCCCATCACGTCCGCCGTCTCCTCCCCATCACGTCTTCTCCTCTTCCGCCACCGACCACTTCTCCCAACCTCAATCCGAACCAGAGATATTTCTCCCAACCTCAATCGGAACCAGAGCCACTTCTCCAGCCTCAGTCCGAACGAGTTCCTCCCTCGTCGAGCCTCCGCCGATTCTTGATGGAGATCCTACCAGCGTCTCCGTCTTCTCCGACGAATTCCAGATGCGAGCTCGGCCGAGTCAGATCCAGCTGCAACCAATCCCTCGAGAACCATCTCCCTTGCGTCGTATGCGTCACGGCCTTGTCGGACAGTCTCCACTTCACTTGAACTTCAATCGGAAGTAGTATCCAAATTGTCCGGCCGGCGTGGTTGACAGTGGAAGACGAAGCAGCTGATGAAGATGATGGGCCATTGGTTAGTAATTACTAACAATTAAAATTTTAATCACTGTAATCTAAGTTATAGATAATTTAATTGTATAGTATTAAAACCTACAATTTTAGTCACTATTTTTTATATTGTTGGCATTATTAGAATAATCTTTCAACTATATAAATTGGTTGTCGAACAATGTGTTAATAGTTTGTATAATTAGTTAACAAGTTTTGGTTAACTAGTTATCATCTTACAAAAAATGTTAACCAGTTATCTTAGTCATGATGTTAACTAGTTAACTCGATTGGTTAACTAGTTATCATCTTAAAAAAATGTTGATAACAAGTTATCACCTAAAAATGTTAACTAGTTAACTAGGTAAAAATAGCATAACTAGTTAGATAACTTGTTAACAAAAAATCTCGTTAAAATTTTGATTATATGATTACTCGTTAACTAGTTATTAGGTTAAAATCTGTTAACAAGTTATCAAACAAAAAACGATGTTAACTAGTTATCAGTTTAAAATCATGTTAACTAGTTATTAGTTAAAAAAAACATTGTTAACTAGTTAACAGTAAAAAAAAGGTGTTAACTAGTTATTAGTTAAAAAAAACACTTTTAACTAGTTAACAGTAAAAAAAAGTGTTAACTAGTTATCTAAATCATAATATTAACTAGTTAACTTGATTAGTTAAATAGTTACTAATAAAATAATTAGTTAACATTAAAATAACATGTTAACTAGTTAACTAATATTGATAACAAGTTATCACCTAAATCTGTTAACAAAAAATCTCGTTAAAATTTTGATTATTTGATTATTCGTTAACTAGTTAACAAGTTATCAAACAAAAAACACTGTTAACTAGTTATCATTAAAAAATATGGTTAACAGCAAAAAAAAGTATTAACAAGTTTTTTTGAAAAGAAAAAAAAAAATTGGAAGAAAAAAAAAACTCGCTGGAGACGGCGGCCGGTCGCCGGAGATTCAGTTGCTAGTCCCCTGAAAATATTAATTAATTTATTTAAATATAATAATTAAATTATGTGTGTAATGTCCTAAATACCCCTAACAATCTAGACCATTGGATTGGTCAAAGAGTCAAGCGATGATCTAATGGCTGAGAAAAGGTTGGAAGACTTCCAACCCTTGAAAAGGGTTGGAGCCTGATTGAAGCCAACGTTTGGGTTAATTTTTAAAAGGGAAATAGAGCTTTGGCCCCTCTACTTTTCCAACTTAATAGATAGTCCCTACACTAAAAATCGCTCTTTTAACCCCCTCCTATTTTGCCTTTTGGGTCCTTCAGTTTCAATTTTCAGCTTCATGACATTAATTGGTGCGCATTTAGTACACTACGTTGGCTCCATTTTTTTTGGTGAAAGTGTAAGGCAGCCTTACGTAGTATTAATAATCAAACGTGGAGTACAAGAACCAACAATGTCAAACCTCAACCAGTACTGAAGGGAAACATCCGGAAACTCAACTTGTCCCGGTATCCTTTTGATCTTTTTGTTGTTTTTGTTTTGTAGATTCTTGGATAGCTACTTCGCTCTACTCCGGACGCTCCGTGTTCATCCCCTACATCGACCATCTCGTTCCAGGTTCTTCGATAATCTCTCTACTCTAGTTTTGTACTGTGAGGACACATAATCGTTTAAGTGTGGGGTATTAGGGTGTTAGAATTTGCATGATCTTGTTTGATTTTCCGTGATTCTGTGGTTCATTTTTGAATTTCTCTAGCATAGAATTGCTTAGTTCTTGACTTTTGATGTTAAATTGACTTCAATTTTTCACAATGACGTCTAGACTGTTCCACTTAGAACCTGTAACCAGCGTACCGGAACTGATATTAAATGAGTCTACGTCATAAATCACTCTTGTAGTTGAAACTTGATTTAATTGAATTATTTGGTTTTTTAATAACAATGCTCGATAACACCGTTCTATGATGATAAATGCTAGCTTCTCCCCAATGTTTTTAACTCCATATTTGTTCACCTGTGATTGTGGCTTGAGATTAGACGGAAATCCAATTCGAAATCTTGTGTAAAAAGTTATAACTAGGATCAAGTGGCTAAATTGTTAAATCAATTAATTGAGTTGTTCAAATTATTGTTAAGTTCTTTGAGTGCTGAAATCAAAGCTAGGCAAGCCCGACACCTAAGTGAAGTGTTCGGGTTGAGCACTAGCATAGACACAAATATTGTGAGCTAGGCAGGTCCAACACCTAAGTGAAGTGTTCGGTATCGAGCACTAGTATGTAGTAAATAAACGGAGGTAGATCAAACTTGAAATTATTTTTAAATCGGTCCTAGCTAGAACATGTAACGTACATATATAGAAACAGATGAAGTCGAGTCGATATCTACGTCACTTTTCCTACCTCCACTTCCACATCATGGTTAGAGCTTAATCCTTTTGATTAGAATTGGTGTTATCATAGTCGAGTAATCATGATTAACTGTTTTGCCAAGAAACGTGTTTTGTTTAAACTACTACTCGAAGTGTGCAGAAAATAGTGAGATCAAAACTTGTTTGGTTGATGTTCTTGCATGTGTAGGTCACTTTTTCTACGTGGAACAGTCTAAACCAAATCGTTAAGAATTGAATCTCAATTTAATCTATCTCGTCATTTGTGAACTTGAGTGTGTTCTAATTCAGTTTTCTTGAGGACAAACAAAAGCTTAAGTGTGGGGTACTGATGACACTCGATTTGATGTGATAATTAGCCTCATTTAAGCGACATTTCCTTGCTTGAAACACGGTTTTAGGGGTAGATTAACGTATATTCACTCAATTGATCCATTTCCCACCGATTTGGGGGTCGTTTTCCGCGTAGGAATTGGGTCAGGATTTCTGCCGAATTCCTGCTTGATCCAATTCCCTTGTTTTCCGAGCAAAACAGGGTACACAAAACCGGCGGATTTCAAATATGGGCAGGATTTCAAATGAGCTCCGGCTGGGTTTTCAAAACCTTTTGAAAAGGGAAGGAGATGACAGGTTTTCTATTTTTTCCCTTGATTTTTTCAACAATACCCATTTATGTTCTATTTTCTAACTTGAGAGAACAACTTTTTGGTTCATTCTTTTTAAGGAAAAAACTTCTATAATATTTTAATAGCTGAGATGGATTAATATTGAATCACCATTGGTCATGAGATGCAGCTCATATAATTTTTTTATGAAGCTAAGGTGCCATATTATTCCACTTTCTTCGAATGTTTGAATAATTTTGATTATTTGAATATTCATGTTTGATCGACATAATTATTTTTTTTAATAATGGTGAGCTCGAATTTTATGAGTATGTTGGTAAAAAATAGCATAAATGAGATGCAAAAAAAAAAGTAGGAGTTGTTCGGATTGATAGGAAGGGTAGTTCAGTTATGTTAGGTGGTCCTTGGTTTGAAATCCACATAGTAATGGTATAATGGAAAACAAGGAATTAAAATCCGGAAGGAATTAGGGTCTTCCCCAGCAATCGAATCCCTTCCAGATTTTAATTCCACTGCAATTCACTTCCGTGCGGAAAACGACCCCTTGGTTACTTTTGCCCTTTTTGGGTCTATTTGATGTGTTTTCTAGTGTCTCATAGAGTACACAGGTTTTTACCGTCAAATACGTAGCATCGGACGTGTTCAAGACCTCGAGAAGTAAACCAAAATCTAACCAGAAGTCAAACCAATCAAGATAGAAAGATCTCCTGCCCAGCACTATAGCTCTCGCCGAGAAGTATGAAGTTCTCGGCGAGAAGATCTCAAGGAATCAACATAAGAAGTGTTGTCGAAGTCAGCAGCCATTTGAACTGAAGTTTTCGCCGAGAACTTCATAGTTCTCGCCGAGAACTATTGAAGAAAACCAAGCAGAATGTTCGTTGAAGATACAGGAGGGATTTTAACTGAAGTTCTTGGCGAGAACTTTCATAGTTCTCGCCGAGAAGTCTGCCTTTTTCCGCGACAGAGAAGGCAAACCCTAAACCTATTTAAAGAAGCAGCAGCGGCGGCACATAAGATTTAATAACCACTAGTCGTCAGACACACACATATTCTGGGGAACATAGATCCAGACTTAGAGAGAAATAGATAGAGTTTAGAGAGCGTCTTCGGAGTTCTTGGAGAGATCCTGACACCATCCTTCCACCTCGGAGCGCTCGGAGCTAAGATTGGAGATCACCGGAGATCGAAGCTTTACAGGAGTCGCCAGTCGCCATAATTAGGTTTTTCAGTTTCTATATGTTATTCCTTTGCACTCCTACGTTGTCTTTGATTCTCTTGTATCAAATATGAGTAGCTGAAATCGTAGAGCTTAGATTAGATGAACCCTAAGTGACCCGGGGCTTTAAAGCGGTCACGGATCGGCGATAATTAGATTCAAATTCAGATAGTTTCTCTTGCATGGTTGTTTTGTACTTCATTGTTTCCTGCGTTTCTTGTCTAGTTGACGCCTATATTAGATTCGTTGTTTATGTTTCTTTTCTGGTTGATCACCGAGGTTAGGTTTGTGTTAGGTAAGGTTAGTCACCAGATAGCCTCCTTACTTTAGAACATTAAAACTTGTCTTTCTTGATCATCTAGTTTAGTCTCTTGTTAAGATAAGGATAGAACGAACGTTCGCCTTACTTTAGAACATCAATTCAATCAATTAACCTATTCATTGGAGTGTGTCTTTCGTAGGAACCAATTAGGGTTAATCCACTGCTAGAGTAACTCATTAATCACTAGTAATCGCGCCAGTTAGTTTTCTGTTGCAGAAGTGAACACACGGACGGTTAATTAATCTTGGTAGTTAGATAGGATAGAGCGAACGTTCGCCAGTCTTAAACCTAAGGGTCAGGAGTTATGGTGGTGTCTGAGAACTGAATGAATTAGGATTGAAAACCGTTGGTCTTGTGATTGTCAACGTTCTGGTGATCTTAGGGGATTCGAGTCTAGCTCGTCTATCTTCTCCTTAGTCAAAACCTTTAATCTTTCTGTCTTTTAATTTCCTTTGTTTATTAGATTAGAAGTCGTGGAACTCACACCACGCACAACTTGTTTAAACCTGAGTAATCTGCCAACTTGTTTGAGTAGTCAATTGGAAGAAACCTCGAGAGATTCGATCTATCTTACTTTGTGTAAGCTAGTTATTTGACGACAACGTGAAAACGCGTTCATGAACAACTTATACAAATATCAATACAAATTGTATATAGTTTATACAAGCCGCTAACAAACTGTACGACTAGCCATCGTAAAAATTGTGAGAAAAAATATATTTTTTCTTCAGAAACATGGATCTAATTACGATGATCACGTGAGTATAAAAATTTGCGTCAACAGAGTCGAGAAATTTTTTTGTGATAAAAACGAGAGAAATGAAACAACTAAGATCTAAGTGAAGGGATTAATTAGGTTGCATTGGATGCAACAAAATCGATCCATTGTCACGGGAACTCTACTTAGGAGAGAGTAACTGATTGTATTAAACCTGCAGCATTTAAAACTAAGAACATAATTTATGCAAATTATTAATTAAATAGGTTGAATTCCGTAATTCATACTAAAATATCCAAGGAAAATTCAAAACCCAAGACTGAATTTTTTGTCTGACAGATTCAACTACTTGGCAATGATGTGTTCTAGGGGTGGCAGTTCGGTTCTTTCTACAAGGGCTTTTGGACATTTCCTAGGCTCTGATACCAAACGAATACTGCGTTAATACAAAACAATTTTCCTATTTGACAATTTCTTATTCCTGTTTGTTTGAACAATTTTAATTTCATTTCTTCCTTTCTAATTACTTTTGTTCTAGGGATCCTAATTACCTACTCTTGAAGGCATCTAAAATCTATTACCTATTTTAGAGGGAACTAATTTCATTATTGTTATACATACGGCTATCATAAAATATATTATTATTGTTGTGTTTACTGTTTTTATATCATGGTTTCCGTAAATTATTTCTTTGCTAAGGCCTATTTTATGGGTTTGGTACTTAACCTTTTTCTTATTTTTCCTTCGATCTCGTTTTATTTTCCTAACACTACGATATGGTCTTCTACTCATTCTTTTATTCTAATGGGTTTTCACTATATAGACCTATAGCATTTTTCTCGATTAATTCGATCAGATCTATCATTAATTGATCTTCTCGGATATATTGAATTTTTGTTTCTGGCATCTCTCTTAATTCTCTATTTTCGTTATTCATGTAATCTTTGTATTCTAAAAGTTCTTTCTTAATATCTTTCCAGGATTCTGGGTTTCTACTTATTCTTGCGTCTATTTTAATTATGAGTCTATCAAAGTAATAGATTATTTTATTTAAATCATTATCCATTCTTATATTCTATTACTTAAATCAGTAATCATTTGTTTTAATGTTTCTATTTCACTATTATTCTGATTTTGATGGATTATCGTAATATTTTTTATATCTTCTTCTTCTTGATCTTGGTTGTTTAATTCATTTGATTGAAGATTTTCCGATTGGGTTAATCTTTTTATTTTATTTTCTTTAATTCTTCTAGGGTCTTGCCGTATAGATCGCCTATTTGGTTCGGCCTTTACTACTTTTAGTGGTGCTTCTAAATGGGTTATTGGTTTAAATAAGTCTTCAATAGTGATAACATCCTTGTCTTTGAATGTTAAGCTATGATGACTGTTTGTTAAAACATAGTTTATTTGATATGTTACCGAGAATGGTTTGCTATTTTCTTTCATTAAATCATCTCTTTTTAATTCATATTTTATAATTATCGATGAATCTAAGTTTTCATCTGTTAAGCTTAGTCCTTGTTGTAAATTTATGTCAAATTTTATTATGCCGCAATTTAGGTTTCCTGATCCTTTAGCTATGATACTTTCGTCTTGATCTAAAATTCTATCGTCTCTTATTTCTAGTTCTATGAGAGCGTTAATTCCTAACTTCATAGTAGACTTAATTATGATTTGGATAGTGCTAATATGTATGTATGCAATTTTAGCTTGATCTTCCGTTTTTACCTTACTTAATTTTTTCATGATTTGTTCTTTGTTGATAATTTGTACTAAGAAATTTCCATTTGTTTGGTTGTACGGGATTGCTTCATACCCTCCTTATATAGGCGGAGGTTGGACGTTTAAAACGTCATTGATTACATCACAAAAGAAAATGACAAAAATATAAAGATTACATTATTGCTCGACTTTTTATAGCGGGAGTCGGCCAACCCTTTTTTGCCCTCTATTTCATCTTTTCTTCAATAATAATAGAACTTCAATAATGGAACTCCATTATTTTCCAGATGATGTTGATGTTGCTGCTGCTGTCGATGCCTTTCTTGGTGCTCCATTATCTTATACTTCTCCACACCACTCACAAAAGTGGTCTTCATAGCTTATCAATAATTTACATAATTGTTTTTTCATTGGTTCTGGTAATACTGTGAGGTTTCCACTTATTTCAGTGAAATCCTTAGTCATCCTGTTGATAGCTTCTATTTCTTCAGCAACTAATTTGTTCTTTGACCTGCTGATGATGATAACATCAAAAGTACTGTAATTAACTTTTGTTTGACTCTCTGGTTCTATGTTGGTCAATGCTCTGCAAACTGCGAATAATCCTTTTGCCAGATGGTCCGGTCTTCGTTCATAGTCTTTGAGATTATCCCTGCTTGGATAATCATTATTTGAAACTCCCATGAGGATTACTGCCTTTGTTCCTAGTAATAATCTTCCTTCTTCGTTAAAAATTGGATGGCTGCTCGTGTATTTTAGGAAGATCTCTCTTCCTTTGGCAAATGATTCCAGATATCTTCGGATTATAAGTTCCATCTTCTGAGGAAAATATTTAAATACCTTTGTGGTTGTTGTATAGATAGTGTCTATTAGACCATACTGATGTAGGTCAAATAGTAATTCTGGTGTTGCTTCATATGTTACTACGGCTTTCGGTCCTCCTCGATTGACAGGAAAAAATCCCATCATCGTATTTTGCTCCAATTTTTCTTCATAATTTATTATCATGTTCCAATGGTCTATGAACCCTTGGAATGTTGGTTTCCTTGATTCTTCTCTTTCTTGGGTTGTTGGAATACTTCTGATGCTTGGAATTTTCATCACCATCCTTTGCTGTATTTGCTGTCCTGATGGTTCTTTTAAGGCCATTGCCTTATATGCTTGTTGGAATGCTCATTCTGCTTCTTCCTTTGTTTTGTAGGATTGATGTTGGATCGGCTTCCCTATAATGTGCTGGGATGCGATTGCCCAATTGTTGTATATTCCTCTGAATGGTCCGTTAAAAATAACGTACCACTTATTGCTTTTTCTTTCATCCTCTTCATATTTTTCTTTTCCCTTTTCTTTTTCTTCTTGTTCCACCATGTCTGCCCATCTAGTAATTCTGTTGCTTGATGTTGGGGCTTGTTGTTGTTGCTGAATTTCCTCAGGGTTTTTCTTTAGCTGGTTTTGCAGGATGTTGATGGTATTTTTTTGCTCTTCTACCTCCCCCCTGCAGAGAAGGACTTGTGCTTCGAGTGCCTGTTGCTTTTCTTCTTTCTGCATCAGCTGGTTCATCAATGATTTGATTATTCCCTCCATTCTCTTGTCAGTGTATCCGTGAACGGATTGTTGCTTGATTTGATGTATTTCAAGTAGGGATTGTAATAGTGGAGTTGTTGTTGCCACCGAATTAATCGTCCTTTGTTGTAAGTCTGCTTGTAGTTTGTACCTACAAAAACCTGTTACATATTTAGAATCGGTTTGAAGCTCAAACCTTGTTGATAATAATTCTAGTTTCCATTTTTTCAATGTTCTGAGACAAGCTAGTGTCTCTAATTCATGTATTGGATAATTCTGTTCAGTAGTATTAAATGTTCCAGAAATATATTTACATAATTTCTTGGAATATTTATCACTATTGAACGGAACTGATGATACTCGAGAATCCGAAGATTCAATATTTCTGTCTGAAGACTGATAATCTTTAGGCTTTTCGCCAGAGATATTAACCTCATTTTTTCCAATAATATTACCAAAATTGTCCATTTGTAATAATTCCTTGTCATTTTGTATGGCCAGCATGCATCCAGCCCACGTATCTTTAGATGCATCTGTCTGAATTATCAAAAAGTCTTTTTCACATGGATTATATAATTTTGGTAAATGTTGACATTTTTCTTTCATTAGTAAAACTATTTTTGTATCTTGATCATTCCATGACCAAGGTGTTTTTTCAGAAATCTTTTTCTGTAAATGCTTTCTTTCTTTTGCAAGATCCTTAAGAAATCCTTGTTCACTTATATAATTTAAACATCCAAGAAAACGTTGAATTTGTTTTCTATTTTCAAGTTGATTAGGAAATTTGTCAATCTTTTCCTTGGTATTAGGAGATAATTCAATTTCTCCGAAATTGTTTATTTTCATTCCGAGATATTCAATTTCTTCTTGAATGAGTTTTGATTTCTTTTTTGAAATAATTAAACCTTTTTCCTTAATTCGATTTAAAACTGTTAAAAGTTTTTCACAATGGTCTTCCTTAGTTTGATTAGTAAAAACAATTATATCATCAATATAAGCAAGACAAAAGTCTTGTAATCCTTCTAGATTGTGATCCATAAAACGTTGATAAATTGCTGGTGCTTGTTTTAATCCAAAAGGTAAAACATTCCATTCACAATGTTTTTGTGGTGGACTTGAAAAAGCCGTTAGAGGTTTAGTGTTTTCATGTAATCTCAATTGCCAATATCATGATTTAGCATCTAAACTACTAAACCATGTTTTTCCTTTAAGTCTTTCTAAGATATAATCCTTTCGTGGTAACTTATAACTATCTCCAATAGTATTTTCATTCAGTTTTTATAATTAATGACCATATGTCTTTTTCCTCTTTTTATTTCATTATTATTTTCTACATAAAATGCAGGTGCACTATGTGGACTTTTACTTTCTCTAATAATTCCTTTTTCTAAAAGCTCTTTGCATTCATTCTGAAATTCTTCTACATCTCTCTGAGTATATTGAATTTTATTAGGTACATTAACTTCTATTGTTGGATCTTTTAATTTTATTTCTATTAATTCGATATTTTTATTTTTCTCTATGTCTAGAGGGTGTTCACTACATACTTCATCTAGGGTTTCTTCGACGACTCCATAACTGATCTGAATATATTCAAGTCTATTTTTTATATTTTGTAAAACAATTTTTAAAGCTTCATTTTTTGTTATTATCTTTGTTGTAATCATCCTAGACTCCTGATTTCTCATTCTTGGGGCTTTTAAACTAATACTTTTTATCCTTTGAATAAAAGGTTGATATAGTTTAAGAAAATTGTTTCCTATGATTAGATCTAATCCTGAATCATGCTGGTATATAGTTTTTGCAGTAAAAGTGTACTGTTCTATAATAATAGGAACATAGGTTTTTGCATACCATATTTCGTGTATCGATTTATCCGCAACTATGATTTTTAAAGGTTTTTCTAATTTCTCCCAATTTTTAATAGTTGTTCTTTTAGCAAAACAGAGGGTTGCCCCTGTATCAATGTATGCTAAGTAATTTCTATTTTCTATTGTTATTTTTATAAATGTTGCATTTGGATTTCCCTTAGACAAAGTTCTATTCGGACTCATCCGAAGATGATTCTGAATAAAACTCGACTATCTCAATGTCTGATAGTTCACAGTCTGAATCTTCTATTGGTTCGAAACCATAATCATAAGCTAATCTTAATACTTCTTATTTTTTTATCTTTTTTATTTTTCTTTGGACATTTATTGGCATAATGCCCTTCTTCATTACATAACCAACACCGACAATTGGTTTTTCCCTTTGGACAATATTCCGTCTGTTTGCTTTTTTGTTTATATTGTTTTCTATTTCTAAAGTATCTATTAGGTTTTCTATATTGATTCCTTTTGTATTCCTTATAAAGTATTTTCTTAATTTTTCTATATTTTTTATGCTTTCTTTTATAATATTTTATTTTATTTTCATCCTCACATCCATATTTTCCTACCTTATCTATACTTTGTTCGAAGCATAATTTTATTCTAGCCTGTTGTTTCAGTTTTTCTTTGTTACATGCCTGCTTATGCCATTCTTGAAGAATTAAAATTCTTCCTCCTAGCGTATTAGGGATACTTTCTTTTCTTAATTCTTCTTCGAAAGTTGATTCTACCTTAGATGCTACTATGGGTGGTAATTTTGCATATTAGTTTATCTAGATCTTTCCTAGCAGGTTCTATAACCTGATAGTAATATTTTCTGAATTCACATATAAAGGATTCTAAGTAACACATATTACATATTCTAAGGTTAGTTAGATGCCATATTGCTTGTTGGCTTAGCATTGTATTTTGTTTTGTTTCTTGAGGAAATCTTCCTAGGAATTCATGGGTTATAATTTGAATAATTTTTTCAAATGTTTCTAGGGCGTTATCTCCATATATAAGAGTTTTACTAGGAATATCCATAGTGTTTAAGTAATGATAAACTATGACGGTTGTTTTATAAATTATAAAGTTAAATATTCCTGCTGGTGCTAGATTTTTTAGATCTTTGTTAGTTTGAATTAATATTCCTATTCTATTTTTCCAATCTTCCATATCTCTTAGTGGATCAGTACTACAATCTAAATATAATACATCAGGATTATTGTTATTTGAATATTTTGGTATATATGATTGGGGTATTTTGTTCCATCCTCCATTTTTACGAGGGGTGTACGAGTTTTTATATAAATATTCGTCAAAAGAGATTTGTCCATCTGAATAGTTATTAAAATCACGTTTCCTAGAGCTTTCGGGTTTCTCAGTTTTTACATAATTTGGTATATATGATTGGGGTATTTTGTTTTTACATAACAAAATACCCAATCATATATACCAAAATATTCAAATAACAATAATCCTGATGTATTAGATTTAGATTGTAGTACTGATCCACTAAGAGATATGGAAGATTGGAAAAATAGAATAGGAATATTAATTCAAACTAACGAAGATCTAAAAAATCTAGCACCAGCAGAAATATTTAACTTTATAATTTATAAAACAACTGGCATAGTTTATCATTACTTAAACACTATGGATATTCCTAGTAAAACTATTATATATGGAGATAACGCCCTAGAAACATTTGAAAAAATTATACAAATTATAACCCATGAATTCCTAGGAAGATTTCCTCAAGAAACAAAACAAAATACAACGCTAAGCCAACAAGCAATATGGCATCTAACTAACCTTAGAATATGTAATATGTGTTACTTAGAATCCTTTATATGTGAATTCAGAAAATATTACTATCAGGTTATAGAACCTGCTAGGAAAGATCTAGATAAACTAATATATGCAAAATTACCACCCATAGTAGCATCTAAGGTAGAATCAACTTTCGAAGAAGAATTAAGAAAAGAAAGTATCCCTAATACGCTAGGAGGAAGAATTTTAATTCTTCAAGAATGGCATAAGCAGGCATGTAACAAAGAAAAACTGAAAAAACATGCTAGAATAAAATTATGCTGTGAACAAAGTATAGATAAGGTAGGAAAATATGGATGTGAGGATGAAAATAAAATAAAATATTATAAAAGAAAGCATAAAAAATATAGAAAAATTAGGAAAATACCTTATAAGGAATACAAAAGGAATCAATATAGAAAACCTAATAGATACTTTAGAAATAGAAAACAATATAAACAAAAAAGCAAACAGACGGAATATTGTCCAAAGGGAAAAACCAATTGTCGGTGTTGGTTATGTAATGAAGAAGGGCATTATGCCAATAAATGCCCAAAGAAAAATAAAAATGATAAAAAACAAGAAGTATTAAGATTAGCTTATGATTATGGTTTCGAACCAATAGAGGATTCAGACCGTGAACTATCAGACATTGAGATAGTCGAGTTTTATTCAGAATCATCTTCGGATGAGTCCGAATAGAACTTTGTCTAAGGGAAATCCAAATGCAACATTTATAAAAATAACAATAGAAAATAGAAATTACTTAGCATACATTGATACAGGGGCAACCCTCTATTTTGCTAAAAGAACAACTATTAAAAATTGGGAGAAATTAGAAAAACCTTTAAAAATCATAGTTGCGGATAAATCGATACACGAAATATGGTATGCAAAAACCTATGTTCCTATTATTATAGAACAGTACACTTTTACTGCAAAAACTATATACCAGCATGATTCAGGATTAGATCTAATCATAGGAAACAATTTTCTTAAACTATATCAACCTTTTATTCAAAGGATAAAAAGTATTAGTTTAAAAGCCCCAAGAATGAGAAATCAGGAGTCTAGGATGATTACAACAAAGATAATAACAAAAAATGAAGCTTTAAAAATTATTTTACAAAATATAAAAAATAGACTTGAATATATTTAGATAAGTTATGGAGTCGTCGAAGAAACCCTAGATGAAGTATGTAGTGAACACCCTCTAGACATAGAGAAAAAAAAACATCGAATTAATAGAAATAAAATTAAAAGATCCAACAATAGAAGTTAATGTACCTAATAAAATTCAATATACTCAGAGAGATGTAGAAGAATTTCAGAATGAATGCAAAGAGCTTTTAGAAAAAGGAATTATTAGAGAAAGTAAAAGTCCACATAGTGCACCTGCATTTTATATAGAAAATAATAATGAAATAAAAAGAGGAAAAAGACGTATGACCATTAATTATAAAAAACTGAATGAAAATACTATTGGAGATAGTTATAAGTTACCACGAAAGGATTATATCTTAGAAAGACTTAAAGGAAAAACATGGTTTAGTAGTTTAGATGCTAAATCAGGATATTGGCAATTGAGAGTACATGAAAACACTAAACCTCTAACGGCTTTTTCAAGTCCACCACAAAAACATTATGAATGGAATGTTTTACCTTTTGGATTAAAACAAGCACCAGCAATTTATCAACGTTTTATGGATCACAATCTAGAAGGATTACAAGACTTTTGTCTTGCTTATATTGATGATATAATTGTTTTTACTAATCAAACCAAGGAAGACCATTGTGAAAAACGTTTAACAGTTTTAAATCGAATTAAGGAAAAAGGTTTAATTATTTCAAAAAAGAAATCAAAACTCATTCAAGAAGAAATTGAATATCTCGGAATGAAAATAAACAATTTTGGAGAAATTGAATTATCTCCTAATACCAAGGAAAAGATTAACAAATTTCCTAATCAACTTGAAAACAGAAAACAAATTCAACGTTTTCTTGGATGTTTAAATTATATAAGTGAACAAGGATTTCTTAAGGATCTTGCAAAAGAAAGAAAGCATTTACAGAAAAAGATTTCTGAAAAAACACCTTGGTCATGGAATGATCAAGATACAAAAATAGTTTTACTAATGAAAGAAAAATGTCAACATTTACCAAAATTATATAATCCATGTGAAAAAGACTTTTTGATAATTCAGACAGATGCATCTAAAGATACGTGGGCTGGATGCATGCTGGCCATACAAAATGGCAAGGAATTATTACAAATGGACAATTTTGGTAATATTATTGGAAAAAATGAGGTTAATATCTCTGGCGAAAAGCCTAAAGATTATCAGTCTTCAGACAAAAATATTGAATCTTCGGATTCTCGAGTATCATCAGTTCCGTTCAATAGTGATAAATATTCCAAGAAATTATGTAAATATATTTTTGGAACATTTAATACTACTGAACAGAATTATCCAATACATGAATTAGAGACACTAGCTTGTCTCAGAACATTGAAAAAATGGAAACTAGAATTATTATCAACAAGGTTTGAGCTTCAAACCGATTCTAAATATGTAACAGGTTTTTGGAGGTACAAACTACAAGCAGACTTACAACAAAGGACGATTAATTCGGTGGCAACAACAACTCCACTATTACAATCCCTACTTGAAATACATCAAATCAAGAAACAATCCGTTCACGGATACACTGACAAGAGAATGGAGGGAATAATCAAATCATTGATGAACCAACTGATGCAGAAAGAAGAAAAGCAACAGGCACTCGAAGCACAAGTCCTTCTCTGCAGGGGGAGGTAGAAGAGCTAAAAAATACCATCAACATCCTGCAAAACCAGCTAAAGAAAAACCCTGAGGAAATTCAGCAACAACAACAAGCCCCAGCATCAAGCAACAGAACTACTAGATGGGCAGACATGGTGGAACAAGAAGAAAAAGAAAAGGGAAAAGAAAAATATGAAGAGGATGAAAGAAAAAGCAATAAGTGGTACGTTATTTTTAACGGACCATTCAGAGGAATATACAACAATTGGGCAATCGCATCCCAGCACATTATAGGGAAGCCGGTCCAACATCAATCCTACAAAACAAAGGAAGAAGCAGAACGAGCATTCCAACAAGCATATAAGGCAATGACCTTAAAAGAACCATCAGGACAGCAAATACAACAAAGGATGGTGATGAAAATTCCAAGCATCAGAAGTATTCCAACAACCCAAGAAAGAGAAGAATCAAGGAAACCAACATTCCAAGGGTTCATAGACCATTGGAACATGATAATAAATTATGAAGAAAAATTGGAGCAAAATACGATGATGGGATTTTTTCCTGTCAATCGAGGAGGACCGAAAGCCGTAGTAACAGATGAAGCAACACCAGAATTATTATTCGACCTACATCAGTATGGTCTAATAGACACTATCTATACAACAACCACAAAGGTATTTAAATATTTTCCTCAGAAGATGGAACTTATAATCCGAAGATATCTGGAATCATTTGCCAAAGGAAGAGAGATCTTCCTAAAATATACACGAGCAACCATCCAATTTTTAACGAAGAAGGAAGATTATTACTAGGAACAAAGGCAGTAATCCTCATGGGAGTTTCAAATAATGATTATCCAAGCAGGGATAATCTCAAAGACTATGAACGAAGACCGGACCATCTGGCAAAAGGATTATTCGCAGTTTGCAGAGCATTGACCAACATAGAACCAGAGAGTCAAACAAAAGTTAATTACAGTAGTTTTGATGTTATCATCATCAGCAGGTCAAAGAACAAATTAGTTGCTGAAGAAATAGAAGCTATCAACAGGATGACTAAGGATTTCACTGAAATAAGTGGAAACCTCACAGTATTACCAGAACCAATGAAAAAACAATTATGTAAATTATTGATAAGCTATGAAGACCACTTTTGTGAGTGGTGTGGAGAAGTATAAGATAATGGAGCACCAAGAAAGGCATCGACAGCAGCAGCAACATCAACATCATCTGGAAAATAATGGAGTTCCATTATTGAAGTTCTATTATTATTGAAGCAAAGATGAAATAGAGGACAAAAAGGGTTGGCCGACTCCCGCTATAAAAAGTCGAGTAATAATGTAATCTTTATATTTTCGTCGTTTTCTTTTGTGATGTAATCAATGACGTTTTAAACGTCCAACCTCCGCCTATATAAGGAGGGTATGAAGCATAAATAAAATCAGAGTGAGATATATCAAGAACACTGAGTTTCTTTTCTCCTCTCGTTTGGCTTGAACTCTTGAAGTTTTGGAGGCCAGAGTAAGATTGGAACTTACGTTCCTGGAATCTTACAAATCATCATACATACTACCAAAACATACAAGATCACCAACCATACCCATTAAACCAACCACTAAAAAGTTACGGACAACTGCATCATCAAACGAAGGAAAGATTCAAGGACAGTCAACCAAAGAGCCAGTCAGGTATACCGTTTCTCAAACATTAAAATTTCTTTTTAAAATGACAGAAAATAATGATAGCATGTTTGATTATTTACAAAAAAAAGAGGAAGATAATTACTTCTTGGATGGACTAATAGATGTAAAAAGGATTAAGGAAAGAACAAACTTTACATTATCAGAAACACAAAATTTTGTAACAAAATCCTTTTTATCAAAACTCTTTGATAAAGAAAATATAATAAAATACGGAAAGATTATAGGGGAAGTAGCAATCCCGTACAACCAAACAAATGAAATTTCTTAGTACAAATTATCAACAAAGAACAAATCATGAAAAAATTAAGTAAGGTAAAAACGGAAGATCGAGCTAAAATTGCATACATACATATTAGCACTATCCAAATCATAATTAAGTCTACTATGAAGTTAGGAATTAACGCTCCCATATAACTAGAAATAAGAGACGATAGAATTTTAGATCAAGACGAAAGTATCATAGCTAAAGGATCAGGAAACCTAAATTGCGGCATAATAAAATTTGACATAAATTTACAACAAGGACTAAGTTTAACAGATGAAAACTTAGATTCATCGATAATTATAAAATATGAATTAAAAAGAGATGATTTAATGAAAGAAAATAGCAAACCATTCTCGCTAACATATCAAATAAACTATGCTTTAACAAACAGTCAGCATAGCTTAACATTCAAAGACAAGGATGTTATCACTATTGAAGACTTATTTAAACCAATAGCCCATTTAGAAGCACCACTAAAAGTAGAAAAGGCCGAACCAAATAGGCGATCTATACGGCAAGACCCTAGAAGAATTAAAGAAAATAAAATAAAAAGATTAACCCAATCGGAAAATCTTCAATCAAATGAATTAAACAACCAAGATCAAGAAGAAGAAGATGTAAAAAATATTACGATAATCCATCAAAATCAGAATAATAGTGAAATAGAAACATTAAAACAAATGATTACTGATTTAAGTAATAGAATATAAGAATGGATAATGATTTAAATAAAATAATCTATTACTTTGATAGACTCATAATTAAAATAGACGCAAGAATAAGTAGAAACCCAGAATCCTGGAAAGATATTAAGAAAGAACTTTTAGAATACAAAGATTACATGAATAACGAAAATAGAGAATTAAGAGAGATGCGAGAAACAAAAATTCAATATATCCGAGAAGATCAATTAATGATAGATCTGATCGAATTAATCGAGAAAAATGCTATAGGTCTATATAGCGAAAACCCATTAGAATAAAAGAATGAGTAGAAGACCATATCGTAGTGTTAGGAAAATAAAACGAGATCGAAGGAAAAATAAGAAAAAGGTTAAGTACCAAACCCATAAAATAGGCCTTAGCAAAGAAATAATTTACGAAAACCATGATATAAAAACAGTAAACACAACAATAATAATATATTTTACGATAGCCGTATGTATAACAATAATGAAATTAGTTCCCTTTAAAATAGGTAATAGATTTTAGATGCCTTCAAGAGTAGGTAATTAGGATCCCTAGAACAAAAGTAATTAGAAAGGAAGAAATGAAATTAAAATTGTTCAAACAAACAGGGAATAAGAAATTGTCAGATAGGAAAATTGTTTTGTATTAACGCAGTATTCGTTTGGTATCAGAGCCTAGGAAATGTCCAAAAGCCCTTGTAGAAAGAACCGAACTGCCACCCTGATGTGTTCAACAAACCAGAGAAAAGAGTTCATTCATAATTAGTTTTATGCTAGTTAATTGAATCGACTCCAAAAAAAATCAGGTTTTAGAAACTCAATTCCCCATAGGAAAATACACAACTCAGTTATTCGATTATATGAGACAATGATAGAGATCAAAATGTATCAAGGACTCCTCGGGAGTTTAAATCAAACCTTATATAATCATCATAAAATCAATTTGATCATCACGAGAACAAAATTCGTACTATACACCTCGCTTGGGAGGGATCAAACAAACATCATCCTGATTACCGGAATAGGTTGGAGACCTATTTGTATTCAATTATGTGTCGTGAGTTAAGATCTCACCACGAATTACTTCTTCCGGAAGAGAGGAAAGGAAAAGAGGAGTACCTTTGATCTTGAGGTTTGTAGGTGAGAGGAGCACTAAGAGACAGAATTATTGGTCACGTCACTACTACTGTTATCCCTTCCTCATTGCATAGATCTGCAACCTTGCACTTCACCTGGTAGCAAGCACCATAGCCTCGCCAACGCCGGGCCTCCAACAAATAAAACAAAAATTAAATTGTGTGTGAAATGTTCTAAATACCCCATAGTAATTTAGAATATTGAATTGGTCAAAAGGGTGAAAAGCTAGTCAAATAGTGATCTAATCACAAGGAAAAGGTTGGATCAAAATCCCACCTTTTAAAAATGCAGATGGGTTAATTATCAGTTGGGTTATGGAATCTACTTCCGTGACAGCAGTGGGGTGATACTCAAGTACCAGACGCGTTGCAGTAGAGCATATATATCAAGGAAGGAGAAGGGCAAGTTTTGTTAGACGCGATGTACTGGGCCGAAGCGGAAGGCTATGGGCATGTTATCTTCGAATCAGACACTCAAATTGAAATGAATGCCATTCATAACGCACACGAAGACTTAACATAGTTTGGAGATATACTGACGCAGTGCCACGAGATCCTTGACCGCAACCCTTTTTCTCAGTTTGTTTTGCTCATAGGAGCTGTAATGTGGTTGCACACGACTTAGCTAGACAATCTTTCTTTCTTGAATCGCACACATCGGAGAACTCCCTCCCTCCTGGCTAGCTGATTCACTATCTAGTATTTATGACAACGATTCACATAAATGAATGAGAATTTGGTTGTACCTGATCAGCTGCCGTACTGTAATGCGAACTCGAGTTATTAGCTAATTACACAAACGGTAGCATTTACATTCATCTTTTTTCTTAGGGATTGGCATTGAGAATGGGTATCCGAAGATACCGAACAAAATAATCAACTCGAATCAACGATTTTATTTAAAAATATCAACCCAAAAATTGAGATTCAATGCAGGTAGAGATAAAAAGATAAATCATACCACGAGGTCAGCCAACTCTATTGAAAGACAAACCAACAACAACGCCACCAATAAACAATATTTTATAGTAAGATAGTAGGGGGGGAATTCAAATCATAAACATTAATGAATTGTTACAAAGAGGATTCAGCAATCCTAATGTTTGTACAGATTATTATTCCAAGTTGTATATGTCTTCTCCACCAAAAGAATCCCCCTTAGAATAACCTTCTTCTGGTCAATGCAAATCCTTATTGCTCTTCTTCAATCTTCAAGCACCACCGCTCATCTGAAGACCCTTTATATTCTGGATCTGCTTTCCAGGGTTCAAACCTTTAGGGCAGGCTCGAGCACAATTCAAGATAGTATGGCACCTGTACAGCTTAAACTCATCGTTTATGGCATCCAGTCGTTCCTTTGTGTACTCATCACGGCTGTCGCTTATCCATCTGCACAGTGAGTAGGTAAATTCATGAACCATGTCTTACACTCTTCAACATTCAAACAAAATTACAACTGACTAGTAGGAAAGATCAACAATATGCCTCGCTCGCTGGTTTAGACATCAAACAAAACACAACTCCCCAACCCCAGAAGCCTAGTTATTCCTACCCATAGCTTAGTTTTGCACCCTCTTTTCTCTAGCAACCTATTGCATCAAAGAATATTAGTTCCGCACAAACATGAACGGAACCAATAATCTGTGGATAGTAAGTTGCAAGCAGTCATGCATAGTATAATACATCACCCTATATGAGTATTTGTATGCAGTTATGAATTAAAGGAGAATGACATGACCCTTGAGTATTAACATTTAACATGGCCACTGAACTAGAGAACACTGTTATCTGCTGGGAAATCAAGTATGATGTTTCAACAAACAAGGGTTAAGAGGAAAGTAATAGGGCATATGACCAAGCAAATCACTTTCCAACATTAAAACTTACTAGGAGTATGAATCACCAAGGATTATCCAAATTACAGTAAGACAAAGAACATAGTCAATACAGTCAGCCAGATAATGACCCCTAACACTAGTGAGTAGTGACGACATAAGTCTCAGAATCAAGGAAAAAAGACACAGCCCCTTCAACAAATTAACATACTAAAGTAGTTGGACCAACAAAGTTGTGAAGAGAAGTCCTTTCCTAAAGTCCAATATCTCATATGTTTAACACAGCCCCTTCAAGAATCTAAAAACAGATACCGTTCTCATAACCCCAATGTTTAGCACCTTCTTCACGATGACGAACAAGAATACTAAGTTCGTTAACAGGTTTCAGGAGGTCGCATCTCTAGCCTAACTAGGTAATTTCTTGCACTCTAGAACGAAGAGCAAGCCATTCTCAAGGAAAATCTACTTCACTTACTATTTCATTTCCACATAAACCAACCAGAACTACCAAGCAGTCACCAAATTCAGAAAATCTTCAAGCTTACTAAAGTGAACATTTAAAGACAGGAGAAGCAACATACGAGAAAAGAGGGGAAAGGACCAACTTACCTATTAGCATGAAGCAAAGCAGCAGGACCCAAGTAAGACTCAGGGTTCCACCAGTAGCTAGGGCACGAAGTGCTACAGCAAGCGCACAATATGCACTCATACATCCCATCAAGCTTCGACCTATCCTTCTTACTCTGCAGAATCTCCTTCCCTGGAACCTGGGGTGGGGTCTTGCGCTTCAACCACGGCTCGATACTCTTATACTGGTTGTAGAAATTGGTCATGTCGACCACGAGATCCTTAATCACGAACATGTGAGGCAGCGGGGTAACCATGGTGGGTTCCCCTTCGGAGATCTTCGTGAGGCATGCGAGGCCGTTGCAGCCGTCGATGTTCATGGCGCAGGAGCCGCAGATACCTTCGCGGCAAGAGCGGCGGAAGGTCAAGGAGGGATCCATCTCGTTTTTAATCTTGATGAGGGCGTCGAGGACCATGGGCCCGCACTCCTTGAGGTCGATTTTATAATCCTTGAGCTCCGGCTTGGAAGGATTATCTGGATTCCATCGGTAGATTTGGAAGGTCTTGATATTGGTGGCGGAGGTGGCCGTCGGCTCCACCTTCTGCGCGTCCGGCTCCGAAGTGTGAGGACGGGCGGAGACGAGCCTCGACGCAAGAGGTACCGCCGTCGAAGGAGATGTCCTCACCAGCGAAAGACCGCGTCTCAGTAAGCTGGAAGCCATTTTTTGTGTGCGTTTGCTCGCTCGATCAGGATTTGTTTTTTCAAGGATTGGGAACAAAGAGAAAGGGAGGAGACGGGGATGAAGAAGAAATGGGCGGGGAGAGGGGTATTTACGTAAATGAGACGGTGGGGAGTTTGTGGCTAACGGCCTGACTACGTAGAGCGTGATTGAATTGGTGCCGTGGATGGGTCGGACTTTTCGGTATATCCGACGTGGCGAAATGTGAGTCGTTTGTTCCGGCCAATAGGGCTGGCGGATTTGCTTAGAAATAGAGAAGGGAATTTACAATTTAGGACTTACTCAGGGGCAAAGGATCTGCGTCCAGCAATTGGAGTTTGGACTGTTCCAAACCGGACTACTGGACCCGTGATCCAGTGCATTGCAGGCCGAAGCCCACCCCGTCACAACCCTAGAAGGGATAAATTCGTCCACTTAAAACTCCCCAACCACCCCCCCAAACCAGCGGGAAATCAGTTTACCTTATTTTGATTTCTCAGACGATTTCTCCCAAAAATTGAACTCCCGATTACCTCCTCCGATTTTCGAACATGAACTCCGATCAGCTTCTCTGCAACTCCGCTCAGCTCGTCTGCAACTCCGATCAACTCGACTGTAACTCCGATCAACTCCTCTGCCACTCCGATCAGCTCCTCTACCACTCCGATCAGCTCCTCTGCAACTCCGATCAAGTCCTCTGCAACTCCGATCAAGTGCAATTAGAAATAAATCTTGAAGATCCTCTGGATGAGACTAATTCAATTTCAATAGGTATGAAAGTATAACAAGTATCTAGTTAACTAGATAATAATTGTTAACAAGATAACTATCTGTTTTAAGTACTGTTAACTAGATAAATATTTATTAACTAGTCACTACAAGAAACAGAGTCTGTTGTAGGGGTTTCATTGTAGGGGTTTACCAACTGCTACAACGGATTTTGAAAACGGGTCGTTTGTAGAGGTTATTAAAAACTGCTACAACGGAAACCGCTACAGAGGTATTTAACCGCTACAATGGAACCCCTACAACGGACATTTTAGATCTACGGTCCAGATTTATTCCATTTAATGACTAATAAAATAATCCTCAAACCATTTCTCCTCTTCTATTGGTTCATTTAATTTCACATGAATCAAAGAAGGACAAAACAAACATACTCTCTACTTATTACAACCATTAGATCTTCAAAAACCCTGCTCCTCTTTTTATTCTTCTAATAAACAATGAAAGCTACTTTCTCAAACCCTAATCCAATCACTTTCTCTCCTTCACTTTCTTCTATTCTTTTTTTCACCGCCCTCCTCCACATTCCTCTCTCTCCGTTCATGAGCTTCATCACCGCCCCCTGATGGAAATCGGCCACCCCTTTTATGACACCACCATTTTAATTTTGTCTCTCTCTCGACACCGGTGAGGAACGAGATGAACGAGCTTCCTGCCCAGAAACCCGAGAGGATTGTAAGGAAGAATGAAGAAGGCGTTCTGGTCACCGGATGGCCCCACTGGCCAGAACGTGGCAGCAAAGAAGGCGGCATAGAGGGCGATTAATGACGAGATGGCGATGAGGAGAGGTCGTCACCATGGAGAACGCAAAGAATCTGACTCTCTCCTGTGCTCCTCGCTGGGAGCTGTCGAGGTGCTAGAAGACGGTGGCGAGGACTGCTCTGGTTACCAGGACGGCCACGAATTGGATCTGAAATAGGGCCGACGTTCTCCTTGAGTTTGTTAGGGAGCATTTCCAAATCACTGCCTTTTTTATTTAGATTAGATTTGCGAAGGTTGGGATGGTGACTAGTTTTCCTATGGAGATGATGCATCTGACGAAGACATTTGTATTTAATTAATTTATTATTTGTCTATTGTTGGTGAATCTGGAAGAAGAAACGTTCAAAACGTTCCTTTAATTATTGTCTATTGTTGGTAAATGAGAAAATAAAGATGTGGGTCTAAGAGATTAAATTACAAAAACTACTGAAATAATTTGATTGGTTTAATGAAGATAATTGCAGGAGGAGTTAAAAAAGCGAGGTTGAAATTTTGAACTAAAAATAAGTAGCATAGATATATAATGTTGAATTAATAAGCTCTATTTGGGATTCAAATCATTTTTATTAATTGTTAATGCGGTTGTAGCGGTTTTGAAAACCCAGAACCGCTACAACTGCAATAAATTAATTTAATATTCACTTTCAGTGTTAAATCTCCACCCTTGATCAATTCACGATTGTAGGGGTTAAAACCCCTACAACGGAACCGCTACAACCGGAGTTCCCGTTGTAGCGTTTATGTAACCGCTACAGCTGGACGTTTGAACCGGACGATTTGCCAGCGGTTAAGAAAAACCGCTACAACTGCCGTTGTAGGGGTTATAACCCCTACCGGTGTCATTGCATAACCCCCCTACAATAGGTAAGAAAGTATAACAAGTATCTAGTTAACTAGATAATAATTGTTAACAAGATAACTATCTATTTTAAGTACTGTTAACTAGATAAATATTTATTAACTAGTTAACTAGTCCATTCTCTGTTATCTAGTTAACTTGCTTGTTTAATACTAGATATTTGTCCATTAACTAGTTAACAATTATGTGTTATCTAGTTAGAAGTTATCTAGTTAACTTTCAGTTAACTAGATAACTGTCGGTTAACTAGTTATAAGTTTTAATCTATTAACACATAATCTGTTAGATAACCATTAATCTGTTAACTATATAACATTATCTAGTTATCTAGTTAACTAGTTATCTAGTTAACCCTTTATCTGGTTATCCAGTTAAGCCTGTTAACATTGTTAACTAGTTAACCAGATAACATGTTAACTGGTTAACCAGATAACATGTTAACTGGTTAACCAATAACATGTTAACGGGTTAACCAGATAACAATGTTATCTATGTTAAAAGTTAACTAGTTAACAATTATGTGTTATCTAATTATAAGTTATCTAGTTAACTTTCTGTTAACTAGATAACTGTCGGTTAACTAGTTATAAGTTTACTAGTTGACTGTCTGTTAACTAGTTAACAAGTAACTGTTATCTAGTTATACGTAAGTGTTAACTAGATTACCATCTTTTAACTAGAATTTAATCATTGTTATCAACTTGCAGATTCAATCATTCCAAGTGATAAGAGAACATGGGAGATGCTGAAATTTGAATCGTCCTCTGATGCATTAGCTTTCTACTCAGATTTTGCAAAACACAATGAGTTTTATGCTAGGAATCAACTTGAAGGTTATACTGATAGCAAGAAACAAAAAGTTGACTACATATACTATGTTGTGCATGTATGCACAAAACGAGGAGGGGTAAAACAAAAAGACGAAGTTGCTCCTGCCAATCAAACCAGACAGAGGGGTAAAACATTGTAATCACTTGTTATGGTCCTTTCACTTTCTTAGCTGATTATGTAGTAATGGATACTCAAGGGACAGATTCTACTCTTCTCCTAGGCCGACCGTTTATGGCGATAGCCGGCATTAACATTAATGTCCCAAATGGCTCGTTCACATTAAGGGTCGGAAAGGATACTATGACATTCCGCCTTAAAGACGGTATGAAATACATTCCTAAGGGAGAAGCTCATTGTCTTTCTGTTGAAACTGTGGAGTTGGCCTCGGTAAACTGTGGAGTTGGCCGTTACTAATAACGTCCCTAGTATTTCTCCAAAGATAGCTGCCTCAGGTGCTGAACATGTTATTGAACAGAAGAAGAAGACGCCAGCGGAGAAGCTAAAGAAGAAGGAGGAACTGAAACCCCCTCTTCTAAATCACCACAAGCTAATAATCCTGGCGAAGCAAAAGAAGAAACAAAGGGAAGCCAAAAATGGTGTGGAAACCAATCGTTCCTCCACCCTCTACCGAGCCAATTGTTCCACCTTCTTCTACCAAGCCACCAGAGAGGGACGTACAACCGCAAGATCTATTTGGACCCTTCGAAGTAACCGGGCACCTTCCCGACGGATGAACCCAATTGACTCATATCAATGGTAAGAGCTTCTTACTCACTGGGGTGAACCGAAGCTGTATTTCATCAATTGCGATGCAAGCGTGAAGGAGATCCTGAGTTGGGACGTCTCCTAACACCATCCAGGTATAGTCCGGCTCAAGGACGATAAGCAAGAGCGCTTCGTGGGAGGCAACCCATGGCTGGAGTCCGTTTTGAATTATTGAGTCATTTTTTCATCTTTGTTTTGTGTGGATCCGGGACACTTGTCCCGGTTTCCTTTTGATCTTTTGTTGTTTTTTATGTAGGAACTTGAGTAGCTACTTCGCTCCACTCCGGACTCTCCGTGTTCATCCCCTACATCAACCATCTCGTTCCAGGTCCTCCATATCTCTCTATCCTGATTTAGTCTTGCGAGGACACAAAACTGTTTAAGTGTGGGGTAGGATGTTAGAAGTTGCATGATCTTGTGTGATTTTAAGTGATTTCGTGGCTTATTATAGTTCCTCTAGCATAGAATTGCTTGATTCGTGACTTGTGATGTTAAGTTAGTTTTCAATTTTTCACAATGATGCTTAGACTGCTTAACCTAAAACTGGTAATCAACTTGCTGCATTGATGCAAAATTGCTTGGTCAGAACAGAAAATTGATATCACGCTTGTAGTATTTCACCTTGATTGCATGATAATGTTCGAATTCGACTAGCAAACCAATAGTGAGCTTTTGATCCATTGCACATAAACTTGCAATTTCAATTCTTTTTTAGTGATTTTCTCATACCTTGAATGAGTTAGAATTTGCATTAGACCTATTAGAGACCACACGATGACCCGAGTTCTAGGAGGATAAAGGCACCTAGTTGAAGCTACTTAAGCCAGATAGCCAACCTACCATTAAATCCATTAGGTGTAAATCCTTGAGCTTGGCCTTTCTTTCGGTTCGTTTATACATTACAGCCATTCCCCAGAAGAAATCAGAAAATTAATTACGAAGAACTTTTCGGTGAAAAGTTCAAGGTCTCCGCCAAAAATTTTATGAAGAACACAATGTGGAATTCTACGATGAAAATGTCAAAATTGTTTCAAAGAAGTTTTCGCCGAAAACTTCTCAATATTTTGGCGAAAAGTTTAGTCTTTCCAGACTGAACACTGATTCGAAATTCAACCCTATTTAAGGATCCATTCAGCCCTCCTTTCATTCATACTCGATTTTCAGACTTTCCCACACAAACGGAGATAGGTTGGAGCATATTTTGGAGTTCTTGGCAAGATTAGTTCATAATCTTTCTACCTCGGAAGACGCTCGGAGCTGGGAGTCGAAGATTTTTTCGAGATCGTAGCTTCATGGAATTGTCGAAATTAGGATTTACAATCTTTCTCTATTCTTTCTCTCTGAGATGAATTCTAATGTAGCTTTGATTCTCTCGTATCGAATATGAGTAGCTAAACTTGTTAGCTTAGCTTAGATGAACCCTAACTGACCCGGGACTTTAAAGCGGTCACGGATCGGCGGTAATTAGATCTTAATTCAGTATGTTCTTATTCATAATTGGTTTGTTCTTCATTTATGTTTCTTTTCTCGTTTGATCACCTAGTTAGATTCTTGTTAGAACAAGGATATTTGGCGAACGTCCGCCTTATTCTAGAACGTTAAATCAATTAATTAACCTATTCAATGGAATCATTCCTCTAGTAAGAACCATTTAGGGTTAATCCGTTTCAAGAGTAGCTCAAATAATCAATTCAGGTGCACCAGTATATTATCCGTTGCAGAAGTGAACACACTAAAAGATAATCGATGTTGGTAGCTAGTTCAATTGTAGCGAATGTTCGTCAACTTAGACCTAAGGGTAAGGGGCTATGGCGATGATTAAGAATAGAATGAATTAAGTCTGAAATCTGTTGGTCTTGTGATTGTCAATGCCTTGGTGATCTTAGGGGGATTTGAATCTAAGCTTTCATCTGTTAATTGAAAACCAAAACCAATCAATCAATCTATCTCTTTTAATTCAATTTCATTTCCTTGCATAATAGCTTAGAAATTCGTGGAACTCACCACACAGCTTGATTTAAACCCGAGTAATTGTTAATTTATATGAGTAAATGATTAGAAGAAACCCCTTGGAATACGATCATTCGTACTTCTGTAGGTTAGTTATTTGACCACTATTTCTAAGGTTATGAGGAACACCAACTCAGCCTTAACCAGTTTTAATATCCTAAGTAGTCAGGTGATTACGTAGGTTCAGTTCACAGTTCACATTCACAATTCATAACATCAAAAATAACATAAGCGAACCATCATTCATACATCATGGAACATATCACAGAACAGTTCACATTCACACACACAATCACAATTCATTTTTCTAGGTGAGTTAATTTGACACCATAGAGTTTACCCTTGCACCAACTCTGCTAGCCAGACGCACCCTCTCTGCTACGAGGGTCCAAGACGCATCCTTTCTATAAGAAGGATCCAGGGACCAAACTCACATTATTAACAACAACCACTAATCACGCCACTCTTCTAGGAGGCGTAACCGCACCTCACTCTTCTAGGAGAGGTGACAATTTGGGGGCAGTGCAAGCTCCAACCAGTTCTACATTATCATTCACATCAATCACAACATTTGTAACACCCGCCCCAAATTGCTCGGGTCGAACCCGTGGTTTGACAAGGAACCGGGGTTACAATTTGACTCAAAACATATAGAAACCAATAAAATATTAGTTAAACTCAATAAAATGCATAAAAATATCAGCAAACGGAAGCTTCCATGATTTCAAAACCAAAACCAAATTACACTTTAAATTCACCAACAGTTCGCATCATAAGTAAATCCAAAATTCCCAAAACGTTAACTGAATGAAGATACATAAACAGTTTATTTGTCATCGGTCGCCATCCTTATTTCATCTTCCTTCTCCAAACTCCAACTGCTATTATCCAACAACTGCTACTCCCAGCTCACCAACTACTTCTAACTGAAAATAGAGACTAAGGAGGGATCAGTTTTCCCAATGAAACTGAGTGAACCCACTGGGCTTAACTATGCGTCGAACTACCTAGGGATCATGCCAGACTCCCACATTGGAATACAACCATGGGACCCATCATTTTCATTCTAAGTGATCAGTCATTTCCTTCTACCCCTATTCCCATCATGCATCTCCCCAAAACATCATCCAATAATCAGACACAGTTCAACATCCACAACATCACATAATCATCAATGAATCCAACATGAAACACAATCCAGCAGCACATCACATATCAGCACACAATCACATCTAGCACAACACATACACACACAACAGTTCATGATCAAGTTCAAGTTCATATCTTGGTGATTTAATTAGGCATCATAAGGAGTTTTTCCCTCGCTACCCCGTCGGCTTGACGCACCTACCTGCCGCATGGGAGGTCCTCGTGCTCCCCTACCGCATGGGGAACACGTCACAGTTTCCACAATTCCACAATTCCACAATTCCACTCCCCGTCGGGAGACTAATCTACCAGTCCGTCTGTAGGTCTTAACCACCAGTTCGTCTGTAGGTCCTAACTGTTGGAAAAATGGTTAAGAAAAGTGACTAAGGTGAATGAGAAATTGAGTCTCATAATAGCCTTAGTGAGAAGGAGTAAAAGTGGGAAATGGTTGAATACCACATTGCTTAGAAAAGAGCTTGTCAAGCTAATTTTAAGTAAAGAGGTTTAACATGGATAAGTTAATATGACATAAATGTAATCTCTAAGTGCGCGCTTAGGAGATTGTAGATCTTGGGTTCGAGTCAGGCTCCAGATAACTGACTTGGTGGTGAAGCCCATATTTGCCAAATATGTTTTAGCCCACTAAACATTAAGAATAAATATTCCAAAGACCAAAAATAAATAATTTATTAGTTAAATTATTTAATTTTCAGAATTAATAAATTATGAATAAATCTGAAATTAAATGAGTTGATTATGGGATTACTCTTTGTGATCAATCCTAAAAATTAACTAATTAATTTTAGAATTATTCTAATACATATTTTATTATTTTTGGAGCATATCTGACTTGCTCGTTACTCCAAAGGGTTTCTATAAATACCCATGGTTTCCTTCAGTTCAAAACACACTTTCCGAGTTACGAGATCTCTCTCCCAAATCGAGTCTTCTTCTTCTTCTCCCGTTCTTCGTTAAGGTCAGTCGCTTTGCTCAAGCGTGGTTGCGTTCGGCGGTGTGTTTACATCGTTGAGATCGTTGTATCCTGGGAGAAAGACGTCCTTGTGTAGGGCAAATCTATCTTAAGGAAACAGTGCAAACACAGGCCTCGATTACAGTTTCTTTCGATTTCAATTTCGTTGTGCTTTTTATAATCCGCGTTGATTTTGTCTAACAACTTAAGATACATTCTGAAATTAACGTGGATTGTTTTCTACCGGTAAAGGTCAGTACCTCTCACCAGCAAGAAGGCAACTTGTTTTATTTTGTAACCCTAATTTTGTTGTTAACTCATTAAACAATGAAATTAGATTAAATACTTTCTGGGCATTCTTTCTCTGTCTCATATCGCCTGCTGCTATCATTGGGGTGGCTAGTTTTCAATTCTTTGGTACAATTTCATATTTGTATTTAAAGATTTGTTTAAAATTCTTTGGCCTCTGATGATGATGTAGTGGTTATACTACTCACACGTATTTATATGTGTTTGAAATGTTCTGCTTTTATATTTACTTTTTGTCTTGACTTTAATTTGCGGAGTTTGGGGTTCACATTTAAAGTTTCTGTTTGTTTTCTAACACTCAGTGAACTTTTATAAGACTGGAACTCATTCGAGTCTTTTAGTTAATTTAGTTTGTTTGATTTTCCCTTCAATTTATTTGGATTAGCATTGAATAAGTTGCTAATTTTGATAAATCCTCTTAGCTTGTGTGGGATTTTTATACTTGGGTAAAAATCGCTTGGATCTGATGATGCAATTAAAAGGTTGAAGCGATCACGCTCGAAAGGAACCTAATTAATTGTACTTTTTCCGCTAGTAGCGATAATTTCCTCCAAGGTTTTACATAAATTCGTTGGGTGTTTCGATTAAGAGTATTTCTTTGAATTTGTTTCAAAGAACTGACTTGGACAATTTTCTGTTTCAGAAAAAATGTCTATTGAATCTAATGTTGGGGCTATTAACGCTGTTAAAGCCTGGAATGTGTCAAGAAGGACACAAGAGACAAGCTTGATGAATGACGTCATCAAGAATGTGGACTTTGTTGCAGTAGTATCTGAAGTCAACCTAGTTGCATCGAATCCAAGAGAATGGTGGATCGACACTGGAGCAACGCGCCATGTTTGCTCTGACAAAGAGATGTTCAACACCATTGAGGAAGTTGAAGATGGAGGGAAAGTGTTCATGGGAAACTCCTCTACTGCAAAAGTCAAAGGAAGTGGCAAGATAGTCATGAAAATGAATTCTGGAAAGGAGCTGACGCTGAATGACGTCCTCTATGTGCCCGAGATTCGCAAGAATCTAGTTTCCGGAAGTCTGCTCAACAAACATGGATTTCACATGGTGTTCGAATCTGATAAATTTACTTTGAGTAAAAATAATGTGTTTGTTGGGAAGGGGTATGCTGTAAATGGGTTGTTTAAGCTTAATGTTATGACTATCAGTAATAAGAAGAACGCTTCTGTTTACTTGCTTGAGTCTTCAATTTTGTGGCACTCAAGGCTTGGTCATGTGAATTTTGATACTCTTCGTCGCTTAAGTAACACAAATAGCATCCCCATGTTTCAAATTGATTTGAAACACAAATGTGAGACATGTGTGGAAGCGAAGTTAACTAGAATGTCGTTTCAATAGGTAAAGCGAAATACTGAACCACTTGACTTAATTCACACTAATGTGTGTGACTTGAAAATGGTGCATACAAGAGGTGGCAACAAGTATTGCATTACCTTCATAGACGATAATACAAGATATTGCTATGTCTACTTACTTAAAAGTAAGGACGAGGCAATTGACAAGTTCAACTTGTACAAAGCTGAAGTTGAGAATCAACTCAACAAGAAAATAAAAGCGTTGAGAAGTGATAGGAGTGGAGAGTATGAGTATCCATTTGTTGATGTTTGTGCACAACATGGGATCATACATGAGACGACTGCTCCCTATTCACCTCAACAAAATGGCATTGCTGAACGCAAAAATCGTACTCTCAAGGAGATGATGAATGCCATGCTACTAAGTTCTGGGATGCCCCAAAACATGTGGGGGGAAGCTGTATTGTCGGCTAACTATCTTCTGAATAAGGTGCCTAGGAAAGGTGTTGATGAGACTCCATATGAGTTATGGTATGGAAGAAAGCCTTCCTATCAATACTTGCGAGTATGGGGGTGCCTTGCAAAGGTAGCAATCCCTTTACCCAAAAAGGTAAAACTTGGACCTAAGACTGTTGATTGCATATTTATTGGGTATGCACATAACAGTAGTGCCTATCGATTTCTTGTGCATCATTCAAAGGTTAATGATATACACAAGAATACGATAATAGAGTCAAGGAATGCCTCATTCTTTGAAGATACATTCCCTTGCCTAACCCCGGGAAATGATCACTCGTCTAACATGAACCATGATATGACTAATAATCATGATCATGCGAGTGAAGATGAAGAGGAAAATGTGGACGAACCTCGACGTAGCAAACGAGCAAGAATGGAGAAAAATTTTGGCCCTAATTTTCTCACATATATACTAGAGGGTGAACCTCAAAGCTATAAGGAAGCTATAAACTCTTCAGAAGGTCCTCTTTGGAAAGAGGCCATCAAGAGTGAAATTGATTCCATCCTGCAAAACCATACTTGGGAGCTAGTGGATCTGATAAAATCGGGTTTTACCAAGGTCGTATTCCACGGGGTTCTCTCAATGGCCTCTACTCACATTCCTCGTAGACGGTCTATTCATTTGAAAGGAGTTTTGATTTGAAATAGACATTAAAAACTTAAAGGAAACTAAAAGGAAGAAAGAAAAATAAAGTGGTGCAAATCAAAGACAAAGGGGCTCTCTTGGTGGGTAGTTTCATCATGCTCAAGATGACTACTTGAACAAACAAGTCAATCAAGATCGAGTTTGCATTCGGATGACCATGCATTTCACTTTTATAGACTCGATGCACTCTCGTAGCACCTAATCCCTATCCCAAAACCACTCAACTTAGGCTCTCGCTCTCAAGCTAAGTGAAAAAAGGATGCATTCTAAGTGTTTGATGAAATGCCAAGACACAAGTCCCTCTTTAAGACTCTATGACCACAAGGCTAGACACAACACTCTCATATCAATGCCCTAACACTAAGAGATTCACCAAAAAGCCTTTTCAAACTCAATTGAATGAAAATCCACATGCACACCAAGTGTTCGATAAAATGCCCAAGAGAGAAATCAAGTGAAAATGGTTGAAATAAGATGATCTAATCTCTTAGAACACACTCACTTCAATCCCTAGACCTACAATCTATGCAATCCAAGCACTCTCATGCATCAAATCACAATGAATGGACCAAATCAAGCAAACATGGCATTAAGAACAAGTCTAGGAATCATCCTCATACAACCAAGATCAATCATGGCAAGTTCTATACAATCATTCCTCTATCATAGCACAACTAATCTACCCATCCAAGATGAACCCTAGAAACTCAGCCACACATGGCCAAGGGAGTAAAGAGAAGAGAAGGAAGAATGGTCACCAAGAACACCATGGATGAATCCTTGAGATGATCTTCACTTCTCCACTTGTAAGCACTTCTCCCAAGGTTTGTTGGCTTCAATCCTAGCTCCAATGGCTTCAAATTGCTCCAAAAACGTGTTCTAGGGTTTGAGGGTTCGTGGAAATGTGTTTGGGGTTCAAGAGAGATCATAGAATTTTTCAAATGGCAAAAAAACAAGAGTATATATAGTGCAGGGGACAGTGCACGGCGTGCACCTATGCACGGCGTGCAGGGTGCACGGCGTGCAAGGCTGCACGGCGTGCACCTTGGAGCTGAATCTTCTTCGGAGCCTCCTGGACAGCCCGTGCACCAAACCGTGCACGGTGCCACGGCGTGCATCATGCACGGCGTGCACATCTGCACGGCGTGCACCCCTGCACTCTGCAGAAAGCTCGATCTTGTAATGCTCATATCTCCCTCGTCCGGACTCCAAATGACCTCCCGTTTCTCCTATGCGCTCCTTGTCATCCGTACTTTGATGCCATAACCTGAAAATGCACAGAGGCAACTCCAATAGCCCACGAATTTGGCTCCAAAGTAGCAACCGGACAACAAAATGACACTTTGCACAAAATTTCAATAAAAGCATATAAGTCATGTCATTTCACGAATAAACACGGGTATTTCATAGGTCATTCATAAGCTTAAAATGTACTAATAAAAGTCACATCAAATTCCCTACGACTAAGCTTTGCTTGTCCTCAAGCAAATGAATTAGAAAACATCCAAGTTCACAAATGACAAGTTCGGTCCATTGAGATTCAAGCAATCACAATTTAGCTTAAACTGTTCCACGAACAAACTAAACCTACACATGCAAGAACATCAACCAAACAAGTCTAAACCTCACTAATTTCTGCACACTTCAAGTAGTGGTTGATTGGGACACAGCAAAACCGACCACGACAACACCAACTCTAATCAAAAGGACTTGAAATCGGAACAAGGATCGTGAGTCGTGAATGTGGCTATCGACTCGACTTCATCCGCTTCTAGATCCGCACTTTACAACTCTGGCTAGGATCAAGGGCTACATTTGAGAACTCTTTTTCTTTCTTCTCTTTTCCTTTTTTTTTTCTTACTGCATACTAGTGCTCGATTCAACACTTCACTTAGGTGTTGAACCTGCCTAGCTCACAGCCTTTGCCCTTTTGCTTAGTGCTCAACCCGACACTTCACTTAGGCGCCGAGCTTGCCTAGCTTTTCTTTTGAGCATTTTTTTTTCACAATTTAGCCACTTGATCCTTAGCCCCTTACAACTTCCACACAAGATTTCGAATTGGATTCCGTCTAATCTCAGGCCACAATCACGAAAGATCAAAAAGAGAATGAAAAACATGGAAGAGGGGAAGAAATTCTGATTGCCTTCATCATCCTAGACCGGTGTTATCGAGTGGTATAAAAACACGTATCAAACCAGTCAACCAACATACAAGAGTGATAAAATCTCAGTTCTGGCCCAGACTCATTTGATATTAGTGCTAACATGCTGGTTACAGGTTCTAAGTAGGACAGTCTAAACGTCATTGTGAAAACTTGAAGTCAATTAAACCCAAAAGTCAAGAACCGAATGATTCTACAATAGAGGAATTCGACATTCAATTAAGATCATGCAACACATCAAAACATAGCTTAAGACTTCTACCGACAAATAATCACACCAAACCTCAAACTTCCCTACGACTAACATGAGCATTGTCCTCAATGATCAAGAGAGAGAGGGTAAGGTGGAACGAAGTTACCGCATTGGTAGAGAGGAGCATAGGACGTAATAGAGGTGAAAAAGTTCCATGATGATCCTTGGTGAAGAGTGATCCAAAATGCTTGCCAAACCTTATTCAAAAAGCTAAAACAACACAAAAACCTCAAAGAACAATTAAAACAAAAGATTAAGGATAACATGGGGTGCCTCCCAATAAGCGCTTGGTTAACGTCTTAAGCTCGACGAAGCACACGGACCAGCTAAGTAAAACCATCCCAACTCATTACCTCTTTGAAATCGAAGTCATTACCTTGGCATGGCACACGGAACTTGAATTGAACCTTACCGACTTCGGGGGTGTGAGCTCGGATTTCCCGGATGATGAAGTGTGAGCAATGGAGAAGGGGCCAAACCACTTGGAGTGAATTCTCTCATCGGGTGGCTTCTTAGTCTTGCTAGTCTCACCCATCGGTGCGGCTTCCTTGCCCTTCTCGGGTGGCTTCTCCACACCTTTCTTCTTAGCCTTAGGTGGAGTCTTCTTTACTTCATCCTTTTTCTCCTGCACATCACTAAGAGCAAACAACTCCGCAAGACTATGACGGACAAGGTTAGTGCTATTAGTAGCCGAAGTAAGCTCATGCGGATTCTTAGGATCATGGTGACTAGCATAAGACAAAGTAAACTCCATGCCATTTGAACGGTCAAAGATCATGCATTCATTATCGACCCTAAGTGTAAGTTTACCACCGTAGACATCAATCAAAGCACGAGAGGTTGCTAAGAAAGGTCGTCCTAGAATCAAAGGCACATCGGTACCACCCATAGCATCTAGAATAACAAAATCCACAAGGAATTCAAAAGCACCGACCTTAACCAACACATCTTCAACAATACCACGAGGGGATTTCATGGACTTATCCGCTAATTGAACATTCATGAGGGTTGGTTTTAGTTTTCCTAGGCCCAGCTTCTTAAACATGCAATATGGCATAACATTGATACTAGCACCCAAATCGGCTAAGCCTCTACTTATTGCATGCTCACCAATAGTGCAAGGAATAGTAAAGCTACCTGGATCCTTAAGCTTCTCCGGTGGTTGCTTAGAGAGAATGGCGGAGCATTGTTCGTTGAGCTTTGCCGAAGTTACATCCGTAAGCTTGCGTTTGTTGGTGAAGATCTCTTTCATGAACTTCGCATATTGAGGCATCTTTGTAATTGCTTCTCCAAAAGGCATTGTGAATTGCACCTTGTCAAGAATCTCAACAAACCTCTTGAAATCTTTTTCCATGGAATCCGGCTTCAAGCGAGAAGGATAAGGTGGTTTAGGCTTGTACGGAGGCATAACCGGTGCGGGAGGAGAGACCGGAGTGGTACTCGTCGTAGCCTCTTGAGAACCAACCGTATTGGTCATCTTAGAAGCTTCTTTAGCCTTGGCTCTTCTATCTTTAACCTCAATCTTATCCGTGTCATCATCGGAAACCACGTCTTCAACTATAACCAAATCATCATCTTGAGCACTTACCACCTTAGGTATGGCATCTTGTACTTGCTTACCACTCCTCAAAGTTACCATCATAAGCTCCTCGGGACCCTTGGGATTGACCTCGGTGTTGGCGGGTAAACTACCTTTAGGTCGCTCCGAGAGTGCCTTAGAAATATGTCCTAATTGGTTCTCCAAATTGGCAATTGAAGCTTGTTGATTCTTGATGAGTTGGATCATTGCCGCATTGGTGTCTTCTTGAGAGATCGAAGAACCACCCTCCTTATTTTGAGGAGGCTTGTTGAACCCGGGTGGTCCTTCACCTCTATGGTTGTACATTCCCGGTGGGGTAGGACCTTGGAAACCTTGACTTGGATGTCCACTTTGATTCCATTGATTTCCCCCTTGGTGCCCTTGACCTTGGGGTCCTCCTTGAGTCCCTTGGCTACCTTGGTTTAGGTTACTTCCTTGAGACCATTGGTTGCCTTGATAACCCCTATAACCTTGATAACCTCCTTGATTTCCTTGGTTGTAGCCCTTGCTATAACCACTACCTTGACTCCCTTGGCCTTGGTAACCTTGGTTAGACTTGTTGTACCAAGGTCGGTTATAGTTACCTTGATAGTTACCTTGGGGGCTGAAATTACCATGGAAACCTTGACCTTGTGCGAAGCTTACCTCCTCAAGGTCGTCTTGGCCAAGTTCAGGAGTGGTGGAAGGACAAGCACTAACATCGTGGTCTTGACCCCCACAACCCTCACAACAAAATACCGAAGCAACCGGTGGATTACCCACATGAGATGATTGAACCTTGGAGGGATGCTTAGGCATGCTTAGGTTGCTTACTTGTGAAGCCATGGCGTCGATCTTAGACATAAGGAGAGCGATCATTGGATCATCTTCATCTCGATGTCCCGGTAACTTATGCTTCTTCCCATAGGTGGATGAGTCCTTTGGTGCATCAACACTTACGGACCGAGAGTCATAGTGCGTGTCACTTCCATACTTAGACTTAGGAGGTTGTTGTCGAGACCAACTCCTTGTCTTGTTGGCCATCTCCGCGAAGAGTTCTAGAGCATCTTCGGGAGTGAGCATCCTTAAGTCACCTCCGGCGGCTTGGTTGATCATCCTTGTATTCTCAAAATCAAGGGACCTAGCAAAGATGTCCGCCAAGCTCCATTCGGCGAAGTTGTGATGAGGACAAGACCGAAGAATGGCTTGGAACCTATTCCAAGTCTCATGGAAGAGCTCTCCCTTGTGTTGTATGAAGTGGTTGATGCGGTCTCGGATTGCATCCGTCATATAGGGAGGAAAGAATTCTTCAAGGAAAGCTTCGGCTAGGCCCTCCCATGTAGTGAATGTTCTACTAGGTTGGTTCTCCAACCAAGACTTGGCTCGACCTTTGAGTGAGAAAGGGAAGAGTCGGAGTCGTATGCAATCCGGGTGAACTTGGTCATTCTTAACCGTGTCACATATCTCCAAGAAGTCCTTGAGATGCCTAGATGGACATTCACCATCAATGCCATTGAACAGCACTCCATTTTGAACCATTTGGATCATATTAGGCTTGAGCTCAAAGTTCCTAGCATTGACGGGTCTTCGAACAATGCTAGAGGCTGCCCCTTCAAGAGTAGGACGAGCATAATCCGCCAAGGTACGTCTTGCACCCCTTTGTGAGTGATCATCAACATTAGTGTGGTGTGAATGTACCGATTGGTCATCGTCATCCCCGTGTTGAGAATAGTGTGGTGTGAGATGCGATCAACTACTTCTTCTTCAACTATAGGAGGTGGGGAAGTGGTAGGTGACTTGAGCACTTGTTCTAGTCCTTGGATTCGTGCTTGAAGACGAGCTGAACGCCTCATGCACTAACCCAAAATCTCCTGCAAACAAGCACAACAAACACACCCGAGTAATACAACGATGCGGGATAATAAAGTAAACAAAGAGCAACAAGGAAGCAAAAAGTAAAGCGGAAGGAAGTGAATAGATCAGTCCACTACTAAGTGCTTTCAAAGGATTGAGAAAGGTCCCCGGCAACGGCGCCAAAAACTTGATAAAATCGGGTTTTACCAAGGTCGTATTCCACGGGTTCTCTCAATGGCCTCTACTCACATTCCTCGTAGACGGTCTATTCATTTGAAAGGAGTTTTGATTTGAAATAGACATTAAAAACTTAAAGGAAACTAAAAGGAAGAAAGAAAAATAAAGTGGTGCAAATCAAAGACAAAGGGGCTCTCTTGGTGGGTAGTTTCATCATGCTCAAGATGACTACTTGAACAAACAAGTCAATCAAGATCGAGTTTGCATTCGGATGACCATGCATTTCACTTTTATAGACTCGATGCACTCTCGTAGCACCTAATCCCTATCCCAAAACCACTCAACTTAGGCTCTCGCTCTCAAGCTAAGTGAAAAAAGGATGCATTCTAAGTGTTTGATGAAATGCCAAGACACAAGTCCCTCTCTTAAGACTCTATGACCACAAGGCTAGGCACAACACTCTCATATCAATGCCCTAACACTAAGAGATTCACCAAAAAGCCTTTTCAAACTCAATTGAATGAAAATCCACATGCACACCAAGTGTTCGATAAAATGCCCAAGAGAGAAATCAAGTGAAAATGGTTGAAATAAGATGATCTAATCTCTTAGAACACACTCACTTCAATCCCTAGACCTACAATCTATGCAATCCAAGCACTCTCATGCATCAAATCACAATGAATGGACCAAATCAAGCAAACATGGCATAAAATGGCATTAAGAACAAGTCTAGGAATCATCCTCATACAACCAAGATCAATCATGGCAAGTTCTATACAATCATTCCTCTATCATAGCACAACTAATCTACCCATCCAAGATGAACCCTAGAAACTCAGCCACACATGGCCAAGGGAGTAAAGAGAAGAGAAGGAAGAATGGTCACCAAGAACACCATGGATGAATCCTTGAGATGATCTTCACTTCTCCACTTGTAAGCACTTCTCCCAAGGTTTGTTGGCTTCAATCCTAGCTCCAATGGCTTCAAATTGCTCCAAAAACGTGTTCTAGGGTTTGAGGGTTAGTGGAAATGTGTTTGGGGTTCAAGAGAGATCATAGAATTTTTCAAATGGCCAAAAAACAAGAGTATATATAGTGCAGGGACAGTGCACGGCGTGCACCTATGCACGGCGTGCAGGGTGCACGGCGTGCAAGGCTGCACGGCGTGCACCTTGGAGCTGAATCTTCTTCGGAGCCTCCTGGACAGCCCGTGCACCAAACCGTGCACGGTGCACGGCGTGCATCATGCACGGCGTGCACATCTGCACGGCGTGCACCCCTGCACTCTGCAGAAAGCTCGATCTTGTAATGCTCATATCTCCCTCGTCCGGACTCCAAATGACCTCCCGTTTGCTCCTATGCGCTCCTTGTCATCCGTACTTTGATGCCATAACCTGAAAATGCACAGAGGAAACTCCAATAGCCCACGAATTTGGCTCCAAAGTAGCAACCGGACAACAAAATGACACTTTGCACAAAATTTCAATAAAAGCATATAAGTCATGTCATTTCACGAATAAACACGGGTATTTCATAGGTCATTCATAAGCTTAAAATGTACTAATAAAAGTCACATCAGGATCTTCCTCCTGGATCAAAACCACTAGGCTACAAATGGATTTTCAAAAGGAAAGTTAAAGCAGATGGAACAATAGACAAATGCAAGGCTAGGTTGGTAATAAAAGGATACCGACAACGTGAAGGCCTTGATTACTTTGATACTTATTCTCTGGTTACGAGAATAACATCAATTCGAATGGTAATTGCAATTGCTGCATTGCAAAACCTTGAGGTACATCAAATGGATGTCAAAACAGCCTTTCTAAATGGTGATTTAGAAGAGGAAATCTACATGGAGCAACCAGAAGGTTTTTCTGCTCCAGGTCAAAAACAAAAGGTATGCAAGCTAGTTAAGTCATTGTATGGCTTAAAGCAAGCACCTAAGCAATGGCATGTGAAGTTTGACAATGTCATGGTTGAATGTGGATTCAAAATAAATGAGTGTGACAAGTGTATCTATGTGAAGAACACTAATGTTGGTTATGTTATTTTATGCCTTTACGTTGATGATATACTCATTGTTGGCAGTAATGATAAAATAATTAAATCAACAAAGGATATGTTGAAGTACAACTTTGATATGAAGGACATGGGTCTAGCGGATGTAATCCTTGGGATTAAGATCTCTAGAACTCAAAATGGACTCGTGTTGAGTCAGCCTCACTACGTGGACAAAATTCTTGAAAGGTTCAATAAGGATGACTCTAGTACGGCTAGAACTCCTATTGACCCAAGTCATCATCTATTTAAAAATAGAGGAGAAGGAGTAGCTCAATTAGAATACTCGAGAGTCATTGGCAGCCTCATGTATCTAATGAGTTGCACTAGACCTGACCTAGCTTTTGCTGTGAGCAGACTAAGTAGGTACACGAGTAATCCAAGTCATGAGCACTGGAAAGCTATGACAAGAGTACTCAAATACATAAGATATACTCGTGATCATGGACTCCATTATACAAGATATCCAACTGTAGTTGAAGGATACAACGATGCAAATTGGATATCTGATATAAAGGATTCAAAATCCACTAGTGGATATGTGTTCACTCTAGGAGGAGCAGCAATCTCCTGGAAATCCTCCAAACAGACAGTGATAGCCAGATCCATGATGGAATATGAGTTTATTGCACTAGACAAGTCTGGAGAAGAGGCTGAATGGATACGTCAGTTTCTTGAAGATATTCCTGGGTGGCCGACACCAGTGCCTGCAATTTGCATACATTGTGATAGCCAATCTGCGATTGGTAGAGCACAAAATGTGATGTATAATGGCAAGTCTAGACATATTCGTTGTAGACATAACACAATTAGACAACTACTCTCAACTGGAGTTATCTCTATTGACTACGTGAAGTCAAAGGATAACCTTGCAGATCCGCTAACCAAAGGGTTAAACCGAGAGGCTGTGCACAAGTTGTCATTGGGAATGGATTAAAGCCCTTGAATTAAAGTTTATTCGAAGGAAAACCCAACCTAGTTGACTGGAGATCCCATGATCTAGGTTCAAAGGGACAACCTATATGAATGAACTAGTAGAGTCACTGTGGGGGTAACCCCAACCCATTCTTATAGACAGTGATAATGGTTAAGGATAAGCATAAAAAGGCTTTTAATGATTCTGAGATAAGGATCACCTATGTTAGAGTGAAGTGGGGCCGCTTCAAGGGAATTGTGGGGGCGCAAATTCCTTAAACTCTCGCAGAACCAGGCAGATGTTCAGGGCCATATGAACATAACAGTGAGAAAAAAATCACGTTAGGAAGGATCCTGTGTGCAGTGTATCATCGTCTACACGGGCGGCAGGATGGTTCAAGGACATCGCGTCTACCATCTAGCCAGTAGAGTCGGTATGCCTCACAAGGGAAGGTTCAAAGGGTAACTCCTACCTATCCTATGCAGGATTTAACCGTTGAGCAAAGCTGTCGTTGTGTCGTCAGAGTCTTGAGTCCAATTTTCATTCATGTGGGGGACTGTTGGAAAAATGGTTAAGAAAGGTGACTAAGGTGAATGAGAAATTGAGTCTCATAATAGCCTTAGTGAGAAGGAGTAAAAGTGGGAAATGGTTGAATACCACGTTGCTTAGAAAAGAGCTTGTCAAACTAATTTTAAGTAAAGAGGTTTAACTTATGGATAAGTTAATATGGCATAAATGTAATCTCTAAGTGCGCGCTTAGGAGATTGTAGATCTTGGGTTCGAGTCAGGCTCCGGATAACTGACTTGGTGGTGAAGCCCATATTTGCCAAATATGTTTTAGCCCACTAAACATTAAGAATAAATATTCGAAAGACCAAAAATAAATAATTTATTAGTTAAATTATTTAGTTTTTGGAATTAATAAATTATGAATAAATCTGAAATTAAATGAGTTGATTATGGGATTACTCTTTGTGATCAATCCTAAAAATTAACTAATTAATTTTAGAATTATTCTAATACATATCTTATGGAATATTTTATTATTTTTGGAGCATATCTGACTTGCTCGTTACTCCAAAGGGTTTCTATAAATACTCATGGTTTCCTTCAGTTCAAAACACACTTTCCGAGTTACGAGCTCTCTCTCCCAAATCGAGTCTTCTTCTTCTTCTCCCGTTCTTCGTTAAGGTCAGTCGCTTTGCTCAAGCGTGGTTGCGTTCGGCGGTGTGTTTACATCGTTGAGATCGTTGTATCCTAGGAGAAAGACGTCCTTGTGTAGGGCGAATCTATCTTAAGGAAACTGTGCAAACACAGGCCTCGATTACAGTTTCTTTCGATTTCAATTTCGTTGTGCTTTTTATAATCCGCGTTGATTTTGTCTAACACTAACCACCAGTCCGTCGATGGGTGAAACACAATTTCATGGAGTAATGTTGGTTCCTTCTGATTCTTTCATTTTAATTCCATTTAACACAATCACAATAATTACACATATAAACCAAAATAATTCCATTTAACCAATTCCATTCAATCAATTCCACTTTACAAATCCACATCACAATCCACATCACAAATCCACACTTATTACAGGAGGACTGCTAGCCTTACCGACCACCCCACCTGTAATAGTAATAACAAGGGGTGATCATATCGCAAGGGTTAGGGCCACCCTCCTGTTCATCGTTCATAGGACGACCCTACATTGGCAGAGCCATTCTCCTGCAACCAACATTCCACATGTATAAATTGCACATTCAATAATTAAACCCTCATTCATACAATCAAACAAGTCAACCATGCAATCAAACAAGTCAAAACAAGCATCACATATCAGCAACCAGTCACCAAACATATAGTTCACCATTTCCAACTCTCTGATTCATGCATCCCTATTAATTACTAAGTCTTATTGTAATTCCTTACGTTACAACTACCTATCGATGCTAAGCCCTCACCTTAGACTAAAAGAAGACTCTGAATTCTTCCTCAGAAGATCCGCCTCGTCATCCCTGTTTCACAGGTTCTGACGATTTGTCGATCGGAGTCCTAACAGAGAAGTTTTGCTCAATTATCTGATTCACGAACAATTGATCAGCCAAATAGGCCTTAGCCGAATTTCCCATTTCAATCCCAGATAAACAAAAATTACTAATCAATCACTTATCTTTCAGTTACTGCATTTTGGTCCCTAGACTTGACCTTTGGCCACCCTTCTTCTCCGATGAGCTATTCGTCACCGGTGAACTCTGGCCGCCGCCGGCGAGCCTCCTAATTCTTGGAAAAAAAGCTTATTGGCCGTAAAATCGCCTCCAACCTTTCTTGATCCCTCTACCTTGCCCGCCGATGATCTTTCTCCTACTCTTGGCCCCAAAATTACGTCTTTGCCGACCTTGCAACTCGCTCCGGCCGACTCCTTTCCATTCCTCCTCATGCATCGTTGCCTTCTCACAACGACCATCACTGGAGCCTCCCTCTCTCTCGCTATCGACCAACACAATCATCTAGGGTATCTGGGTTTTCTCCCTTTGCTCTCAAACACGCCGTCATAAGTTCCTCAATTTATGTGCCTCCAAACTCGGCCCCGATTCTCGTGCCACTCTCCAACAAAAATGGAACCGAAACCCCTAGCCCCCCAACACGGGATCCCGGTGGGTGACAAAGGAGAAACTTTGTCCCCTATACAAAGTTCATTCCTAACCGTCAGATTTCCCTAATTTAATCTAACGGTGGATAGTACTAGTATTAAAGGAGGTACCCCCCCAACTCCCTCTGATATCACGAAAATCAAATCCTCCACGACGCCGGAGATATCAGTGGTTCGACGTTCGAAAGCCTCCCTCCGCAACGTGCTCCCTCCTCAGCCAAGCAGTCGCCGCCGGTCTGCCTGTTCTCTCCATTCCCGAAGCCGAACCTTGTTGTCTCCTCTGCCTTCGATCAAGAAAGGGTCGAACTACATCGCGGTCTCCTCGAATATGATTTTGGTGTCGACGACAATAATCAACAATTCTCCTTGCCGCCGGTAATCCCGTCAGTCTTCCCTCACCGCCACTCATACCTTTATTCTTACATTTTTGCATTGGCTCCCTCTGCAGTCGATCAGCGAAGCAAAGCTTGGAAGCTCCTCTGGCGACGAAGTCAAAAGGTAAGTCACCGTCCCTTTTTTTGAAACTTAATTAGTACTTGTATCTGTACCTTACTAGTATTTGTTTGACTGCTACTTGCATGGATGTTTATGTGATGGTTTGTGAATAGGTTTGAAGCTGAGAGTTTTGTGGAATTTGATGGAACCTGTACTTGTATGAGTCCAATACTTATATATTCGAAGTACTAAATATCAGATGAATGTCTGGACCGTTTTGAAAGGTATCTAAAGCTTCAAACTTTCCTTTTGTAAGATATCATTAGGCCATCCAGGCGTTATCATCTGTTTGTTTGATATAATGACAAAACAATCATCATTTTCCTCTTTATATTAACGCCATTCTTTGTTATCATGATTGAGCTTCACAGTTCACACCTAACTTCATAAAGTTCACAGCTTTTTATTATCTAATTGAGCTCGGTTCGTATGTTGGTTTGTATGTTTGGTATGAATAGGTTAAGTAAACAAATTTGGAGAAGAATATAAAGCTGAATCTAACCGATGCTCTGCTTGTTAATTTTGATTCCAGGCCTGAAGGGACAATCATATGTAGGTGCAACTCCAAGAGAATCAATGAACTAGTTTCACGGAGCTCTCCGGAACAAATTGCCAGAATCACTAGTTTAGGTTTAGGGGGCACCACAAAAGTTGGCATCACGCAATTACAAATTGAGATGAGGAAGTGGGTATTGGCTATATACGACGTGGGTTCTCATACAAACAGAGTTGGGCCGGAGATGACACTCAAGATTACTGAAGAGGATGTGCGTAACGTGTATGAGCTACCGAGGGGACTTGTATAAAAATATTTAGATATAACAGAAAAGGAAACCATAGGAACTTGTATAACAACACCACATGTATACTTGAAATAACAACACCACAAATGTATAGCAGCATTGCAAATCCGACGGCTGGAACTTGTATAACAACAACACATGTATAATGAACATCCACATACTAGTATTGTAATTAAACCATTGCGAATCCACAAATCCTTGAAATTCATATATAACTAATTGATGCAATTGAAGAACAACAACATAAAGAACCTAAGCATACTGTTCTGAATTGATTAAAATTGGTTGAAACAAAACAATGGTGGCGGCTGAAATTTTGATAGGAATTAGTTTCTCTGCGTACTCATAAAACAAAGAAGAAAGAAGATGGAAGTAGTTAAAATAGGGCAGAAAATATTATGTTAGCAAATTTTAAGGATATGATATTGCAAAAATATTAAAATAATTGGCAGAAAATTAGTTAGATTAATTGACTGTAATCGGCAGTTACAAAAAAGAATGTGTTCCATAAATATATTATTTAATTAGCTTCAATTATTAATTAGGAGATAGGATGAGAGTAAGGGTGGGGATTAAACTTTGTACCGGTGACAAAGTAAGGACTTTGTCACCAAAAAAATCCCCCCCCCCCCGCACCAAGCCAAAACCCTTTGCATCATTTTCTGTCAGCCTCCAGCCCACTTGGGCCCTCAACCCAACCGAAGCCATGCTTCCTTAAGTCAAAGAACTGGCCCTCTTCCCCTTCACTTAAAAATTCGGCTCAAGGCCTGATTCTCCTCTCCTCCTCTTAACCGAACGGGCTGAAGGTTAGCCAACCAAGGCCCACCGGTCCATTTCCCCTTCTTCCTCCAATTTTCGCTACTACTGTTTAAAAATTACAACTGGGCTCAAAGCCCAGCCTCTTTAATTCCAATGCCCATCTCCAGTTCAACCTTGTGGGTCGGACCAATTAGTCCGACCAGTTGATTCAGGCTATTGATCTAGAACCCATTGATTAACTCATAAATGATTTATTCCGCTAACAGAATAAATTACTCTCACAAATTAATATTTAAATCTGAGTTAAAAAATCCTCCAAGCCTTTAACCAACGAGGCTTAACTGGGAATTTTGAATCCTCATCGGGAACTCAAAACCGAGATGTTACAACATTCACAACTACCAACTATGTACATCAACATCTGTCTCATCCATCACACAGTCCACCGATTTTCCATAACATATCTCCATCACAATCATATCAAGGGTAAACAGCTAGCTTGCCGGCCACCCCTCCTGCATAAGATATTTGGAGGTAGCCTTGTCACAAGTCTAGGGTCACCCTCTTGTTCTTCGATCATAGGACGACCCCACATTGGCAGGGTCATCCTCTTGCAGCCACAACTGACAGTCTTACAATATCATACACTTTACACCTGCACCCCAATTCAACCTATCTCTCATTTCTATTCCAATCCAGTAGTTAATTCATTTCATCACAAACCCCTTAGCACAACGGCAAGCATCAAACATAAGAACAAAGCATCACAATCATCCAACTGACAATCACAGAACCATTAACCCCTTTTACTAACTTCCATTTTCATAGAAATCCCTAAGTTCGTCTAGTTCGGATTATAACTCCTCACGTGACTCAACACTATCTAACAACACTAATCCCTCTCCTGGAATAGAAGACGAGGCTGTAATTGTCTTCTAGATTCCCGGATGAACGAAATCCCCTCCCCAAATTCGTAGCTTTTCCCCTTCCTCACCGACATCACTGTACTCCGAAATACCTAAATCCAAGATAAGAGATTTCTTCCTCTCATCACCAGGAACTCACAGGGAAAACGGATCTTCGATCGGACTTTCGTAGCTCCCGAAATCAACATTTGAAGTTTGGCAAAGTTTGGTTCATCAAAGGATTTTTCGTGGAAAGAGAAACCCGTCCTTTTATATACAAGTCACAACACACGGTGTGTTTCATGAATAAACACGACGTGTTGTACAGACACACGGCCGTGTGGTTTCGACTACCAATTCAATGAGCCTTTCTAGAAATTAGATCACGACCGTGTATCTCAGGTGCATGACGTGTACCTTGAAGACACACGACGTGTTTCATAACACACAGTGTGTGTTCTTCACTGTACATCATACTCGTTTGTAACTTTAACCCAACTTAAACACAAACATTCCAAACCTCGATGGGACCTCAGAGACACCGATTCCAATGACTCGATCACCCGAACTCGAGTTCTAAATCGTCCGATTGAGCAGGGATGTTACAAGGAATTTAACCCTCATAACGCATGAGCCACAAAGGTGAAGAGGAAGTTGTGCAGGGTCTTTCACATGATCTTTGCGTAAACAATCACGGGAAGGCTCGTACCTCATCGCTTTGATAATTTTGACCATGATTTCGCTAGAGCTATCAAACATGGGGTGCGCCTGCATCCTATAAAGGTCATCTTGGATATGTTTACAGAGAACATGCCTCTAAAGAAAGACTACCTACTCGACACTGGGATTATAGGGAGGTTTGCAGATTAGTTTGACTTCCGCCTGTAAAAGTTCCCTCGCTCCACTTCAAGTTCATTGGTTATGACATGTTTGACATGTGCCCAAATAATTTGGGGGAACGTGATCTCATCCGTGCTCACTTTCTTCGTCCCTCTCCACGGACATTTACCACCCCCGATTCTAGGAAGAAGAGTACATTATTCCTGCTAAAGAATAAAAGAAGACCACTTGGAGGAAGAGGAGGCATAGGAGGACTGATGTCGCATCGAGGAGCGTCGTACAGGATGTCTGATCCTGTTGAGCTTCGGCTCACTTTGAAGAAGGGTTCACACCCTCCTCCAACTATCCTTTACTTTTATGCATTTTAACTTTTTAAGAGTCTACTATTCCTTTCATTTATTTCGGTAAACTTTGGGATGATTGTACTTTGATTTTGATGATATTATGGATGCTCGAGTTTGTTTTATGTGCATGGTAAAGGTACAAAAGAAAGGTAACTCCAAGAGCGAAAAGAAACTGATTTCTTTGAGCGGAAGTCTGGTCCTTCCAGATTTAACCGTGAGAGCGCGTATTTTTCTCGGTATCATCCTTTCTTTTCTCCTACTTCACCTTAGATTTGTGCTTGTCCAGTGAGGACATTGTCTTGTTTAAGTGTGGGGTGGGATATGCATGATCGGGATAGACTTATATCATGAACTTGACTGAAATGGGTGGTGATTGTAGCCAATTTTTGGCGATTTTTTGGCAAATTTTTCATTCGATCACTGCTTTCCCGTTTCACTTTGTAGCTTTGACTCTCTACATTGCATAATTCCTTAGGAAAGTGTCCAATTTCTTGAATTGTTTGATGAAATTGGTGTGGTGTATTGGCTTAGTGAATTGTGTGAAAACCGCGGAATGACCATCGCCCGATCTTTCATCCTATTAGTAGTCTAGGAATTTGCTTTAATCTAATTAATGAATGATTGACTTGGATTTAATTTTTGCAATGCTTGGCCTAATCTTCTATCAAAATCACTAGTGTGATGCCATTTTCGGTCTAGATAAGGGATTCCAAAGAAAATTTTATTTTACCAAGGTACGTGTACAAAAATGTAAAAAGGTGTCGGTTGTGGGTCAATGTACGAGCTGGTATATGTGCCCGCCCATTGTTGTAGTCCCAAAGGGAAGTCTCAATGTGGCATTCTTCTTCTAACCTACTCCCGATCGTTGCTATAGTTTAGGATAACGTAGAATTCCAAAGGTTTCTGGCTGCTCTATACCTGATAGTATCCACAATCGATCACTAAAAAGTTAATACAAAGGAAAGATCGAAAAGTGCTTAGTTGAAAATTCTGAGTTTTTATTTTATCCCTTGTCTAGCGAGTGTCCAGTGCGTCCTACAGTAAATGATTAGAAGGTTGTATTGTCTTTCTATCTCTAAAGTTAGTTGGTCATTAGCTTGATTAGATCTAGTTCCTCTTTTACTTTCAGGATGTTGTCCGGTTTAAAGTGCGTGGTCGAGCATAATATCCTAGTTCATTAAGGTTTAAGACACTGATTACATTGGTTGATGATTCATGATGATCTTGATTTGTACACGCTTGCATAGGTGTATTTATTATTTTGAGGTTTGTTTGATGACAAGCAACGTTTAAGTGTGGGGTAATTTGATGAATTGAATTATTTCGTGTTTTATCCCCCATATTTGATACATAATGATGTGGTATTTGAGTGTTAATGTAGTCCTTTGAATGGTTTTGATCAACTTTATGATTATTCATGTAACATCCCGGTTCCAAGTTTCTGGTCAGGATTCAAAATTCTTGGTTAAACTCGTTGGTTAAAAACTTGGAGGATTTTTAATTTGAATTTTAATAATTAATTTATGAGTATATATAGAAGTGGACAACACTATTAGGAAACTAGCGCATGAGGCGCATGCTTTTCAAGTTTTTTTTCTGAACTTGGAAGTAGCGTTTTCTCCGATCAATCTCGTCGGTCAGGCTTTTTCCCTCGGTGGGTGAGCTCCCGAGGGACTTGCCGATGTGATTGATCGCTGGTAGGCCTCTGAGGTCTCGGAACTCACATACTAGTTTCTCTGTGGCTGACGATGGTAATAGAAGCAGGTGAATCTTCGAAAGTAAGGAAGTCTTGGGCCGATATAATTTTTGATCCTGCGAACGTTCTTAAGTTCATCAACATCCCTGAGTCGTCTAGGAGAGGAGATGTGTTGAAGATCCCTAAGGAGGTGTTGGAAAAGGAATTAGAGAGGTTGAAATCTACTGTGGTGATCCAGTTTATGGGTTCCCCCCCCCCCCCCGATTGGCGTTCTTGCTACTGTGGCGAATCGGCTTTGGGGATATGAAGGACAGGTCATTGTTTCTGTGCTGAAGAATAATTTCTTCTTAATCGAGTTTTGATCTATTAAGCTGTGTGATTGGGTGTTGAACAGGTCATGACATATCCATAATAAGGGTCTAATTATGAGGCGATGGGAAAGTGGAATTCAACCCCTGGCGATTTCTGATAAGCAAAGCCCTGAGTCGATCACTTTCAAGAATGTTCCCCCTGATGTTATTTCAGTTGAAGGTATCAATTGGCTATCGAGCCTAATTGGAAAGCCATTCAAGAAGTTTGTTAGAGAAGGATTAAATGTCAAAATGTGTATCCACGACAGAGCAATCCCTTGTCCAGAGAGGATATTAACTGAGATGGAGGATGAGGAAACTATACATATTGAGATAGTGCAAGCGAAGGCTAGAGAGTACAATGTGAGGCAAAAGAAAATTTGGCGAACTACACAGGCTCAGAAAGTGGAGAAACCAGTGGAAGTGATAATTGTGGGAAATGGTAGTCCTGAAGGTGAGGTACCACAGAAGGAGAGTGTGGCAGGTGATGAGATTAAGAGTGGTAATCTTGAGGGAGAAGTGCCATAGAAGGAGAGTGTAGCAGGTGATGAGATTAATACCCCTATGGGAGATAAGGAGGTATCTACTGGGCCTGATTCTATTCAAACTGGTAAGAAGAGGTCAAAAAAGAAGACAAAGAAGGCTCAGAAGGGGCTTGGGGTGATATGGAGAAGGTTTCTGGTAATGCTGCATCTCAGTCTATCTCTTATACTAAGGGTGGTAGTATTGCTGGCAATGATCCTGCATCTTTTGTGAAAGGGACATGATCACCAACCAATCCTACTATCCATCAGGAGACTGAAGGGGGCTCTAGCAATGGATCTGAAGCTTCTATGCAAGTGAAGGCGACACCAGAGCAATATATGACTAGTCAGGTGAGCCCTAAGCAGCAGGATGGTGGTGATGAGAGTGGTAAATGGTCATCTGAGGAAGAAGTTTACAATGAGGTTCCTAATGAACAAAAGAAAGCCACCTTTGTTGAGTTCATGCAGTTCAGTAAGCTAGCAAAGCAGAAAGCTAAGAATGGGTCAGGTATCCAAACCCATTTTAAACATAATAGAAGATGAAGTTTTGGATTTGGAATACTAAGGGATTTAATAAAGCTAGTAAGTTTAAAGCTGTTAGTACTTATATCCAGTTTAATAAGATAGATGTAGTAGCTATTATTGAGCCTAGAATCAAGATGGACAAGACCTTGAATTTGTTTAGAGATCTGTTTCCTGGTTGGTATGCTGAGTTTGTTTTTGAGGGAGATTTGGGGAAAATTTGGCTAGTTTGGAAGGGTTATGTTCATCTTAGAATTCTAGATTGTTCAAACTGATATATTCATTTTCGTATTGAGTTGCATAGAGCTTACTATGGGACTGTGGTTCATGGGGCTAATTATAGTGTGGAAAGGGTTAGAACTTATAATTCTCTCCATGTCCTGAAGATCATGAATGAGGCTTGGTTCGTTGCTGGAGATTTCAACGCGTTTCTAGATTTATCTGAAGCCTCTTCTTTGCATGTTTCTTATGATAGCTTGGAGTATTTCAAGGGTTGTGTAGCAGATTGTGAATTGATTGAACATTCTTCTTCAGGTCCCCATTTCACCTGGATAAATAACAGGAGTGACGACTTAGTGTCAAGGAAGCTAGACAGAGTGTTGGTCAATGTCCAATGGCAGGTGGTCTATCCTTCAAGTAAACTTGAAGTGATTCCTTCTATGGATTCTGATCACTGTTCCCTATTCTTGAATAATGAGCTTAGTCTTGTATCTTACCCTAAGAGCTTTAAATTCTATTCTTGTTGGATTAAGCACCCTACCTATAAAGGGATTGTTCAGAGTGTTTGGAAGGAGAGAGTTAGGAGCAAAAGCTTCTATATTCTTTATGAGAAACTAAGGAGATTGAAGGTGAGACTGAAGGAGCTGAATAGATTATTTTACTTAGATATTCAGAATAGGGTGAAAATTAAGAAGCAAGAGGTTGAAATCCTTAAGGAGAAGGTTTATAGTTGTTCGTCTGATGATTATATGTTGAGACTGAAGCAGAGTACTGATGATTATGAGCAATTGAAGATAGATGAGGAGAGTATACTTAAGTAGAGAGCTAGGGTCAATTGGGTTCAATTGGGAGACCAAAACTTGAGTTTTTTCTTCAATTATGTTAAGACAAGGAATGCTGCCAACACTATTAGGCAGGTCAAAACTGAAGAGGGAGAGATGGTGGATGCGGTGGATTTTTATACAAAGTTTCTTGGGGAGTGTAAAGAGGTAAACACTTGCAACCTTTCCTCTATTGTTAGGCTACGCTTATCCGATATGCAAGCTGGGGACTTGACTGCCCCTGTAAGCCCTAAAGAAATTAAGGATGCTTTGTTTTCAATTCCTAGTGATAAAAGTCCTGGTCCTGATGGTTATAATGCCATGTTTTTTAAGGATAACTGGTTTGTTGTTGGAAATGATGTATAGAGGTTGTGCTTAGTTTCTTTGAAAATGCCTATATGCCTAAATACGTGAATTCAGTGGCCCTTGCTCTTATTCCAATAAAAGAAGAATGATAATGACATAAGGCACTACAAACCTATATCTTTGTGCAATGTGATCTATAAGGTAGCTTCCAAGGTTATTTCAAATAGAATGGCAGCAGTTCTCCTTCTCTTATCAGTATGGATCAAACTACTTTTGTTAAAGGTCGTAGTATTGGTGATGGCATTCATATGGCTCACGAACTCTTGAGTAATTATAAGAAGAAGGATGTTTCTCCAAGGTGTGCCATCCAAATAAATTTGATGAAACCCTTCGATTCGGTTGAGTGGTCTTTTATTCTGGATGTTATGGAGGAGATAAGATTCCCTGCTGTGTTTATTTCTTGGATAAGTGCTTGTTTTCGAACTTCTATGATTTCTGTGAATGTGAATGGCACCCTTAGTGGTTATTTTAAAACAAAGAGGGATTTTAGGCAGGGTGATCCAATCTCACCTTTCTTATTTGTTCTATCAATGGAGATCTTGAGCTATATTTTTGATAGAATGGCTAGAGAGGGGAAGTTTCAGATACATCCACAGCGTAAAGGGGTTATGCTTACTCACTTATGTTTTGCTGATGATCTTTTAGTCTTCTCAAAGGAAAATTGTGATGCGGTTAAAGTGGTTATATTAGCTCTAGAAGAATTCAAGAGTTTATCTGGGTTACAGTTGGATCTAGATAAATGTTTAATCTACCTGGCAGGAGTGAGTGACGATAATACAAATAGAATTGTGCAAGAGTCTGGTTTCGGTAAATGTGATCTTCCCTTTAGATACCTGGGAGTACCAATGACCTCAGGGAAGCTTTGTCGCTGTGATTGTAAGCTGCTGTTGGACAAGATAACTTCTAGAGTCACAGATTGGAAAGCGAAGAAGTTATCATATGCTAGGTGAAGTTGATAAATTCTGTCATCCAAGGCATTCTACAATACTGGATGGAAGCGTTTATATTGCCTTCGAGTCTTATAAAGTATGTTGAAAAGGTTTGTAATCAATTCCTTTGGGGGGAAACTGAAGGAGGGAAAGCGAAGGTAGCATGGAAATTTGGTTGCAACTCCAAAGGTAGAAGTAGGATTGGTATAAAAGATATGTAGAGTTGGAACATTGCTAATGTGCTGCGACATATTTGGCTGCTATTACTGAGGGCATGATCAATTTTGGTGGCATGGTTATACTATTATAGAATCAAATGCAAGACTTTTTGGCAGATTGATGCGATTGTAGGATCATGGCATTGGAGAAGGATCCTCAAGCTTCGGGACATTGAACAGGTACATGTAACAGTAGATGGTGAAGGATATTATCTTTGGGATGGTAGCTATATGCCCAGATTTCAGTTGAGTAAATTCTGGCATTCTATCCGACCATGAGCAGCGGAGGTGGAGTGGTATAATAGTGTATGGTCGGGGTGCTATATTCAAAGACGCTCTTTCATTACATGGCTGATTATTTCCAATAGAATAACCTAGAAATAAGATTATGACTTGGGATCATCTAGTTGATCTTAAATGTGCCCTCTATGAAGAAGAGGATGAGAGAAGGGAGCATCTTTTCCGAGGATGAAGGTATGCTAAACATATCCTTAGCCGCTTCTTTCCGGATCTATTGCATTGCTCTTTTGGGGAAATGGTGGATAGAGTTGGGAAGTGGGGTAACGATGGCAGGTCGAAGCTAAGGAAGCTATTATGGCGCATTGTGATCTAGAGATTTGGAGGGAGCGTTGTAATAGAATTTTTGGCATCAAAGGCCATGAAGATGTGGATAAGGCAAAAGCTCATATAAAAAGTGATATTCACAATTACACTATAGGACATGCAACTTTGAGTAGTACATATATGAGATTATAGTTAGCTATCCTTGATTATTAGAGAGAGTCAATAGCTTTCGTTGTGATAGATAGTCACGTTTTTGTACTGATATTCCAACCTTTTTATGAATAAAAATTGATCAATTCATAAAAAAAATTTTGCAAGTATAATTTATTCTGTTGCCCTTCCTCTACTTCTTTGAATAAAACGCTGCCCAACCATGGATCATTGGGTCGGACCAATTGGTTCTACCAATTGACTCGCCCCACCGATTTAGAACTCGAACCCAACAATTAAGCCGAAGATTATTTATTCCGTACCCAAGGATCCACGGTTGGGCCAACGTTTTATTCAAAGAAGAAGAGGAAGGGGGTGCTGGTTTTGTTGGATGCACCAGCGGCTCAAAGCCTATTCTTGGGTCGGTTTGCGAAGGAAGGGAAGCGGGCTTGAGCCTGTTTTATTGGACCAGCCAATTTGGGTGATGGGGCAGAGCTGGGCTGAGTTTGAGTAAAAGGGAAGAAAGAGGATGTGGGCCTGAGTCTTGGTCGGCCAACTCAATTGGGTCAAGCCCGATTTTATTAGAGAAGGGAGATTGGGCCTAAGCCCGTTCGGGGAATTAAATAAGAAGCAAAGGGAACTTGGCCCTTAAGCCCGTTCTATTACCACCTTCGGCCAAAGAAAGGAAGAAGGGTTTGGGGGGTGGTTGACTGCGCACAGAGAATGAGGGAGAGAGAGGAAAAGAATGGCCGGCAGCTATTTTGAATGAGAGAGAGAAATCGACAACCAGAGATGATGGCGGTGACTTGGAAATAGAACGGAGATGGTTTGGGCGTGATGGTGAGTTGATCCTTTCCGTTCGCTAGCTGTGGAGGGGAAGATAGCAGGCGGCGACGTTGAGGATGGGGAGTGGAGGATCAGTGGTGGCTAGAAAGCAAAGGCGGTAGGGTGGACGGCTGCCAAAACCCAATTCCAAGGCTTTGGGAAACGTCGGTGGAGGTGATGGAGATGTGTTCCGACCCTGTTGCCTGAACAATATGATGAGGTCGACCCAAATCGCCTGGGAAGTCCAAATCGCCTAGCAAGATGTGACAAGAAAGGTAGTATTCAGTTTGTGGAAATATGGGAAGGCGTATGGGAAATGGCAACAGAACGTACCTAAGGAATAACCGCTGTGATGTGTGTCTGCTGTATATCCTGAGCATTCTGATATTTATATCTAAGAATCCCTGCCAATACTGTTAGGCGAATGTACGAAGATTGGCAGATTGTTACGCGTGTCCCTGAATCGTGATCGTTTCTTGTAGGACACAATATCTTGAGATCGTTCCACGTGTCATCTAGGGTTTCTAAGACGATGAATGACTATCCGCTTAGGGTTCGTTCTGGGCTTTTCGAAGTTGGGCCCACCTCAAACCTTCTGGACGACTTAGGGCTTTTCAAGAGACTTTTTCCATTGACTTTCTTTGTTGACTCTACCAATTCGGGTTGACCGTTTCTTTCCCGGGTCGCCTGCTGGGTATGGTGGCCCAACAGGAGCCCCCAAGTCTGCTAGTTTTCTTTTAAGGAAATTGGCAGGCTTTGCTCTTTCTTCATCCTTTATTCTAAACCTCCTCTTAACGGTACTTGGGTAACTTCCTTCACTCTACCCCCTTCATTCTACATCATTTCCTACGGCCTAGCCCCCATTCTTCTAGAGCGTCGGTCCAATCCCCAGCCACTCTTTTGTGGTGCCGGTTCCACTTCCCGAGGTAAGAAGTTCAAGGGCCTCCCTCAACTTTATTTTAAAAGCCTCTATGTCCTCCTTTCTTATTCTTACTGGTTACGATTTCGTCTTCCCTATTCTCCGATCAACCCCTCGTTATCTTTCAAGCTTTCTGCCATTGTACCAAACTTTGATCATCTCTTATCCTAGATCTTCCCTCATCTCTTCCATCAGATGTCTGACGATCTTGACTACCTTCTCAGTTGCCCTGGTATGTCGTTCACCCCCTCCTTTGCTTGATCTATTCATCATTTATTTTGTAAAAGACTCTCTCCACGTTCATAGATCCTACTATATACTAGCCATTCCGGCATTCCCCTTTTGCCTCATTCTATCCTCCTTTTGTTACTCTCCCCTTCTATAGCTAGAACGACATTTACTCTTCCTCACAAAATTCTGACTCAGAGCTCCAAACATCTCCTAGTGCTAGTGTATCTGTAGAATATGTGATAGATGACGAAGGTAGAATAAACGAAACTTCCTGTAGATTAGATAAACCCACCTCCTCTACTGTAGAACCCCTTAAAGAGCCTGAGGAACTATCTGAACCCAAAGAATGGGGCATGCATCAATTCAGATTTGTCTGTGGGTTTCACAGCTGGTTTGTTGATATGACAGCTCCGATTTCGATTCTGGCTACACCGTTAGGGCTTGGAAGGATATGTGGCAAACGGTCTTGGCAGAGATCGATATATCATTGCATCTGGGTATTTTCCCTATCTCTCTACTAAAACTGTTTGCTCCATTCTCCCCCGCATCGCCCTCCCAACTGATTGGGATTATGTTGCTTCCTCCTATCTTTCGACTATTGGTAACTGCCCCCAAGGCTGGCATGGAGTATGGTCAGAGAGCTTTACCAATGGTCTTGTCTTCCTCCTTCTCCCTTTGTTGCTTCTCTTTTAGGTACCTTGAAAGCCTCTCTAGGTGCCTATACTGCTACCTCTTAGTCTGTGGTGGCTAGCTTTGAAATCGCTTGTCAACGAGAGGGAATCACCCCCACTCTTCGCCTATTCTCCTTGATGTATAGTGTTAAACATAATACCAATGACTTAAGTTTTGTTAGGCGACAAAAATTTCGAGACTCGGGAATGTTGAAGTCCGGAAAACCTCACCCCACCCGGTATCATGATTTCTTTTATTTCCAACCCTCTCCCGTCGATGATTGGGAAAAACTTCTTCCTTCTTCTTAGTCGTCAGGCGATGTTGACAATTTTCCTTCCGAGCGATGTGCCTCGCCTAATGAAGAGAAATCTTGTCCTTGTTAAACCGAGAGACCTTTAACCTTTCTGAACCTGCTGAACTGTCTCAAGTATTAGCTCAGCTTCCGGAGGTATCTTGATGCCTTTCAACATTATTTTGTTATGAGTTCAGGCCATTCTTGGCTTATCTGAAGATGTGTATTTTTATGTAGGTATGACAGACATATCCAATGTGCTGATCAGCACCACTACTCGAGGATATATCCATACCACTCAGCCACAGATGGCGGAACTGCCCCCTGAGCCTTCAAAAGAAAAGAAGAAGAGATCTTCCGTCACTCTGACAAGAATAAAGTCTCGTAATCGAGACCCACTAAGTGACGCAAGTCGTCTGCTGCACCTGAGGAGCCGCTTCCCTAGCTTTCTATCGATCCTGTCGCTCAATAAGAAGAACCCTGTTCTTCGGATCCCCCCTGCTCCTTTCCTGCTGATGCCACAGATGTTCACCAGTATGACACCGTCCCGGAGCCGATTGTACCCGAGGTCGCTCCCTGAAGCCCCCGTTCCTGAAGTTGCTGCTGAAGTCTGCCCTGAAGTCTCGCCTCCGTCGCCTCATAACAACCGGAATCGACATTACACTCTTTCTCGTCGGGTAGAGCGAGAAATCTTTACATTGTCTGGAGAACGTGAGGAGGAGTACTTCTTGGTTCTATACCGTCAATGCATCCGGGTATTTGAAGACGTCTCTCGGGATACTGTTGAAGAACTTGCAGCTGGCGCCTTAGGTGGTCTTGACCATGTGCGGATTAGTGACTATAATGCTGCCATAGGCAAAGCTTTTGCCAAACTTCACGAGGTATAACCTTGCTATTTTTCCTTATTTTGTCTGTGCTTCTTTGTGTGTTGTGACATAAACCTGTGATCGCGTATCTTGCAGATGACTATGGCGATGGGGGTAGCTGATAAAGCACATACCCTACTGATGATCAAGGCGGAGAGGATTCGCGATGAGAGGGACGATTACCAACGTCGCCTGGACAATGAACAGGTAGCTCTCGTCGCTTCTCCTATATAAAAATTCTTGTTGCTGTTTGTCTATATATATTTCTTATGTGTAAAAATCTGCAACTGGCTCGACAAGATGTGGAGGAAAAACTTCAGGTCCTTTCATAGGAAAAGGAGAGCCTTCAAAGCACTTTGACTGACTTGCAGACTTCACGGGATCAAATTTTGCATGATCTTGATGCGCATAAGAGTCGCATGTCCCGGCTGGAGACTGAACTTACAGATGCATGAGCCATTTCTTCTTCCTCCGCTCAGGCGATCCGAGAATTGACGGTTGAGAGGGACAATGTTGTTGGTGCTCTAGTCCGAGAGGCAGACCTTCTAAAGCGTATTCAAGAGCTGACCGAAGAGAAGGAAAAAGCTCTGAAACTTGCTAAGGACACCGAGGAGCTCAAGGAACACCAATACTCAGCAAGCATGTCGCTTATCCGTAGGAGCATTCCTGTGATAATTGATACCATCCGCCACAATTATACTACTCTTGTTGGTCACGGGCGGCCCTTTGCACGACGCCAATTTTTAACTGTTGCTTTCAAAGGCGTTAACCGTCTATTGAATGGAGTGCCCGATCCTGACTCAGATGTCAATGCTGATTATATTGAGGTGATGAAGGAGGTAAGGGCCTCTGATCATGACTATGTTACGGCGGAGAAAGCGCGTCGTGCTGAAGAGAAACCGAAGAAAGAAAAACCTAAAGTTGCTGGCTCAATTTCCGCGACTCAAGGTAAGACCCCTGAGAAACCGACCTCCGCGTCTCGGACAGGCGACAAAGGGCAGCCATCAAGTGACAGACGTATCATATCTTTTGTCAAGAAGTGATTTGGGAGACGACATCTTTGCAGTTAGTTTACTGTCAGCTTGTAATTTTGTTGTCGAACAGACGTATCATATCGTATCTTTCACTACAACAGACGAGTCGATTTGTCGCAGGCCGTCTGTGACAGAAAATTTGGCCTGTGACAAAACTCGTCGCAGGCGGAGCTGTTTGTCGCAGGCGCATCGCTGTCTGTGACAGGTTTGTCGCAGGCTCGCCTGCGACAAAGCCCTGTCTGTGACAGCTTTGTTGCAGGCCTCCTGTGACAAACAACATAGGCCTGCGACAGACGAACGAATGATCCCCCCTTCTGACGCCTGCGAATTCAGTTTTTTCATTCTCACTTCTTCCGAAACTCTCTGAAATTCTCATTCTCTCCTCTCTTCTGACGCCTCCGACATTCAACCACCTATTTCGTCGTCCCAATCTCATCCTCCTTTGTTCTCGAGCCTCCTCCGACTTCCTAGAGCCTCCTCGACGTACTGCCGCATCCGCCGACAATCTCCACAATCTCCAAGTGAGTAATATCATCTACTCAATTCGTTCGACGGTTTTAGATTTCATATTAAACGAGTTTCTGATTTCGTAAATTACACTCTCTCAGCTCCCTTCTTCAATACATATTTCTTCATCGGAGATAGCTAATTCAGGCGGCATATCGAGAAGGCGGAGGAGGGTGTTTTCGAGGCGGACGATACCCAAGAGAGGGAAAAGTGAAGGTGGCGATTGTGACCGGAATTGCTCACTCCTTAGCTTCAATTTTCTCCTTCAGTCACCGGAATATTGTTGTAGTTGCTACTCCCTTGTATTGAGAAATTAGTTACTGTAAGCTTTTGGATGTAAATACATAATAAGAAAAATGACAAGTTTTATGTTTGTAGTTTTAGTTCAGCTGATCATGTGTTCTTCTTTTAGTACCAATGAGATCGATCTCTTCTGTTAACAATCGAATTCAAAGTTGTTTGATTTTTGTTTTTTTCTGTTCTTGATTTAGCTGAATTAGTATGAATGACATTGATTTTCTCCTAATTAAAGTTATAGGTCTGGAATACAGAGCAACCCGAACCCTGCTAAAACAGAGCAACCCAAAGCCCTGGGCTCCATCTGTGGCAGGCACTGTCTTGACAAAGTTTGTCGCAGCAGCTGTGACAACGCTTTGTCGACAGGCAAAACGCTTTGTCGCGACAATTTTGTCGCAGACAAAAAGCGCTCGGCAATTTGTCGCAGGCGCCGCCTGCGACAAACTTGGTGCTTTGTCACAGGCCCGACCTGCGACAAACCACGGTTTTGCCTGTGACAAATGTCACGTTCTGTTGTAGTGTTTGTAGTCTTTGCAGTTATTATATTTTTTTATTTTTTTATTTTTTGAATACTGTGCCTATGGCTTTTTATTTAAAGTACCATCTTATGTCTTCACTCATCTTTTTATTTTACGCGATTGTCGTAGCGGAAATGCTAGTTATGTGATGCGATTGCCTTTGTGTACGCAGTAGAAGAAAAAAAATTTGGGCGTTCTTAGGCGATGTTTTTAGCGAAGATTTAAGCAACGGAGTGCCTTAGCGAATTTTTCAAGGCCCTCTTAGGCGAGTTTTCGTTGTGAAGTTTGTTTTAGTAATGCCTTCTTAGGCGAGCTTGATAGCTTAGCGAATAGGAAAATGTCAGGGTTCCTCCAGGCGATTTTAGTGAGAGGATTTTGCTAAAACATAGACATGTTTTGTTACACCCTGCATTTTTTTTCAAATTTTTAATATTTTCTTAACAAAAAGGGTATCATGAGTCCATTCGAGGTTACATCTAAGGGTCAGTATAAGTTGGTCGTGGGTAGGATTCAATTCGGAAATGTGAATCAAACCAAGAAGAGTTAACAAGTAGCTAGGGAACAATGACTGTTGAAAGACTTGGAGCACAGCTGGTTTTGGAACCAGATCAGGCCTTAGCCGACCCAGGTTCAAATCCGAGCCATGACACTTTCTTTTCTTTTTTCTATTTCGACCAAGCACCCAAAACGACGACATTTTGGTCGTCTTCTTCCTTGGCACTGTTACTCGGACGATTCGGCAATTTCGGTGGCCAAAACCACTCCGGCGACCCTTCCTAAGGGCCAAGAGACAATTTCTAGTCTATTCGGGACATGGAACCCACCATAACGTGGCTGGAAGCTCGGGAATCAAGACTAGACCTCGAATCCACCAAGAAACCGACGAATTGGATAAGAAATCGGCCCTACTCCGGTGTCACGAAATCCAATCAACGGTGACCCCTCTAGATTACGAATCGGCTCGTAATCTTATCCTCTTTGGCCTTAAACGACGCCTCCGATCCTATTTAAATCGTCCATTGCTTCAGTTCGGAGCTGGCACCACTCGAAATCCAACTAGCTCGATTTCTTCCTTTCTCCGATTATGGTTCCGACAAAGCTTGCATCGGTACACTCCAGGCTTCGTCGGACTGTTTCGAAGCCACTATTATAATCTCATGGGCCCTGTGAAGATTTCCTCATGTTCAAAGGTCCATTTCGATGCAAGAATCGGAAGAACCGAGCCTCATCGGAGCTCTCATGGAGTCACAGGCGACGTTCAGTAATTTGGGGAAGAAGATGGAATAATTGCAATTTGGTCACCCGATTTCCTAGGTCACAGTTCAGTCCTCCAATTTAATTTTAATTACCATCATGGTCCTAAACTTTGAATCTTTGACAGTTTGGCCCCTCAGATATTCTATTCTCTTAGTTTAATCCTAAACTCTAAATGGTGAGAGATTTGGCCCAACTAACTTTTCAGTTAGTACAATTTGGCTAGGAAGTTACGAAAGTCCGTTAAGTTCTTATTTCGAACCGATTCGGGCTACGTAATCAATCTTCAAGTCAACCGGCTCGTGTTATAGGTGGGTTGATTTAAGGGGGTAAATTCCTTGGATTAATTATTTTCTCAATTTAAATAGCTATTTGGTTAAGTTTGTCACTAACCAAATATTGTGATTATTTCCGAATTAATCGTTTGATGAGAACAACCTTTAAGACATGACTCAAGAAAATGGACGGAAGGAGACGAAGTTGGCCAAAAACGTGAAAAGCTTGTTTCGGGGATAACCGGAGCTACAAAGCTCCAATTTGGGCGATCAAGTATGCGTTGGAATCGGACCAAAAAAGAGAAACTGATTTTTAAAATAGACACAAGTTTTCGGCGAAAACTTAGAAGTTTTTGCCGAAAACTTCTTCGGAAAACAGGCAAAAATAAAAAGACGCCCACTGTTTGTTTTTTATCAAAGTTTTTCGGCGAGAACTTTCAATTCTCGCCGAATAATTATTTTAAAACCCCTATTTTTTTTTTCAAAAACCTAACAGAAAACAAATCAAAACGAAAGGAAATTAAACTGACACTTTGGCTCCCCCGAACATGATTCGAACGACGAAAAGACTGACTCAAAAATTCAAAACGGACTCTAGCCGTGGGTTGCCTCCCACGAAGCGTTCTTGCTTAACGTCCTTGAGCCGGACGATACCTGGATGGCGATCAAGAGACATCCCAACTCAGGATTTCTTCTAGGCTCGGGTCGGAGTTCATGAAATATAGCTTTGGGGATCCTCCGGTAAGTGTGAACTTCTTCCCATTTGCGTGAATTAGCTTGGTTCGTCCATCGGGAAGATGCCCAGAAATTTCAAATGGCCCGAACAGTTCTTTCGAAGGGGCATCCTTCTCTTTATTCTTCTTCTTTATCTCGCCAGGATCTTTAACTTTTGGCGATTCATGAGGGGATGCCATCGGATCCTCCTTCTTTCTCGGCTTCTGTGCCGGCAGCTCATTCTTCAGATTAGGGACCTGTGCAACACCTGGCAAGCATATTTATGAAGAAACTCTAGATTTTTCATTAGTAACGGAGTTGACCGAAGCCAACTCCACAACTTCAACAGATAAGCAATGCGCCTCCTCTTTGACAGGGACTTGCATACCGTCCTTGAGACGGAATGTCATGGTATCCTTGCCGACCCTTAATGTCAACGAGCCATTCGGGACATTAATGTTACTGCCGGCTGTTGGCATAAATGGTCGGTCTAGGAGAAGAGTGACATCTTCCCCTCGGGTATCCATAACAACGAAATCAGCTAGAATAGTGAAGGGACCACAACTGACAACCACGTCTTCTATTAATTCCCTATGTAATTTAAAAGATCTGTCGGCAAACACTAAATGCATGCTAATCGGTTTCAATTCTCCTAGGTTCAATTTCTCATATAAGCAGGTAGGCATGACATTAATGGAAGAACCTAGATCAATTAGACTACGATCAATTTTCACATCATTAATAGTGCAAGGCAAAGTAAAAGCACCGGGATCGCGACACTTAGCTGGGGGAGGTATGGCGGTCGTTTGGCTGTGGATCGCGAGCATTCTTCCTCGAGGGAGACGAAGAAAACTCTCCCTTCTTCTTGTTCTTCGCAAGATCTTTCGTGACTTTTCCAACCTCCGGTATCATCTGGATAGCATTAGTAACTGGTATCTTGATATATGTGTTCTTCAAGTATCCATACCACTTTCTGTACCGGGTATTATGATCTTTCTCCTGTGATTGCGCAGCCTTAGGAAACGGAATCTGAGGCTGATATGGAGGAAGAGGTGGCGCAGGTGATGTCTTTGTTAGGGGAGGGGGGCAGTCACCTCCTCCTCTTCTTCTGTATCCTCCTCCTCGATCTCTGGCTTGTCAATGGCTATAGCATCAGGAATTATGGCCGAATCAGGAGCTGCAGGACCAGCTAATTGCTTGCCGCTTCTTGTGGAGATGGCCTTGACGTGCTCCTTCCTAATGGTAGAGTCGTCTTGAACCGATGATTGAATAAATAAGGGGATACTAGCTAGCATGCTAGCCATGCTATTCACCGCGCTCTCCACTCGCCGACCTTGAGCTTCATGATCTTGATTTAAGATGGGTTGAAGGTTGAATTTCTCCTCATGGTCATCGAGTGTTGCCAAGATCAGGTCGAGCTTCTTGTCTATCTCGAATTTCCCAAGTATTCTCAAACGTATAATTCTGAGGCTGCTGTCCTCTGGTGAATCCAGGGGGGATCTTGATCAATAAAATTCACTTCCCATATAGACCAGACATCTGCTGTACCAAAATTCTTCTTTATTTCTTTTTGTACTTCGATCTTGATCTGATCTTCAATGCTTGGTTGGCTCTTAGCTGCTCCAAACTGTCTCTCCCAATTCCTGGACTTAGATGCGCAGTTTGTAAAGTGAAGAAGAGCAGCTTCGGGTGCGAGTGCGGTGTAGTCGCCATCAGCTAAGGCGTTAACCCATTTAGCCGATTCTTCGTTCATCCCTCGGGCAAAGAACTCGGCTAGTTGTCCCTGCTTGAATCCATGATGAGGGAAATCGTGAAGGAGTTCTTGGAATTCATTCCAAGCATCATATAAACTTACTCCTTCCTTTTGAACAAATCTGGCAATGTCGTCCTTATAAGCTGTAGTTCTTGAAGGAGGAAAGTATTCCTCTACGAAGTCTTGAGCTAGATTATCCCAGTCGGTGTAGTGGCCAGGTGGTTTCCTACTGAGCCATCTCTTGGCGGCGCCTCTAAGGGAGAATGGGAAGACTCGTAAGCATAATGTGTTCTTATTGAGGTTCCCACTCTTGAACGTCTCGCACATGGCTAGGAAGTTCGTCAACTGTGTGCATGGGTTATCTTGTGGCTTCCCTTCGAACTGAACATCCCTAAAGATCGCTTCCAGGAAGGGGATCATGATCTCATAGTCAGGATCATCATCGTTGTGTGGCACAGCGATGCTAGACCAAAAATTAGTCGCGCTCGGTTTATTGTAATCCGTCATGGTACATTGAGCAGCCATTACGGTAGGAGAAGGTGGAGGTGAATCTAAAGTAATGGATGAAGCGGACGAAGATGAGGAGTTCTCCTTCAACTCCTCGATCTTAATAGGGGTAGGAGGTGTAGGCGGAACGATTCTGACTTGCTTCGGAACTCGCGGTTGCTTTGGCGGAGCAGAACTACCCGGCTTAAACTAAGAATGAGTGAGCGAGCGGTTCATAAACCTGTAAAACAACCTACAAGCAACAAAAGCAAACATAACCGGCGTAAAATCAAAGTGTGATGTAATATGAAAGATGGATAGGTAGAAGAATAAATGCCAACTCTTCTTTCAAACAATATAGAAGAGTCCCCGGCAACGACGCCAATTTGATGAGCTGTAGAACAGTGATCAAATACTACCTAGCTAAAAGCTAAGAAGATCGTATTCCACAGGGTTTCTTCTAATCGTTTACTCAAATATGAAGGCAATTTATTCAGGTTTAAACACTTTGTGCGTGGTGTGAGTTCCACGACTTCTAGACTAAGATGCAAGAAAATTAAAATGAAATTAAAAGACAAAATGATTGGTTGGTTTAGACAGCATTAATTATTTTGTCTAAACCAACCAATCATTCTGTCTTTTAATTTCATTTTAATGTTCCTGCATCTTAGTCTAGAAGTCATGGAACTCACACCACGCACAATGTGTTTTAAACTTGGATAAATTGCCAGCTTCTTTGAGTAGTCAATTAGAAGAAACCCTGTGGAATACGATCTGCTTAGCTTTCTAGCTTGGTAGTATTTGATCACTGTTCTGCAGCTCATCAAATTGGCGCCGTCACCGGGGACTCTTCTATATTGTTTGAAAGAAGAGTTGGCATTTTATTCTTCTACTTTCCATCTTTCATTTCCCGTCACACTACGATTTTACACTGGTTGTGCTTGTTTTTGTCCCTTGCAGATCATAGCAGGTACAAAATCGAATCACTCCCATTCCATCTTCACTACCGCAATGTCCGCTCCAAAGAGTCTTGCGGACTACAGTAAGCCGAGCGCATCTAACATTTAGTCTCCCATCACCATGCCTTCTAATGACGACGATCCCGACTATGAGATCAAGATCCCCTTTCTGGGACTAATCTCTAGGGACGTGCAATTTGAGGGAAAGCCAGATGATAATCCTTGCACTCATCTATCTGACTTTCTGGCTGTCTGTGAAACTTTCAAGTCTAAGAACCTCAACAAGAACGCTCTATGCCTTCGAGCCTTCCCATTCTCACTCCGAGGCGCCGCAACGAGATGGCTCACTAGCAAGCCACCCGGTCACTACACCAACTAGGATGATCTTGCTTAGGAATTCATAGAGGAATACTTCCCTCCTTCCAGAACAACTGCTTACAGAAAACACATCTCAAGATTCAGACAGAGAGGAGTAAGTTTACATGAAGCTTGGAACGAATTCCAGAGACTCCTCTACGATTGCCCTCATCATGGCTTCAGTCAGATGCAACTAGCCGAGATCTTTGCTTGGGGTATGAACGAAGAATCATCTGAATGGGTTAACTCCTTAGCTGATGGAGACTACACCGCACTCACACCAGAAGCTGCTCTTCTTCACTTTGCAAACTGCGCATCTAAATCTAGAAGTTGGGACAGAAAGTTTGGAGCAGCTAAGAGGCAACCAAGCCGTGAAGATCAGATCAAGAGCGAAGTGCAGAAAGAAATGAAGAAGATTTTCGGTACAGCAAATAACTGGTCTATAGGGGAAGTGAATTTTATTGATCAAGATCCCCCTGGATTCACCGGAGGACAGCAACCTCAGAGTTATACGTTCGAGAATACTTGGGAATTCGAGATAGACAAGAAGCTCGACCTGATCTTGACAAGACTCGATGACCACGAGGAGAGATTCAAGCTTCAAGCCCTCTTAAATCAAGATCATGAAGCTCGAGGTCAACGAGTGGAGAGCATGTTGAATAATATGTTTAGCCTGCTAACTAATAGCCTCCTCCTTAATCAATCATCGGTTCAAGACGACTCTGCCATTAGGAAGGAGCACGTCAAGGCTATCTCCACAAGAAGCGACAAGCAATCAGCTGATCCTGCAGCTTCTGAACCGGCCATAATTCCTGATGCTATAGCCATTGACAAGCCAGAGATCGAAGAGGAGGTGACTACTCCGCCTCCCCTGACAAAGACATCACCTGCGCCACCTCTCCCTCCATATCAACCTCGGATTCCGTTTCCTAAGGCCGCACAATCAAAGGGGAAAGATCTTGATACCCGGTACAGAAAGTGGCATGGATACTTGAAGAACACAGATCTCAAGATACCAGTTACTGATGCTACCCATATGATACCGGAGGCTGGAAAGGTCGCGAAAGATCTTGCGAAGGACAAGAAGAAGTGAGAGTTGTCTTCCGTCTCCCTCGAGGAAGAATGCTCCGCGATCCACAGCCAGACAACCGCCATACCTCCCCCAGATAAGTGTCGCGATCCTGTTGCTTTTACTTTGCCTTGCACTATTAAAAATGTGAAAATTGATCGTAGTTTAATTGATCTAGGTTCTTCCATTAATGTCATGCCTACCTGCTTGTATGAGAAATTAAACCTAGGAGAATTGAAACCGATTAGCATGCGTTTAGTGTTTGCCGATAGATCTGTGAAATTACCTAGGGGATTGATAGAAGACGTTGTTGTCAATTGTGGTCCTTTTACTATTCTGGCTGATTTTGTTGTTTATGGATACCCGAGGGGAAGATATCACTCTTCTCCTAGGCCGACCGTTCATGGCAACAGCCGGTATTACTATTAATGTCCCGAATGGCTCGTTGACATTAAGGGTCGGCAAGGATACCATGACATTCCGTCTAAAGGACAATATGCAAATTCCTATCAGAGAAGAGGCGCATTGTTTATCTGTTGAAGCTGTGGAGTTAGCTTCGGTCAACTCCGTTACTAATGAAAAATCTAGAGTTTCTACAGAAATCTTCTTGCCAGGTGTTGGACAGGTCCCTAATCTGAAGAATGAACTACCGGCACAAAAGCCAAGAAAGAAGGAAGATCCGACGGCATTCCCCCATGAATCACCAAAGGTTAAGGATCCTGGCGAGATGAAGAAGAAAGGAACAAGAGAGACCAAGGAGGTTTGGAAGCCGATTGCTCAGCCCCCGTCTACCGAGCCACCGGAGAAGAATGATCCTCTGAAGGATGCTTCTTCGAAAGAACTGTTCAGGCCTCATAAAAATTCTGGTCACCTTCCCGATGGACGAATCAAGCTAATTCACGCACACGGGAAGAAGTTCACACTTGCCGGAGGATCCCCAAGGCCATATTTCATGAACTCCGGCTCGGGCCTAAGAGAAATCCTGAGTTGGGATGTCTCCTAATACCGTCCAGGTATCGTCCAGCTCAAGGACGTTAATAAAAGAGCGCTTCGTGGGAGGCAACCCACGACTGGAGTCAGTTGTTCATTTGTGTCACCCTTAGTGTTCTAGAGTCGGTTTGGGGGAGCCAAAAGTGTCATTTTGTTTGATTTCTTATTTTTCGTGTGTAGTCTTTGTGTCATAGTGTCAACTGCAAGTTGTTTGAGATTTTTCCGATTTTTGTGGATTTAACTGTGATTTTCTGAAGTTTGCCGGGATTGCGAAAATATTTTCAATCGTAGAGTTCAAAATTTTCGGCGAAAATATACCCTGTTTTCGGCGAAAATTCCCTTTGAAATCCCACTGTGTTTCTAGATGATTTTTGTTAACATTTTTGGCGAAAACTATTTAAAGTTTTTGATGAAAATCCTTTTGAAAACCGGCAGTGCTTTTTAACTGATGTTTTCGGCGAAAAATTGCACTAATTTTCGCCGAAAACTCAAGGCAAAATTTTCGGATTTGTCCTTTTAATTCCCGATTGTCTCTCCCTCTCTCCTCACTTTCATTTTCGAAAATCTGAAAAAAACTCCCCTCTGTTTTAAAACCTGCCGCCGCCGCCGCCGCACCTATCCCCCTCCCTTGTCCAATCAGTTTGAGCGCTAGAACAGTCGAATCGGGAGTTCTAGAGCTCCCGTTCAGCCAAACCTTTTTTTTTCGATTTTTCACCGATTTCTCTCTCTCCGTTCATTTTCAGCACCCATGGCTTCAAGGTAAGTTGTGGAACTTTTCATTCCGAATCTTTTGGCATATTGAATGCTGAATTTCGTTGGGGTTGACTTTCGGTTGACTTCTCGGTTTACCTCGATTTGCGTGCCGACTGTTTTGTGTGAACTAAGTTAGCTGAATTGCTTTTGACTGATCTAGCATGTTTAGGGAGTATTGTGCTGAATTATAAATACCATTTGATCGTGTGTTGCTATGCTTAAAGATAAATTCTTTGCGGTGTTGACTTTTCTGAAGTGTCGGTTTGACCATGAATTTTCTATGCTTGTTTGGCTGCCATAAGTGTTCATTCACGTTCATATATCTTTGCTTGCCATCTGAGTTTATATTATGTCATCATTTCCCGCTTTGAGATAGTCTTGCCATGATTAGGGTTCAATGTGCTATGATGTTGACTTTTTGAATGTCGGTTTGACTTCTGATCCCTAACTATGTTATGAACGTTCCGGCTAGACACATGCATACTTTGTGATTTATTGTGATTACCGGTTACTTACTTTGCTTACCCCCACTTGGTTTTCCTCATTTCTTTGTGAAACTGAGTTTTTCGACTAAGTGTGGGGTGGGTTATTAGTTAACTAATCTGGTCATTTCTGGTCTTAGGAATGTCACTCATGAGCGCAGGACCAAGGCGCGACTTGACACCGGCTCTGGCTCCGGCTCCCGTCACACCCGCCGTCCAGGGCCCTCCACCAGCTTTCCCTGGCCGTGTCGGGTACCAGCAGCACATGCTCCGCACTGACGAGAGGAACTGGAGTAGCTACTCCGCTCCGCTCCGGGCTATCCGTGCTCATCCCCTACACCGACCATCTCATTCCAGGTTCTTCATATATCTCCACTCTAGTTTAGTCTTGTAAGGACACAAAACGATTTAAGTGTGGGGTAGGATGTTAGAGAACCTTGCATGAACTTGATTGCCCTTAATTGTGTATTGTGTTTCTCGGTGCGATTCTTGTTAAGCTAGCATTAGAATTGCTCAATTCTTGACTTTTGATGTTAAATTGACTTCAATTTTGAACAATGACGTCTAGACTGTTCCACTTAGAACCTGTAACCAACGTGTCAGAATCGATATTAAATGAGTCTAGGTCAGAACAGATCACGAATCAATCTTGTAGTTGAAATTTGAATCGATTAAACAGTTTTGCTTGTTAATCACAAAGCTCGATAACACCATTCTAAGATGATAACTGTTAGCTTCTCCCATGTTTTCACTCCATATTTGTTCACCTGTGATTGTGGCTTGAGATTATACGAAAATCCAATTCAAAATCTTGTGTAAAAAGTTATAACTAGCTAGGACCAAGTGGCTAAATTGTTGAATCAAGTAATTGAGTTGTTCAAGTTAATGTTAAGTTCTTTAAAGTGCTGAAAATAAAGCTAGGCAAACCCGACACCTAAGTGAAGTGTTCGGGTTGAACACTAGCATAAGCACAAATACTGTGAGCTAGGCAGGTCCAACACCTAAGTGAAGTGTTTGGTATCGAACACTAGTATGCAGTAAATCAATTGAAGGAAGAAGTTGAACTTGAAATAAATCATTGTTTAAATCGGTCCTAGCTAGAACATGTAACGTACAGATAGTCGAGTCGATAGCCACGTCACTTTTCCTACCTCCGCATCCACATCATGGCTAGAGCTTAAAGTCTTTTTGATTAGAATTGGTGTTATCATAGTCGGTTAATTATGATTAATTGTTTTCCCAAGAAACGTGCTTTGTTAAAACTACTACTTGAAGTGTGCAGAGATTAGTGAGATCAAAAATTTATTTGGTTGATGTTCTTGCATGTGTAGGTCACTCTTTCTACGTGGAACAGTCTAAACCAAATTCCTAGAATTGAATCTTAGTTTAATCTCGTGTCATTTGTGAATTTGAGTGTGTTCTAGTTCAGTTTGCTTGAGGACAAGCAAAAGCTTAAGTGGGGGTATTTTGATGACACTCGATTTGACATGATTATCAGCCTCATTTAAGCGACATTTCCTTGCTTAAGACATGGTTTTTAGGGTAGAATAACGAATATTCAATCAATTGCCCTATCTCGTGCCATTTGTGTTACTTTGGCCCGTTTCGGGTCTATTTGATGGTTTTCTAGTGTTTTTATGTTAGCACAGGTTTTTGCCGTCAAATAAAGTAGCCAAGGACTTGTCTAAGACGTTGGAACCTCGAGGAATCGCACCGGAACCGATCCAAGGAGCCAACCAAGTCAAACAAATCCCTGCCCCGGTTTACAAAGGAGTTTTCGCCGAAAATCCTCTATTGTTTTCGGCGAAAATGCAAGAACAAAATCACTGATGTCAACATCAAAAATCAAGAACTGAGCCATTCTAATGCTAGAGAGACTGGAATGGAATCACGAGTTCATGCAAGGTTCTCTAGCATCCTACCCCACACTTAAGGGCAATCAAGTTCATGCAAGGTTCTCTAGCATCCTACCCCACACTTAAATCAGACTGTGTCCTCACAGAACTAATTCTAGAGTTCAGAGTGGAATGTAAGAACCTGGATGAGGACGGTTGATTTCAGAGGGTGAGCACGGATCCTCGGAGCGGAGGGAAGTGTATCAGAACCTGAAGCAAAGGGAGTCTCCCTACTGCCTACAAAACAGAAACAAATGAAACATAAAAAGGAAACCGAGACAAGTGTCCCGGATCCACACAGAAAAAAGTTGGACCGAAATCCAAAAAGAATAAATAAAAAGAAGACACCAGAAAAGGAATACAACCCGATCACTACTGATCCGGTGAACCGGGAGGTGGAAAGTGGAGAAATTCGCCGAGCTGGCGTTGCCACGCCATTTGTGCCTCATATCGCCGGTCGGCGCGACACATATGTTGTTGCATAATAGTCCATCGCGCCTCTTGGGTGGCGTTGTCGGTGATACGCCACTCCTGCAGTCGCTCGTATAACTCTCCAACATCCGCGGGGTGATGTCGGGGCTGCTGGGGAGGCGCCTGGTATGGATCGGGAATGTGCGGCTGCGATTGGTGATCATACCCTGCCTGATGGTGTGGCGAGGGTATATAATCTTGGAATTCTGGTGGCGGCTGCGGCTGCTGCTCCTCAGCATCATCTTCTTCCTCCGACTCGACCACAGGCTGTAGTGGAGGATCAACTGCTACATGGGGACTGAGGTCGAGTTCTAAGTCATACTCAACCGCCAAGTCTCCTCCAACGGTCCTAACTGGGTGTCGTGGAATGTGCGGGCCATACTCATGGCTGATGCCGAAGGAGAGGATGAGCTGTCCTATGAAGTTGCCCCCCAAGAGTTTGCGAGGTGGCGTCTTCCTCCTGGTCTTCTGGCGAAAGATGCGAGCAAGCACCCAGCCGGGGTGTAGAGGGTAGCTCTCTCGGATGGCTCAGAGAAGCATGAGCTCCTCCTTGAGGATATGGTGGGGATCCTTGTCTCGAACATATAAAAGCGACCTCCGCCAAACCATATTAATAAATTTATAGAGCGGGTGAGAGAAGAGTTCTCCCCGAGGCGATCTCCAGGCACGCCTGTCATGTGGCTCCAGAGCGCGTGGTACTCCTCGTCGTCATCATCCTCGCCCCAGCCCAGGTGATGGTCGTGATAATGCTCGTAGGGGATGCCGAGATGAGCGGCAAACTCATCGTAGTTTAGCTGTCGGTACACCCCACCAAGATAGAAGGTGACAACCTTCTGGCGTTGCTTCCTCTTGTGCTCATCCAGATCAAAGGTTGCCCAGAACTCCTGGAGGGCAATGTCTGGGAACTCGGCGGCGATGGTGGTCAGCTCGAGGAGACCAGTCGGTGCTAAGGCGTCATGCACGTTCCGGTGGTAGTCCTCATCGTGATCGTGCAGGGAATCCATGGAGAGAGGACGCACGTCAGCTCCCCGGACGTGCTCGAGCTTCTGGAAGCACTCAAAGTAGAAGTCTGGTAGACGAGCTATAGTGCGATGGTATCCAGCCCGGCGAGGGAGTGCGGGTGGTGGACCCAGAACGGCGGGTGTGACGGGAGCGGCAGCTCCTGAGCTCGAGGCGCCATCAAGTCGCGCCTTAGTCCTGCGCTCATAAGTGGTGTTCCTAAACCAGAATGAAACCTGATTAGTCAACTAAAACCCTACCCCACACTTAGTAGAAAAACTCAATTTCACAAAGAAATGAGTGAAACTAAGTGGGGTAAGCAAAACGGAGTAACCGGTAACCATAGACAGTAAAATACATACTTAGGAACAGCCAGAATCAGATAAGCACAATCAGAGTTCAAAAAGTCAAACTGACATTTAGAAAGTCAACATTTAAGCATATTGAACCCTAATCATGGCAAGACTATCATAACTTGGAGAATGACGGTAAAATATGATTTCAAATGGCAGCACGATAATATGAACGAGAATGAGCACATCAGGCAGCCAAATGATCAACAACAGTTCAAAGTCAAACCGACATTTCTCACAAAAGTCAACATCACAAAGAATCAATCCTATGCATAGCAACATATGACCAAAGGATATGGAAATTAAGCACGGAACTCCCTAAGAATCCTAGAACAGTTCTATAAGTTTAGTTAATCCTAGTTCACACGAAACAGTCGGCACGCAAAACGAGGCAAACCGAAAAGTCAACCGAAAATCAACCCCGACGAAATTCAGCAATCTATATGTTGAAAGATTCGTATTGAAAAGTTCTACAACTTACCTTGAAGTCATGACTGCTAAAAATGAACAGGTTGAGAGGAATCGGTGAAAAACGTTGAAAACTAGGGTTTCGGTGAACTGGAGCTGCAAAGTTCCGATTTGGCTGTTCTAGGGCTCGACGGATTCGAAATTGGGAGGGGAAGGGAGCGCGGCGGTCGGCGACGGCGGCGGCGGCAGAAAACGGCGGCGACGGTCGGATTTAAAGAGGTGGGTGGCGGCGATTTTTTTAAAGATAAGGGGGGAAAGTTTTCGGGTTTGTTGAACGAAAATGAGTGAAGGAGAGAGAGGAAGCAAATCCGGATTTTAAAGTGGAGGATTTCTGATTTTTGAAATTATTTTCGGCGAATTTAAAAGGATGGTTTCGCCAAAAATTTCAGTTCAAATGCTCTGCCGGATTTTCGAAGGTGGTTTCGCCGAAAATAAGCATGTGGTTTCGCCAAAAATATCAGTTCAAATGGCTGTTGGTTTTCAAAAATCTTTTCGCCGAAAACAGAAAACTTTTCGAACCAAAAACAATGAACAGGAGACCGGGTTCGAAAATCGGAAATCGGTTTCCCCGAAAACAAGGGTGGATTCGCCGAAAATTTTGAACTGTCGGGTTTAAAATATTTTTCAAATCCGGCTAACTTCAGAAAATCACAGTTAAATCCACAGAAATCGGAACGACCTCAATCAACTTGCTACTGACTCTATGACATGCATACTCTACACGAAAAATAATAAATCAAACAAACTGACACTTTTGGCTCCCCCGAACGACTCTAAAATACCAAGTTCACCAAAAATTAAAACAGACTCCAGCCGTGGGTTGCCTCCCACGAAGCGCTCTTTTATTAACGTCCTTGAGCTGGACGATACCTGGACGGTATTAGGAGACATCCCAACTCAGATTCTCCTTCACCCTCGCGTCGGAGTTCATGAAGTACAGCTTCGGGGCTTCTCCGGTAAGCGTGAATCTCTTCCCGTTTGCGTGCAAAAGCTTGGTACGTCCGTCGGGAAGATGATCAACGAACTTGAACGGTCCGAACAGTTCTCTGGAGAGATCATCCTTCTTGAGTGTTACGATGGAAGGAATGAAGACTGTCGGCTTCTTCTTACCTTCAATCTTCGGCTTGGTATCACCAGGATCGGTGATCGTTAGTACTTCCTTAGGAGACGCTTTCGGCTTCTCCCTCCATACTTGTTCCGGCGCCGGTTTCTCGGAACTAATTGGTGGTGCAGCTGGCTCGGTGGAAGACGGCGGAATTTTTGGCCTCCAGACCATTTGGGTCTTCGTCTTCTTGTTCTTTCCTCGAGGTCTGCTTGGTTTAGCGCTCGGTGGCTTAGAAGAGGCTTGCAGTTCCTTCTTATTCTTCTTAAGCGGCTTCTGAACCGAAGTTTCTGGCTTCTTCTTAATAACTTGTTCAATGCCTGCAGCAACAACTGATCTAGAGACACTGGAAGAAGCATTAGTAAAGGAGTTGACCGGAGTCAACCCCACAGTTTCAATAGCTAGGCAGTGAGATTCTTCATTCCTAGAGTCGTATTTCATGCCATCTTTAAGATGAAAAGTTTTCGTTTCTTTACCAACTCTTAAAGTCAAAGAACCATTTGGAACGTTAATATTCATTCCAGTAGTAGCCATGAAAGGTCGACCTATGAGTATGGTAGAATCATCTGTACTAGTATCCATAATCACATAGTCAGCTAAGAACGTGAACGGACCACATTTAGTGACAACGTCTTTAATCTCTCCCTTAGGGGTTTTAAGTGATCTATTAGCAAAGACGAGTTGCATACTAGGCGGTTCAAGTTCTCCTAGGTTTAACTTTTCATATAGACTCACAGGCATAACATTAACAGATGCTCCTAGGTCAACTAGGCAACGTTCAATCTCAACATCATTAATGACCAACGGTAAAGTAAAAGAACCAGGATCAGACAACTTAGCTGGATATGGAGAAACAGGTTTCTTAATGCGAATGTCAGGATAACCTTCCTTGTTCCCCTTCATGCCAGTCTCGATCCTTCCGTTTGGCAGCAATGCTCTAGGAAAAGGAGGCTTCACGACATACGGTGCAAGAGGAGGATCCTCCTTAGGCGCCGATTTCTGTTCTTCTTCTTCTTCCGGAGTTTCAGCGATCCTACGTAAAACAGAACAAGCATCAGCAATTAGGTTTGGAAGTTTTCGAGCAGTTACCATTTTAGCCTATTCTTTTCGCGGATTCGGCTCTGTCTGGCTTGGAAGTTGACCAAATGGTCGACCAGATGTTAGCATGCTACAGATATGGTTCACGACTTGCTCAATTCTTTGACCGGATGCGATTTGTTCTTGATTGAGGAGAGCTTGAGCCTTGAACTGACTGTCATGATCATCGAGTCTGGTGATGATCAGGTCGAACTTCTTGTCTACCTCGTTATCCCTTGTGTTCCCCGATGTAGATCCCTGAGGTTGTCTGGACTGACGGTAACCGGGGTACCCCTGTTGACTGTTGGTGAAGCCCTCAGAAATGAAGTTCACCTCTTCTACCGAGCAAGCATTGTGATGCGAACCGCCTCCTCTAGGAAGGGATCGACTCAACACCCAAAACTATACTACCAGCTCCACGAATCCTAACCTTTGAAACCGCGGAGAACACTTGAAATCCACTAAGTATAGACTTAGGAATCCCAAGGTATTCGGTCGAATTCGGTGCCACAAACAAAGGATGAATGCCTTTGATGATAAACCGGTCTAGACGACGATCAATTCCATGATGGTCGAACAGAGATTAGCAATTCCATGCTAAGAGAAAAACCGAAGTTTTGAGTGTTTATTTCTTTCAAAGTTGTCCTTTACAATGAGGCTAGACGCCTCTATTTATAGGTGAGGAAGGGAGAACAGGCTCTCCTTTTCCTCCTACGAAATAGCTAATAAAACTAATAAAGAATACAAAAATAAGGACTGAAACTCGTAGCCTTGTTCACCAAGGAAAAGAGTCATTCCTAAACAAAAACACTAAAAGGGAAAAACTGGAATTTCCTAAAAAACAGCTAAACGGGTTCTGGAATTATGGGCCGAATAAATACCAACCAAATTCCTAAAATTCTGATCTTTTGCAGATCCGTAGTAGACTCCATGGGCTACAACTTTCATGTTGGGCTTCAACCCAAATTCTATCTCCAGGTAGCCCAAATTCGTCATTCTTTGTCAGACTAGGAATCTGTCCAAAACCGGGAAATCCTAGCTTGATTAGGATTCCTTGTTTGGATGCACTTGGCTTCTTCTCTCCATTTCCCGTATCTTGAATGTTACTCCATCCCTCCTTGGATCAGGCTCAGGTGGTGGCCTTATCACAACTCCTAGCATAGGCTCCCTCGGATCAGCATCCGAGCTCCACTTCTTGATGCTTATGCCATGCATCACTAGGACTTGTTCTAGCCCTATCTGCTTCAATTCTCCTCCAAATTCAGCTCGGTTTGTTGGAGTGTATTCCTGGAGCCATAAGGATTCCAGTGCCTTTGGAAAATCCCAAAAGGCACGGGTCAATCGTTCGCTGGGCCAAAAGTGCTCCTTTGACGGGCGCTGGCATGGGCCTTGTGCCTGTGGCAGGCTTAGCTTGGGGCCTTCTTCAAATCTGTCCAGGCCTTTTGAGTTCTGCTCCGAGCCTTCTTCCCTGGGTACCTTAGGGGTGTCTTTAGGGGCTGTTGTCGGTCTAGAGCTCGTGGCATTTAGCATGGGGCCTAGTTTAGGTGCTAGGCCTTTATCGGGGCTCGGGGCTGGACTTGGCCCTAGGCTTGGCCTGGGGCCTGAACTTGGAGCTTTGTCTCTCCAAGGCTCTAGAGGTGGTGCCGGTGTAGGCCTGGGGCCGGTGTAGTCCTCGTTCGGCTTCAAGTCTCTTGGCCGAACGGTCATTAAGTTCTCCTTGTCCGGCGCTCTCATGGAGGTTTCCTGGTCGGGTGTCCGTGGTGGCGTGTCCACGCCGGCCTTGGGGACCAGGGTCATGTCATTCCCCTCTTCTTGAAAAGGATTCGTCCTCGAATCCATACCTGGTGCACCATTAGAAAATTTAAGAATAACTACTAGGGCGTGTAGGACTTGACCTGGTAGTTTCTCGGCTCTCCCTGGGGTCTCGGGCCGTATCGGGGCTGGTACGGGTGCTCGGGGCTCGGGCGCCGGGCGCTGGTCGGGTGCCGGTGGCTGGTCGGGCGCCGGTGGCTGGTCGGGCGCCGGTGGCTGGTCGGGCGCCGGTGGCTGGTCGGGCGCCGGGGACTGGTCGGGTGCCGGGGGCTGCTCGGGCGCTGGGCGCCGGTCGGGCGCTAGGCGCCGGTCGGGCGTCGGTGGCTGGTCGGGCGCCGGGGGCGGGCGCTGGGGCGCCGGTGCTTGATGCTGCGTCGGGGCTGGGGCCGGGGCCGGTGCCGGGTCTGGTGTCGGGGCTGGTGCTTGGTGCTGAGCCGGTGCTTGTGCTTGGTGCTGAGCCGGTGCTTGTGCTGGTGCTAGCGCTGGGTGCTGGGCCGGTGCTGGCGCTAGTGCTAGCGCTGGGCGCTGGGCCGATGCTGGCGCTGGCACTGGTGCTAGTGCTGGGCAGGCGCTGAGCCTAGTGCTGGCCTGGTGCTGGCTCGGGGCAGGGCTGATGCTGGTCTGGGGCAAGCCTGATGCTGGTCCGGGGCAGGCCTGATGCTGGTCCGGGGCAGGTCTGATGCTGGTCCGGGGCAGGGCTGATGCTGGTCCGAGGCAGGGCTGATGCTGGTCCGAGGCAGACCTGATGCTGGACCGGGGCAGACCTGATGCTGGTCCAATTCTGGCGCCATAGCCCTCTTTTTCTCTTTTCTCCGGTCTTTCCACCATTGCTCGTTTGTTGGGGCAGGCTCTCACCGTGTGATCTCGTACTGGGCACTCATCACAAATAATCCCACTCAAAGGGTTAATAGGTTTATAGATACCTTGTGTGGTTCGGCTCGGCCTTCCTCTACTTGTCCATGCTCTTCGTGTGAAATTTTCAGCTTCTCTTCGTTCCATCCTTTCCCGTTGGTGACTATCTTCATTAGGTGCTCCAAGCTGCTCGGTGAGTCGGGCCATGTTTTCAGCCATGGCAGTCAATCGTGCCTCCATAGCAATTAGCCTCTCATCTGTCATGATTAGTACAAGAAGCAACCCTTCTACAAGACAAACCCTAGATCTACTAGGAAAAGAATATGTAGACTAAAATCCTAAACCAACTAGGAAAAGGATAAAAGAATCAAGTTCTAATCCAACTAGGAAACAACTATTACAACGAAAATTAAGAACTTGGCAAGGGTGGCCTTGCTTTTTTTTGTTTTTTTCTCTTTTTTTTTCTCTACTCTTCTTTTGTGTATTTTTCTTTGATAGCTTGGTCGGCCACCAATATTTTCTTGCCTTACAACTGAAAGACTCGAATACAAGAATTAAAATAGATGAAGATTTTCGAACAATTTTCTAGAAACAAGAAAGTAAAGGATATGAATCCAAGAATAAACCTGGAAACTGGGATAGATTGTTGGTCCAAGAGTTGAACCGTGCTCTGATACCAGCTGATGCGAACTGCCTCCTCTAGGAAGGGATCGACTCAACACCCAAAACTATACTACCAGCTCCACGAATCCTAACCTTTGAAACCGCGGAGAACACTTGAAATCCACTAAGTATAGACTTAGGAATCCCAAGGTATTCGGTCGAATTCGGTGCCACAAACAAAGGATGAATGCCTTTGATGATAAACCGGTCTAGACGACGATCAATTCCATGATGGTCGAACAGAGATTAGCAATTCCATGCTAAGAGAAAAACCGAAGTTTTGAGTGTTTATTTCTTTCAAAGTTGTCCTTTACAATGAGGCTAGACGCCTCTATTTATAGGTGAGGAAGGGAGAACAGGCTCTCCTTTTCCTCCTACGAAATAGCTAATAAAACTAATAAAGAATACAAAAATAAGGACTGAAACTCGTAGCCTTGTTCACCAAGGAAAAGAGTCATTCCTAAACAAAAACACTAAAAGGGAAAAACTGGAAATTCCTAAAAAACAGCTAAACGGGTTCTGGAATTATGGGCCGAATAAATACCAACCAAATTCCTAAAATTCTGATCTTTTGCAGATCCGTAGTAGACTCCATGGGCTACAACTTTCATGTTGGGCTTCAACCCAAATTCTATCTCCAGGTAGCCCAAATTCGTCATTCTTTGTCAGACTAGGAATCTGTCCAAAACCGGGAAATCCTAGCTTGATTAGGATTCCTTGTTTGGATGCACTTGGCTTCTTCTCTCCATTTCCCGTATCTTGAATGTTACTACATCCCTCCTTGGATCAGGCTCAGGTGGTGGCCTTATCACAACTCCTAGCATAGGCTCCCTCGGATCAGCATCCGAGCTCCACTTCTTGATGCTTATGCCATGCATCACTAGGACTTGTTCTAGCCCTATCTGCTTCAATTCTCCTCCAAATTCAGCTCCGTTTGTTGGAGTGTATTCCTGGAGCCATAAGGATTCCAGTGCCTTTGGAAAATCCCAAAAGGCACGGGTCAATCGTTCGGTGGGCCAAAAGTGCTCCTTTGACGGGCGCTGGCATGGGCCTTGTGCCTGTGGCAGGCTTAGCTTGGGGCCTTCTTCAAATCTGTCCAGGCCTTTTGAGTTCTGCTCCGAGCCTTCTTCCCTGGGTACCTTAGGGGTGTCTTTAGGGCTGTTGTCGGTCTAGAGCTCGTGGCATTTAGCATGGGGCCTAGTTTAGGTGCTAGGCCTTTATCGGGGCTCGGGGCTGGACTTGGCCCTAGGCTTGGCCTGGGGCCTGAACTTGGAGCTTTGTCTCTCTAAGGCTCTAGAGGTGGTGCCGGTGTAGGCCTGGGGCCGGTGTAGTCCTCGTTCGGCTTCAAGTCTCTTGGCCGAACGGTCATTAAGTTCTCCTTGTCCGGCGCTCTCATGGAGGTTTCCTGGTCGGGTGTCCGTGGTGGCGTGTCCACGCCGGCCTTGGGGACCAGGGTCACGTCACATTGATTTTCTTCAATCGCTCCTGGACTTCTGCTTCAATAAGCTCTTTTATTCTCCAATGTCTCTTAGCTCCTCCGGTCTCCTTGAGCCTTGAGATGCTGTTCCTATAGGCAGTGGTTCTGGAAGGAGGGGAGTATTCCTCTATGAATCCTTGAGCGAGATCCTCCCAGTTGGTCTAGAGACCGGGTGGCCTGCTAATGAACCATCTCTTTGCGGCGCCTCGGAGTGAGAATGGGAAGGCTCGAAAGCAGAAGGTATCCTTATCGAGGCTCCCACTCTTAGAGGTTTCGCAAAAAGCAAGGAAATCCGCCAAGTGTGTGCATGGATTATCATGAGGATTTCTTCAAACTGTAGACCTCTCGAGATCATTTCCGAGTAGGCGGTCTTGATGTCATAGGCAGGACCGTCTTCACTGCGCGGCACAAAGATGGGAGACCGAACACTAGCAGCCATCGTGGTAGGGAAAGGTGGAGCGGAAGTGATTTACTTCTGAATTTTCTTATCCTGCAAAAGACAAAAATAAACACAACCGGTGTAGAATCGAAGTGGGTGGAAAGATGAAAGATGGAAAGTAGAGGAATAAATTGCCAGTTTTTCTTTCAACAATCAAAAGAAGTCCCCGGCAACGGCGCCAATTTGGTGGAACGTCTGTCGTTGAGGGTTCAACCAAATAAACTACTAATGCAAAGAAAAAGCTATAGCAGATCGTATTCCGAGGGTCTCTTATG